>CM031376.1:81622635-82033439 GCA_018208015.1 Medicago ruthenica
ACGTTAGGAGACCTGTATAAGTCTCTTACCGTGAGAGACTTGCTTTTTTTTTTCTTCTAAAACGCACGGTCTAGTACAAAAAATGCATTGTTTAGTACAAAAAATGCACGGTCTAGTACAAAAACGCACGGTCTAGGGCAACAAACGCACGAACCGTGCGAAACTTACTGACAGAAAAAATGCACGGTCTGATGTCAGACTTACAAAAAATGCACGGTCTGATGTCAGACTTACAAAAAATGCACGGTCTAGTACAAAAACGCACAGTCTAGGGCAACAAACGCACGAACCGTGCGAAATTTACTGACAGAAAAAATGCACGGTCTGATGTCAGACCGTGCACTTTTCACTTTTCAGTTTTTTAGCTGTAAAAAAAAAAAATTCAGTAGTCTTTTACGGTAGGACACCCAATGCAGTCTCCCACCCTAAACGGCGTCGCTTTTCTACCTTTGATTACTAATTTCTTTGCAATATAAATAAATTTTTTGTAACAAAAAAAATATTGTGTTTCCTTCTTAAAAAAATTATGTTGCATCTACTGTTTTAATTTATGGGTTTTTCTATCATGTGCAAATTTGCACATGTTAAGAAGCTCAAAAAGGTAAATTTGCATTGGAACTTGTGCATTTAATATTAAATATATATTTTTTTAATAAATAATTGTTGTTTTTTAATAAAAAATTTCCACTTTTAGTTGCTTTAACATGTGCAATGTTGCACATGTTAGACAAACCCTTAATTTATTTATAATTTCTACTAAAGTTTTTTTTAAAATCTCGATATCTGATCCAAAGGAACCAATCTCACCGCCCACTTGCAGGGACCCCATTTAAAGTCAGAGGAAGGTTCTCTGTATGGAGTTGTCCACCGAAATTGGAGTCAAAATCCTCTCCATTTATTAGTCTCTCCATTTCTTTCATTTGAAGAGATAAAGACACAAAGAAGTTTGAAAATAATTAATAGTGGTGGGTCCCACTAAGTGGGGGGACCCACTACATACTTTTTTGTATCTACCTCTCATCAAATGACATTGTCCATTTATTTTAAGCAAATGGAGAGGATCTTAACTCCCGAAATTGACACCAGAAAATTGAACCTAAAACCTAAACTACAAGATCTCAAACCAACCACTAAGTCAACCTTAAATGTGTAATTTCTACTAAAGTTATAGTTCAAGAAGATAAAAAAATGATTAAATTAAAACAATTTTTCTGGAATAAAAAGGTTATTATATTAAATAGATGTAAAATAGCTCCCTATGTATATGATGAGATGAGATAATAGTCATTGAAGTTTATTTTTGTCAATAGTCGATTTAAGGGAAATTTGATAATTTTTTTCTATCCATTAAAATATTTATTTCTGTAATTTTATGATCAAATTTTAAGAAATTAAAGTTCCTAAATGATCAATCAGATTAGACATTGTTTTGCCGACGTAAAAATAGTCCAACGAAGATACAAAATAATATATCACAATAAATATTCTTCATGAAATGATTGATGCTTTTGAATAAACACAAAATGATTGATAAGTTAGTTTTTTTCAAGGGGATTGAGCAGTTAGCTAAACTTGACATTCACGCCTTGGATGAAAATCCAGGAAATGAAAATTGCCAGTTTGCCACCAAAATAAAAACATGTCAATATTTTATTGGCAAAATTGTAATTTTTTAAAACCAAAATGGGGCAATAGTTATTTGGTCCCTGAATGTGTAATGAGTAGTCACAATAGTTCATAAATGTATCGAAATTCCAAAATAGTTCTTGATTGTACACTCTGTTATTCAAAATAGTTTCTGATGCTAAAATAATCTTCAATGCTCACAATAAATCTTTTCATATAAGGATTGATATGACAGTGAGTAAGTACTTATAAGAACTGATATGACAATAAGTAAGTATATTGTAGGACTAATATGACAATATTAACGAAGAATTTTAACACCATGGACTATTTTGATTTATAAAGTGCATTGTTAATGACTATTTTAAAATTTCGATACATTAAAGAATTATTGTAATTACTCGTTACACATTCAGAGACTAAAATGACTATTACCCCAAACCAAAATATCATAATAACATGCTAGTGTAGGATCATCTAGTAAGAAGTCCCTTATGTTTTGCATCTACATGTCATCTCATGTGTTTTTCTCTTATACCTCTAAACGACTTACCTAACCTCAGAGTACATAACATGTAGATGCCAAGAGTACGTACTCTATAGATGCCTAGAAGTTTGTATGTTCTTATTATGTGCTTAGCAAGACATTCTACTATGGTAAGAAGCATAAATGAAGAGTGTTACATAGACATAAAGAGATTTTTCTTCAAAGTATTAAATCATCTTATTATCAATTTATTTTTTATTATTAGAAAAAATCTTGTTACGTGTGTGTGCCCAAACACAATTCATTTATGCTTATGACCATATAAGAATGCCTCATGCTCACCATGTTATCTGCCTTATGCATATGTACGTGTCATCATAAGACTTGTACGTGATGACTCCTCATAATTTAATGTGTATTTTAGGATTTGTTTAGATTTGATGCAATAGACACTTTGTGCATAACATTACTCCTACTCAATAGATTGTAAACACCATATGCTCTTCACTCCATTAATTTCCGTCTACTCACGTTATACCGTCTACTTTTTGTAACGTAAACTGTTTTTCTCTAGTCTATTTCTAGGACGAGGGTTCAATTAAGTTCCTCATCAATGAACCACTGTCAATACATTGTTAGATTCAATCAATGGTCTATAAATTTTAAAATAATAATGAGAACATCTAAAGATTTCTACACAGAATCATGGTCCCTATGTCTCCCAAGCCGTTGTCAAACAAGTTAAGTATACAAGGAAAATGTTGTTGTGGCTAGAAAAAAAATTGAACCTTCACTCTCTTCGTATATGGAAATTGATGGAATACCTATTGCACCGTTTTCTTTTCCTATGTCCAATCTAAGACATATTTCCCTATATCAAATTTACTACTTACATAAGGGAAATATTAGATTCATATTCTCCATGAATGCCACCATAATACCTCAGAAAATGTTAACGAAATGGTAGTGATGGTGATGGGTATGGAATGGAGGTTTGGGGGGAGGGGGAGAATGAGGAAAAGATGTTTGTGATCTAATGTATACGGTGTATAATATGATGTATGGGCTCGATTAATTTAGTGATCATTGAATGTGATCCACCAATTTGATCTTAAGGTAAATATAGTTTAGTAAAAAAATATTCTACTTTGAAATTGAACTCGAATTTTTCCAAACGATTTACTTAAAGAGAACTAATTAAACACTTGAGTTTAATTGTGATTAAAATTAAGTGATGTAGCAAATGTGAAGATAGTATATGACAAGTGATTGTTCACGCAATACTATTGAGCTGGATTAAATCTCATTTATATTATACATATCATCAAATAGTTCATGGATTAAAATTATGTTCAGTTAAAATATCTTAACTTGATCAAATGAATAGTAAATGAATGAGTTTTAACATTTTACTTGTCATGTCAGCATATCACTTGTCCAAGTATCCAATGTTATCCTTGAATTCGCATGTGAAAAAATGTTTGCGACTTATAAATTTAGAACACCAAACTACAAATTTAATAATGAAAGAACTGAAACTGTGAATAAAACCAATATGTTCTTGATGCCGACTGGTAAAATAATTTATTGTGGTGGTCTTTTAAGGAATTTAGATGGCAGATGGTTTAAAACATACTCGAGCAAAATAGGCATTTGTGATGCTCGTTTGCCTACCTTGGTGTGTCATATGCAAGAGTTTTTAAAGTTAAACTGAGAGGTGCAATTTAACCATACCTAGTGGGAGGGAAATAAAAGTGTTGATTAGCTAGCTAATTTTAGTTTCACTTGAAATTACTTTGACATTCGTGTTATGGAGACTCCTTCTAGTAAGGTTTCAAGTCTCCTTTTTGATGACATTTTCGAGGCTTGCATGCCTAAAGATATCCATGTAATTATGTAGTTCTTTTTCGCTCAGGGTTTTAGCCCTCGTTCCCTACCAAAAGTGAAAATAATCGGACATTTTGTCTAAATGGTAATAAATTCGACTTTTACTCTTACGAATAAAGAAAATTCAGTTAAGAGATGACAACTTATTTTGTTTGATTCATATGACAACTTATTTTGTATGCTAAACAAATTTTTATTTGAGGTATATTGCACATCAAATGTGAGTAGACGTGTATGTGGGTCGATTTGGATTGAATTTGGTTGCTTTATACACATCAAACAAAGGTAAAACACACCAGAAAATTACATCTTTACCCCGGCAGCAGTTAACTGCCACCGGATCATACCATCGGCAGTTAACTGCCGCCACGTTTGAATCCATCGGCAGTTAACTGCCGTTGCGTTCTTGATGTTGCTGATTACAGCAACCTACTCCTATATTGTTACATCAACTCTTTTCCATATTTCCTCTTCCATCTAAATCCTCAAATCCAAAATTTTTTCTACCCAAATCTTGTCCAAAATCATTGAAGTAGCAATACTAGAAGGTTTCAACACACTTTTGACGTCAAGAAACAGGTAACGCATCATTTAATCCGTTTTTTTGCTGATTTTTCTGTAAATATTTGTGAAAACCTGACATGGGGCTAGCGGCAGTTAAGTGTCGCTGTATGGGGCCATCGGCAACTAACTACCGATGCAGCGGCAGCTAGGTGCCGATGGAAAACTTCAAAAAACAGGCTTACTGCCTATTTTTTTGATTATTTTTTATTGGTTTTTTTTAACTTTTTTAAGTTTAATTAATTTTGATATTGATGTTATTGCAATTGTAAGTTATTTATTCATAGTAATTTGTTGTTTATTTATAGTTATTGATGAAAATGCGGATGATGATCCGGTCGAGACAAAACCTATTTTTGTCGATAATTCCAGAAATGTCATACCGCCTAAGGTTGAAGCTTCTGTCCATGTTGAAGCTTCATTATATGTTGACTCCGGTGTTGCCATCTTGAGGCCAACGAAGTTGACACGGCTCATTTTTTTTCAAGCGAAATTAAATGGAAAGATAGAGATGACTTGCTTAATTGGGTACATCGTCAAGCAAATAAGGCGGAATTTACAATTGTTATACGTAGATCCAATTTGATCAATCCAATGTTGCAACTAATTTGTGAAAGGAGTGGCGACCACAAAGTACCGAAAAAAAAAAGATTGAAGCATGAGGCAACGGGTTCAAGAAAATGTGGGTGTAAGTTCATAGTTCGTGGGTATCTTAGTAGGGAAACAAATGATTGGAGATTGAACATTCTTAACGGAGTTCACAACCATGAGATGGAGCCAAGTTTAGAAGGACACATGCTTGCGGTTAGATTAAGGGAGGATGACAAGAAGATTGTACGTGACTTGACCAAGAGTTTGGTGCTACCAAAAAATATTTTGATAAATTTGAAGACAAAAAGACAAGATTGCATGACAAATATCAAGCAAATTTACAATGAACGTCAAAAAATATTCAAGTCAAACAGAGGTAACAAGACTGATATGCAGTATCTAATCTCAAAGTTGGAGGAGCACAACTATGTCTAAAGATTTCAATCAATGGTCCATAAATTTTAAAATAATAATGAGAACATCTAAAGATTTCTACACACAATCATGGTCCCTATGTCTCCCAAGCCGTTATAAATCAATAGCGGAAGCAATCAAAACATTGAACATGATTACGATCGGATCTACAACATGTTTGATTTACCAAGGATATTAAGAATTAAGGTATTAGGAATACCTGAAAGAAGCTTTCATGGCAACCTCCCAACAGCAGCGGTCAGAAACAAAGAGGAAGTGATCTGACATGAAAACATAACAAAGGATTAGCGGCGGCTGATTTGGTTCTTCCTCAACCGGTACCTTTATGCCTCAAGTTCTCTTTAGATGGGGAGAAGAGAGAGTTTTGCCGTGTACGGTGTATTGGGGACCATAGCCTCTTTTATATTGGATGACCATTAGGGTTTCCCATTATTCCGTTAATGGGTCATCCGGACATCCACTCATATTGAGTCCATATCAACTAATTAAATATTTAATTAATTATCCAATTAGAAATCTAATAGCCTTATTACTTAATTTGATCACTAATCAATTAAGGCTCACAATTGATAAATAGCTAATATAATTATTATTACGATATTTGCCCACATAATGATATCGGAATATAATTAAATAATAAAATATTCCAACAATCTCCCACTTGGGCTACATATCGTAATAATTATACCAGAATTCTTTAGGCGCGCGTCTAAATGCTATTTATCTTTAGATTTCAACTCTACAATCTGGTCCACCTCATACATTAATAATGAGACCCCCACGGCTATCGTCACTGACGTATAACGTGACGGAACCCCGACGGCCACCATATCAATGCACTTGATGACATAGATCGATATGGATGAGTGACATGAAAATTTCATGTAATGTGATCTCTAAATCATGTCTATTTCCAACTGGTCCAACTAAAAACTTTAGTGAGATCAAAACTGAAGATTTGTAAATTTAATATTTGCACAAACTGATACATAAATGGTTATAATAAACATAACCTCATGAACTTTATTTCTGCAGAAAATCATAACATAAAGTCTGTATCGATATCAAAACAGAAGTATATAACATAGAATAAAAGAGACTCCCACTAATCTATGACATCCTTAATGACAACAACCATATGAAAGACTTTATGTGTCATGTCTTTGATTAGTGGGTCACCTAGCATAAAGTTTGTCTCTAATGTTCTATCAATTAACAACAATAATTTATAAGGGGGTGAGCCTTATAAACTTTGTTATTAAAACATTATATGACTACATTATGTCACTATATAACTTAAATGGTTTTTTAATACTTTTTTACTATGCAACCAAGTGACATAAATACTTACAGTCATTTCCTGGGTTAGGGTGTATTATATACACACATCCAAAAGTCAGAGTCTAACACACTAATGATCTCCAAATTGTCAGATCCCTGATGTGAGAATAAGCTCTCTTGTTCTCTATAAAGAATCCTTATGGTCGCATTTTCAACAATTCAAACTTTGAATTGCTCAAATATCTGCCAAACAATCTTATTATATATGTTATTTCCAAATGCGTATAATAAAATCATACATAAAAATCCTATAGGAAAATACTTAAATTTCTGAATTCATAAATTTCCTAATGGGCAATATTTGAGACTGAAAAGTCTCTCTCGATGATTGAGGTCATCCAAAAATTTATTAACTTTAATGTCAATTTATTTTCAACTTTACTGATATAACTCTTTTGTGATATCTGAATAATACCTTGAGAAGAATCTCTAAGCATTGAAATGTCTAATACAAAAGAGGTGTCCCCAGGATCTTTCATCACTAACTTTTGTTAGAGATTTCCTTGGTTTCACATTACTAACATATATCATAGTTGACTAAATAAAATAAAATTGACACATTAAAATAGGAATATAAATTTACTCCCACTGAGCTTACTAAATCCACAACTCTACTTAATATTATCTCAAAACCAAATGAGACAATTACTTTATGAGAATTTGTGGTAACACTAAAGAGACAAATTTCTTAACTTATAAGTGGATTTCACGACTTTGCAAACCATCTACTTTGTATCAATTGACACAAAAGCTTTATTTCGTTGCACCATATTATATCATTAATGTCACCATTAAGAAACACTATATTGAAATCCATCTTATGCAGCTCCAAAATTATAATAAACAAACTAGTATCATGACTGTCTTAATAGAGTCTTTCAAATAAAATAAATAGAATTTCTCTTTTCAGTCAATTCTTTATGATACTAGAAGCCCTAGTTCTTGAGGGTGTTGAGTTTGATCTATATGAATTAACTTCTTAACTTGATGGAGAGGAAGAACAATATTGTCCTCATGAGGATCCAAATATAATATAATAATAGTAACAATATGAATTAGTTTAGAACTAAGTCTTCCTCATTCAATTTTGTTCTATTTCCATACCTCTCCCCCAAACTCAATATCCTCAAGAAAACTTAACAATTTATGTCTCAAACATTTCCTTAAGTTGTGGGACGAAAAACTTATAGTTTTCAAACCCTTAAACAATTATAGAATGTCACAAGTCATAACTGAATTGACTCTAATAACTAAACTTAAAAGACACACTGAATCATCATTTGAAAATAAAACTCGAAATATCTTGATTTAGTCAAAGAGAAATTAAAACAAAAAATTAATTCAAATAATGATTCACCAAATTGTCTTTTAAATACAAAATTAAGCTAGCAACGACAATCTAAAATTAGTATAAAATGATTAAACAATCTTTATCGACTTTGTCCATTCTAAATTGATATATCTTTCAACATCATTGGACATAAGTCAGTCAAGATTACCTTTCTTTATTTGCCCTTATCTTTTGAGGTATTTTCCGAATGAGCACTATTTTATTTTCTCTTGCTTCAGCTTTTCTTTATTTGCACACTTTATGAATTGATCCTTTAAAGGATCATTTCTAACTTTAACAGTTATAAACTTAATTGTGCAAAGAGAATACTAAATGCTGAATTTTCGAACAAGTCATCTGATAGTCGAAATTATAATGTCTCAGCAAGATTAAATAATTACATAATGTGCTCAATATTTTCTTTACCTAATAATCTTAATGAAATATCACTCTCCAATGAGAGATTGTCTTTTTCTATATTGCTTTTAAAAGCACCTTAGTTTAAGCAAAGAAAATATGACAAAAATTGTCAACTTAAATAACACTGATAAGATTTTTGATCTTTTAACTTTATGATCACATAAGACCTATAAGATTTGGTGTATACTCACTTGTCAAACTTGATTCTCACATTAAATACTGGATTTGCAAGAGAATGCGAGTTTCACCACCCTTATATAAGGTCTAGATCCAAGAACAATGGTAGTATTATTCTTTAATTCCTAAAAGTTAAAACTTTAAAGAGTTAAAAATTTAACTCAAATTAACAGATACATAAACTGTATTAGCTTAAAGAGAACAAGAGAAGCAAAAACGCTCACAAAAATACCTAGCGCACCATTAATATCAAGTCTTTAAACAATAATATCAATTGCTAGTGGTATTTTACAGCAATGATCAAACAATGACAATTTACTTTGACAAAGAATAAATTCTTATAATTGTCATATGTTTACCATTATATTTGTGTGGATGTAAACTCTTAAATGTATAAATAAGTTTACACTCACACAACATTATCACACATGTCAATAAAATATTATAGAAACGTGCATCTTTATTTGTAAATAAAAGACCTTAACAAGATACCAAGCGCACCATTAATTCCCAATCTTCGGATTGTAAAAATTAACTGCAAGCGATACTCTCAACGCGATGATCAAACATTGGTGATAAGTCCTGTCAAATAATAGTCACCTTCGGGCATTCTATTATCCACATGGAAAAATACTTTATAACCACCACATATTTACCACCACAGGTATGTAACTATCCGGCCAAGTTGTGCCTTCCTTGGGGCCGACGACAACTCGCATAAATAATTACACACTACATCTTTTGTAACTTCAGTTGAGTCGAATCTATGCAACAGAGGTTACTTGGGCAACATTATTGTTTCAACCGACTCAACCGTAATTACTAGATAATTTTAATATATATTAAATGGGGTGATAAGTCCTGTCAAATAATAGTCACCTTAGGATATCCTATTATTTACATGGAAAATTACTTTATAATCACCACACATTTACTATCACATGCATGTAATTATCCGGCCAAGTTGTGCCTTCCTTGGGGCCGACTACAGCTCGCATGAATAATTGCATACTACGTCTTTTTTAAGTTCAGTTGAATTAAATCTAAGCAACAGAGGTTACTTTGGCAACATGTTGCTTCAACCAAAACAACTGCAATTACTAGACATTTCACAATAAATTAAATATTTTTAAATGGGAATGGTCTTTAAATTTACAAGGCACTACTAACATAATGTAGGCCGAATTAGTCCATTATGTCGCTAAGTAACCATAAGGCCACTCAGCAACCCTTAAGTGTGAAGACAAGTTCACAAGAATTTGAAAGAAGATGCAAGTCAAAATCACACCAATGTGTGTATGACAATACATTTACAGGTATCACATAAAAGCGAAAACATAAATAGCATGAAATATGTCAAAAATGCATGATCGGAGGAAAAGAAAAATGATGTTATTGTAGAATCTTAATAACAATAAAATCAAATATCACAATCATGCTATAAACCAAATATTCAATTTTAAATCTCAAGAAAATTGAATCTTATATGCCAAAAATATTCATGCTGCAATTGATTCACATATATAAACTGAATGATTCTTTAAATAAAAAAAAACATAACTCTAGCATAAATGTTTTCCTAAATAAAGGAAACAAACTTTATATGTCTATAAATAAACAAACAAAACTAGAATTATTATTTTCCAAACTTTAAAGAATCGAATTCTTACTTTCAATACCAAAAATTTCTTCATAATATTTTGAGATTCATTATTAAAAGGCAACATATATATCACAAATATATTTTAATCTTTATTTGCCTACTTCTCAAAATAAATTTTATGTACAAAATCTTCGTGAATCAAAACTAATTTAAAATAGAAATTAATCTGCAAGATATGATAATGATATTAAAAAAATCATGTCAAATCAAATCCAAATACTTATTTGCTAACCATATAACAACTTTATGGATGAATTAAACCAAAAGATTTGATTTGAAAATAAAACAGAAAATCAAATTCAAATCCTTATTTCATGCCAACTGTCGCGGTGATTTTTGGATATCAAGCTATTAATTAGCGTTGACTCGCAATTTTAAGATTCACCACCGAGCTTTTATTTTTCCGAGGAAAAGGGAGAAAGTTCGAAAAAACCTATTTATTAGAGATCAAAGGTCCGGGGGTTGATTACGCAAAGGGAAGGTATTAGCACCCTAAACGTCTATAGTACTCTATAGGAACCTCTTGCTTATTTTATCTTTATGCTAAATGATTATTTGTTTGTAAAATAAATGCTTAAGTGTAAAAAGGAATAAAGTGATGAAATTGAAAGAAAGGGAAAATGTTTTTGTTATTTTTATTGATTTGGAAAGACAAAGTCTTTTGCCTACGTACCCGAGCGGGATCAAAATCACGTAGTTCGGGGTAAAAAGCCGAGTGATTGGTTTTGATTGTTTTTAAAGTTTGAAAAAAAGTTTTGAGAAAGATAAGAGGCCGAGAGGCATAGAAGGATAAAAAAGTGAGTTTGGTTGATTTTAATTTTAAAAAAAAGTTTTTGATTGATTAAAGATTGATTAAAATTTGATTAAGAAATAAATGACAAAGATTAATTTTTTTGAAATTTTGATTATAAAATGTTTTTGGATTTTGACTTTTTGACTTTTTTATGAAAATTTTGATTAAGTCCTAAGGTCCAGAGGCTAAGTTATGCTGAGAAAGGCTAAACGCACCGGATCCCTCAAAATGACGTTGGATCAAGTGAGGGTCCTTTTCCTCGGATACGGTCCAAATTACATAATCGCCCTCGACATAAAGCATAAAAAATAAATGTGGTGTCGGTGCATATTCTCATTTATATTTTTATTTACATTGGACCTAGATACATTCTAATGGCAATAAAATAAATGACAAAATAATAAAATGAGATTAAAGTAAATATACTAAAAAGGAAATAAAAATAATGCATGAAATGCAAAACAATAACTAAATATGGTGCGTAAAATAAATAAAGAAAATAAAAATGCAAGACATAAAATAAATATGACGCGGAAAATAAAATAAAAGAAAAAAATGCAAGACATAAAATAAATATGATGCTAAAAGAAAATAAAAATGCAAGACAATAAAATAAATATGATGCTAAAAGAAAGTAAAAATGCAAGACAATAAAATAAATATGATGCTAAAAGAAAATAAAAACGCAAGACAATAAAATAAATATGATGCTAAAAGAAAAAATATGCAAGACAATAAAATAAATATGATGCTAAAAGAAAATAAAAATGCAAGACAATAAAGTAAATATGGTGCTGGAAATTAAAATGCAAGGCATAAAATAAATATGGTGCTGGAAAATAAATAAAGAAAATAAAAAATGCAAGACACAAAATTAAATATGATGCAAAAAAGAAAATAAAATGCAAGACATAAAAATAAATATGGTGCATAAAATAAAAATAATAAAAAAAAATGCATGGGTACTGGAAATTAAAGGCAATAAATAAAATGCATAAAAGAAATAAAAATAAAAATAAAAAAAAATGCAAGAAAAAGAAATAAAAGCAAAAAGAAATAGAGAGGGAGAAGGGGGGTGCAGAAAGGGAAAAGGGGGGTGCAGGGAGAAGAAAGAAGAAGATCAGAAAAAGAAGGAGGAAAGGCCGCGCGGGCCTAGTGTTACTGGGCCTGGCTTAAGCCTATAAAAAACAGTTTCTGATTTCTTCCCCTCATTTGTTACACTTCTTCCTCTCTCTTCAACTTTATTTCTCTAATACTCCTCTCCCTTCTCACTCTAACAGTCCGGCCAGAAAGGATCTCCGGCGCGGTGGTTGGCCGGCGGCGCCACCGCGCCGGAGCAGTTTTTGCTCCCTTTTTTAAAAATTTTTATGTTTCTTAAAATCCAATTTCCTCCTCGTCACGAATCCGGACTTGGTTTTTCGAAAATCTTTTTCAAAATAGCAGGATCTAAGTTTTAACTTTGAAGAGAATAACCTTTTTTTGTTTGGGTTCGGCTGGTTTGGGTTTGGTTGTGATGTTTGATGCTAGTTGTGCCTTGTTTGGGTTCGGTGTGGTGCTGTTTGCGATGGCTTGTGCTGTGTTTGAATTCGGATTCGGTTTTAGGGCCGGTGGTGGTTTTGTGATTTTGGGTTCGGATTTGTGGTAAAGCCTGGCCGGATTTGGTTTTGATAATTCTTGATTTTTTGGTTCGGATGGATTCTGGATTTGATGGTTGGTTTGAATTTGTTGGTTTGGATCGGATTTAGAAAGAAAAAAAAATGAGGAAAGAAATTTTTTGGGTTTTTGATGGTGGTCGTTGGTGGTTGTTTTTGTGGTGGCCTTGTGGCCGGATTATGATTTGGTGGTTGTGGTGGTTGGCCAGATTTCTGACTTGATACTGTACTGTGTACTTGGCTGGCTGACTCTGACGTGAACAGTGCATTTAATGCTTTATTTATAGTAAAAAACTAGGGTAAAAAAGGACGA
The DNA here is from genome assembly GCA_018208015.1 of Medicago ruthenica. Taxonomy (NCBI): domain Eukaryota; kingdom Viridiplantae; phylum Streptophyta; class Magnoliopsida; order Fabales; family Fabaceae; genus Medicago; species Medicago ruthenica. Next base: position 81,635,912 of record CM031376.1, read on the forward strand.
AACTGTCCCTCTGGGCTTGGACTGAAATTGGACCTAAAAAATGACTAAAAAAAACTAACAGTAAAAATAAAGAATATTAATAATAAAAACGTAAATAAAAATGAAAGCAGAAAATACTAAAAACAAAATAGAAAATAAAGAAATATAAAACGAATAAAATAAAAATAATAATAACTAATAAAAATAAAAACAAATAAAATAAAACGGTCGCCTTCGGAACAAAAAATGAGGTATTTTAAAATACCTCCCTGCCGAAATTTCGTCTGAAACGACGAAAATTTCTGGCTTAAAAAAACGAGCGAAACGGATTGAACACGGGTCAAAAATGGGGTATGACACCAACAAACATAATTTGCTATATAAATGCATATGATAAAGATTACGTGACAGGCCCAAATACATCATAAACTAAATAAAACAAAACTGAATGAAATAATTTGGATCCAAATTCAAGGGAAAGGACAATTAAAACTGCTTTCTAATGAAAGTGTAATTTATATCGCAAAACTTGATCGATGAATTGCAGGCTCAACAAACGTCTACCAATCAATTATTGTCACGAAACCCCAATATTATTTATTTTAATTAAATAATCCCAAAAGGTAAATTACGATTCATATAAATAGGAGAAATTAACAATGAACCCAAAATTCAATAATAGGGTTCATACGAGAGAGAGGCAGAAACTTAATCCAAATGTGGACAAATACAAACAATTTGTAATTAATCCCAATAAATCAAACATGAAGACCCGCTCTGATACCACTTGTTGGAAATTTAGGTCTTAATAAAACAGAATTCATAAAAAATGTTCAATCATTATCAATCAATAGCGGAAGCAATCAAAACATTGAACATGATTACGATCGGATCTACAACATGTTTGATTTACCAAGGATATTAAGAATTAAGGTATTAGGAATACCTGAAAGAAGCTTTCATGGCAACCTCCCAACAGCAGCGGTCAGAAACAGAGAGGAAGTGATCTGACATGAAAACATAACAAAGGGTTAGCGGCGGCTGATTTGGTTCTTCCTCAACCGGTACCTTTATGCCTCAAGTTCTCTTCAGATGGGGAGAAGAGAGAGTTTTGCTGTGTACGGTGTATTGGGGACCATAACCTCTTTTATATTGGATGACCATTAGGGTTTCCCATTATTCCATTAATGGGTCATCCGGACATCCACTCATATTGAGTCCATATCAACTAATTAAATATTTAATTAATTATCCAATTAGAAATTTAATAGCCTTATTACTTAATTTGATCACTAATCAATTAAGGCTCACAATTGATAAATAGCTAATATAATTATTATTACGATATTTGCCCACATAATGATATTGGAATATAATTAAATAATAAAATATTCCAACAATATTTCCCTATTTACTACTTACATTGGGGAAATATTAGATTCATATTCTCCATGAATGCCACCATAACACCTCAGAAAATGTTAACGAAATGGTAGTGATGGTGGGTATGGAATGGAGGTTTGGGGGGAGGGGGAGAATAAGGAAAAGAAGATGTTTGTGATCTAATGTATACGGTGTATAGTAGGATGTATGGGCTCGATCAATTTTGTGATCATTGAAAGTGATCCACCAATTCGATCGTAAGGTAAATATAGTTTAGTAAAAAATATTCTACTTTGAAATTAAACTTGAATTTTTTCAAACGATTTATCTTAAAGATAACTAATTAAACACTTGAGTTCAATTGTGATTGAAATTAAGTGATGTAGCAAATGTGAAGATAGTATATGACAAGTGATTGTTCACGCAATACTATTGAGCTGGATTAAATCTCATTTATATTATACATACTATCAAAGAGTTCATGGATTAAAATTATGTTCAGTTAAAATATCTTAACTTGATCAAATGAATAGTAAATGAATGAGTTTTAATCCAACTAAGCAGTGTTTATTAACATTTTACTTGTCATGTCAGCATATCACTTGTCCAAGTATCCAATGTTATCCTTGAATTCGCATGTGAAAAAATGTTTGCGACTTATAAATTTAGAACACCAAAACTACAAATTTAATAATGAAAGAACTGAAACTGTGAATAAAGCCAATATGTTCTTGATGCCGACTGGTAAAATAATCGATTGTGGTGGTCTTTTAAGGAATTTAGATGGCAGATGGTTTAAAACATACTCGAGCAAAATAGGCATTTGTGATGCTCGTTTGCCTACCTTGGTGTGTCATATGCAAGAGTTTTTAAAGTTAAACTGAGAGGTGCAATTTAACCATACCTAGTAGAAGGGAAATAGAAGTGTTGATTAGCTAGCTAATTTTAGTTTCACTTGAAATTATTTTGACATTCGTGTTATGTAGACTCCTTCTAGTAAGGTTTCAAGTCTCCTTTTTGGTGACATTTTCGAGACTTGAATGCGTAAGGATATCCATGTAATTATGTAGTTCTTTTTCGCTCAGGGTTTTAGCCCTCGTTCCCTACCAAAAGTGAAAATAATCGGACACTTTGTCTAAGTGGTAATAAATTCGACTTTTACGAATAAAGAAAATTCAGTTAAGAGTTGACAACTTATTTTGTATGCTAAACAAATTTTTATTTGAGGTATATTGCACATTAAATGTGAGTAGGCGTGTATGTGGGTCGATTTGGATTAAGTTTGGTCAAACTCAGAATCTGAACCATATAGGGTATTTCAGTTTGCGTGAGGTAAAATAACCATCTGATACACTATTGGGACGATTTAGGCAAACCCACTAATTTTTAGTTTGGGTTGGTTAGTGGGTTACCCAAATTATTTGTCTGTTTTTTTAATATTAAATGACTAAATGACGAGTCATCATATTTTTCAGAAAAATTACTCAACCTTTTTATTTTCTTAAAAAATATTGTGTAACTTATTTTCACTATATTTTAGCGTAATAAAATAATAAATGATATTATCAAATAATAAATTTCATCATAAAATACTTGCAACAAACTAAAGTTGCATGACATAAAATTGCATTAGCATCAAAATAACAAAAAAGTGCACATCCTAATTTGTAACTTTAGCATGTTTTGATTTTCAATATAAAAGGTGTCTTATGTCAATTTTGAAAATTAGACTTGATTTATGACAAAAACTTTTGGTATTCTCCTTCTTCCATATAAAAATAAAACAAAAAATAAAAATGTTGACATTATTGGGTAAGTGGCTTTATTATGTTTGGGCAAGGGTTTACCCAAAACCCATTATTTTTTTAGTGTTTCATTTTTTAAAACCATATCCACTTAATTATCCAACCCAACCCATTTTTTTTTGTTTTTTTACATGGATTTGACCAAATTGACTCATCTCATATACACCGTTAAATGTGAGTATTTTTCTAAACCATAATTAAAACTTTAGTTCATTACGATAAGAGAGTCTAGCTCATTTCACTCAATACAACTCATTTTAGTTATTTATTCTTTCTTTACTAGTTTGATTAGTATACTTTAAATTTTGACTTTCATACTTAGTTGGCACACAAAAACACACCAACATACTCACATGTGTAGCCACGTGGCAATTGATTTACACGTGTTTAGCAATTTGGGATGCATCTTGTGTCCTTAATTGTGATTATTTAATATTATGGTCGACAAATAAAGCAAGTTTTGGGGTTCATCACCAACTTCCAACACCGTAATATCCTTGATATAATGAGGGTATTTTTGTCCAAAACTTTAATATAAAAATTAGGACCACCTTCAGATGTTATGTCTTAACTGGTGCTCGTTCCCTCCATTTTTACAGGAATAGTTTACAAAAATCGCGGGTATTAAGAAAATTGTTTAAAGTAATAAATTTGTCCTAAATGTATGTTAGTATTACCAAATTACAATTTGTCTATAGAGGCATTTGATGTTAACTTCTCATATTTTAAGGTATAATGATAATATTAACGATGAGTGTATTTGGAAAAAAAGTAATAAATGCATTTAAAAATTTGTAGATAGTCTTATATTTAGGGACAACTCTTTTTTATAAAATAGTCTTATAAAAAATGATGGAGGGAGTAAAAGATAAATAAAATTCATATAAAATGATATTAATAACTCGGTTTCTTTTAAAAAAAATAGTAACTAGTATTAAAATTACTCATTAAGTCAACTTTACTTCTCTCGCTCTAGATTTTTTTTCATTTTATTTATTGAAGGGGTGATTTTGGTCATTTTTTATTCCGAATCATCTCCCTTTGTTTTTTTTTCCTCTTTATTTCAATATAAACAAGTGATTTTCACATAGATCTATGTTTTTTTCTTAGTAATTTTATCATTTGAATGCAGCGCTGTGTTATTCACGTCTTGTGTGGTGTTATTTGATTTCTCACTCTTGTTGTGGTGTTGTTTGGTTCTTATTTAAAGATCGGCTATTCAATCAATGATTTCGACGTCAACATTGCAGATCCGGAGACATGAGTATTCTGTTTACGTTTAAGTTTATCATATTATTTGTAGGTATTTTGTGGTTGTATGTTATTATCTTGAATGTTGTGAGTTTGTTCGCAGATTCGTCCTTTACGATTTTAGTGTTGAATGATATACTATATCAATTTGAATGAATGAATATCGTTTTGTTTTCATAGAAAAACTAGTTTTTTTTTCTTTTTTTTGATTGTATCACATCTCTTTCATTAAATTAATTATTTCATTAAATTTTAAATATTATTTTTGTTTTGATCAATTAATAGTACTATTAATTTTGTCCCAGTTTCTTTCTCTTTTTTGAAATTTTTTATAGCTGTTTAATACATTTAATTTGTCGTATTTCAATTTTGTCTTATACTTCTGAATAAATGTTGTTTCAAAACATTTTACCAAAAAGAAAATGTTGTTGCAATTGCATAATCAAAACTATAGTGTCCGGAAATTCTCTGATACCGACAGGGACACCAATTAATTTTTTAGAAAATAGTTTTTTATTTTTAACTAAAGAAAAAAGGTTTAAAATACATCCTATCTTTTTGTTTGAAATTACATAACTTGACACTTCTCTTTCAATGTTTTAGCATTGATTTTTCTTTACCATTTGGACTCCTGTTCCTTTCAAATCTTTATTTTTATCTCTTAGTTTTCTATCATATGAATTACTCTATTTATTTCTTTCTTTAATGTGCTAAACTAAGAGAATCCTTATCCTTATAGTTATGGTTTTTTATTGAAGAGTGAGAAGGTTTGTAGAAGAGAAAGAAAGGGAAGAAGATGCGGAATTTGTTTTAACTTTAATGCATCATCACATCACAAGCAACCAAAGGAAGTTTATGAAAAAGCAAAACAAGACAAAAATAAAAAGTAAATACATGTTAATGAGAAAAAGAAAAGAAGGTGTTGTGGTAGCATTTCATTGCAAGTTTGCATTTGAATTTGTTTACCCTAAAATAAGCTACAATGATTTAACTGTGAAAGCTGTCCTTGATTGCCAGTTGGACAAATTAACATGAGTGGGCTCAGAAATTTGCAGGCCATTCCATCTCCATGCTGCAAATCACTCTTTTGGTCAACTTTGCATTATCATTACTTAACTCACATAAACCTTATCTCTTTTGAGTAATTTTCTTGTTCTATTATTATGGAACATCTTTCATATGTTTAACTATATTAATCAATGCTTTTTTTTTAATTTAAATACATAACAAATAAAAGAAAGTATAAACTTTTTATGAAATGAAGTAAGTAATATTAAGTAGAGTTAGGTATATTGACTATTGTTCTATATCATCAAATTATTTGGAGTTCGATTGAAAAGTAAATAAAGCATGTCCAACAATTGTTACACGAAGGAATTAAATTTGAACTTTTCCGAACAATTTGTCATATGGTGGCGCTCATTAACCACTTGAGCTCAATCACTTGGTTGCATATCTTCCCGTTAAAACCATGAATTTTGGACAATTTTTTATCAACTGAAATTTTGGCTGTGTAGATTGGACAATTTAGACAATGAATTTTGCATTTTAAATTTGCAGATCACGGGTTTGTCCGTGATTCATAAAATTTTTATTTGTATATATTAACTACATTTTATCCTTTATAATTGAACAATTGTAGTTATTTTTAAGCATCCTTTGTGAGACTTTTTTTACATAAAATTATAAAGGATAATAATTTTTTTAGCTTTTTTAGAAAACATGCTTTTTATATCAAAATTTTAGTTTTCTCTATACAAAAACTGAATTTATTTTGAGAACTACTCCCCCGTTCATATTTATAACAAAATATTGTTTTTTCAGATTTATTAAATAGTTGATGTATCTAAAAAAAAGAATAGTTAGTTAGTTATAAATATGACTAAAGAGTAGTCAGTTTACCTCCATGCCAATGTAGTATAGACTCACATCAACGTATCACAACTCATTATCATTCATGAATATGTCAATCCAATTTGTGTAACATGCAACTTTAAGCGGGATGGGTTAAATGGGGCAAACGAACTCGCATACGCAACTCTAATTATAAGAGTTTAATACATATGTATCAATATTTACTAGCATAGTGTTGGTAGAGTTGACAACATGACACACCTGCAAGAAAAAAACACGAGCTCGATTTCAAGAGTCATCCATTTGAAAGATAGCCATGGTAATAAAAACTCATACGTCCTCTTGCCGACTTGAGTATTAGTCCTAAAGCGGGTCAAACGGGCATACATTTCAAAAATCCTAACGAGGGGTCAAAGATCTTAATTATGACGAGTCAACAGATAAAAATACGCACAAACATTTTTAGTTTTTTTCTTCCTTATATGCAACATGTCGTATTAATTAAATGATGTGACAACTCATTGTTGGATTCAAGTGAAATTCATTTTATATTGAGTGTAAATAAATTAAACTCTTCATTTCGTTTATCATATTTTACTCCTTCCGTTCTTTTATAATTGTCATAAATTTTTTGTTTTAATTAACTGTCATTTTCAAAGTCCAATACATCATCAAATGTTGTTTTACCTATATTACTCTTAGATATTTATAGCAAAGAGAAAAATATATGAAATGAAATATTAAATGATTAAAGTTATTATAGAAAAAAGATAAATTGTTGTATCAAAAGTACTAAAAATATTTGTTGTCTTAATTTATGTAAAAAGTCAAAATCTGACAATTAAAAAGAAATGGAGAGTACTAATCTATATAAAATGGTCAAATGCAACAATTAGCCTAAGACCATGAAAGTATATTAGAAATGATGGTAATAAATTTGAAGAGGGGGTATATTTATTACTCATATCTAACCCCCAAGTAAGGTCAATAACTTAACCATAGATTAGAACTAGGGTTAAAATTCACAAGTGGTTAAGAAGGGACAACCACATAACCCGGATTTCTATTATCAACAGTCGTCACTTAACATCACCTCCCTATTCCTCAATTTCTCTCCCTCCTCCTCCTCCTCCTCCTTCTCCTCCATCTCTCCCTCCCCAAAGTAACCATTCTCCTCTCACTCACTTTTTGTCCCCTTTCAATCCCTCAATTTTTCATAAAAAAAGTAACATATTAACCTCAAAACGAAGCTTCTTCATGGAGAGTAGTAGTGTTATGACTTAGCTATGATGTGATATATTTATGTGGTTTTAATATCTTAGAACCCAATTATCACAAAATCTTATAACACCCTATAAGTGAAACAAAGGTAAGATTTTTTGTGAATTAGATGTTACTAGATTTGTTATCATGATGGAAGTTATAACAACAACAACCACCACAAACACAAACACAAACTCAAACTCCACAAACACTACTACATCTTTAACAACAAATCTAACAAAACCACAAGAACCCGAATCAGAAAACCCGACCCGAGTCCAACATCCCATAATCTCAAACTTAACAAAACCTATATCTTTTTCAAATGGTGTTCTTAAACGCCACCACCCCAACCACCATAACAACCACCACAACAACGTTGTTGTTACTTACAAAGAATGTCTCAAAAACCACGTGGCAACCCTTGGTGGTCATGCCCTAGACGGTTGTTGTGAATTCATGCCATCACCAACCGCCACCTCCGATGACCCCGCCTCCATAAAATGTGCCGCATGTGGTTGTCACCGGAATTTCCACCGCCGTGAACCGGAAGAACCAATTTCCACCGCTTTTGAATATCAACCTCATCACCGCCACCACCCACCACCACCACCACTTTTCCAATCACGTTCACCAAGCTCTCCTTCACCACCACCGATCTCATCATACCCATCAGCTCCACATATGCTCCTAGCACTCTCCGGCGCCGGAGTTGGTCTCTCTATCCCACCGGAAAACACAGCTGCACCGTTAAACCTAAGTTCACCTATGGGAACAAGTAGAAAAAGATTCAGAACAAAATTCACACAAGAACAAAAAGAGAAGATGCATGAATTTGCTGAAAAAGTTGGGTGGAAGATGCAGAAGAGAGATGAAGAAATGGTGAATGGTTTTTGCAATGAAGTTGGTGTTGATAGAAGTGTTCTCAAAGTTTGGATGCATAATAATAAGAACACTTTGGGAAGAAAATTATCATCAGATCATGTTAATGGTGACAGCGCCGCCGTGAACGCCGCCGTGGACGGTGGTTCTGGTGGTGGTTGTGAGAATGAGAATAATGGGAGTAATGTTGCTGCTTGTGCTACTACTAATGGGTCATCTTCTTCTTCTTGATCTTTTTTTTTATGAGAGATTAAAAAAAAAATGAGGGAATAATAATAATTGATATGTTTAGATTATAGAGTAATTAAGAGATGGTACTAGTTAATTTAGTTGTTTTTTTTAATTTGAATCAAATTGTTTAGTTTTTGTTAATTAATGAGATTATTATGATGATGATCAACTTATGGGTTAACATTTTTATTTTTCAATTTAATTTAGTTTTTGTTAATTAATGAGATTGTGATAATCAACTTCTTAATTTATTCTCCAACTTAATCTCATTTTTTCTTGTTCTCAATTTCATATTTACAACCGGATTGAGCTCGGGTCGTAAATAAATTCTAGTTTTGTTATATCTCGCGACTAAACTCTGGATTACCGTAGTGCATTCTTATGAGAAGTTATGATAATTGAATACTTGTTATTTATTTATTTATTTATTACTTAAGGTTTTTAATATAAGATGAAAAACAAAAAAAAAAACATGTAAATTAAGACAATCATTAATTGTTGAAACTTTTTAAATGTTTTTACAAATATGCCTTCATAAAAATTTGTGAAGTATTAAATATACTCACTAACATTAAAAAGACAAGCATTAAATGTAGGTTAAAAAGGTTTTTTACGCAATATATACACCTTAAAAATTGTGACATTTTCTTACAAATAGGTCCAAAGATTTTTTTAAAAAGTTTCTTATAATAAGGACAAGAGGGAATATTATATTAGTTATGAGTTACTAATTTATAAGTATTATTTTAGCTCCTTAAGCATGTTTATTTGGCTTCCCTTCTTCTCAAAGCTCAAATTTTGGGTTTGGTTGTTTACTTGAGGGTCAGTGAGATGAACTTGGCAGTGTACTGTTTGGTGTTTTATTTTTGTTGAGATGATGATTGTAAAGCATTCTGTACTTTTTTTTCTGAGTCTCTCTGGTCGGACATGGAAATAATATAATAATTATTAAATTTTCCTTTAAATATTGTGTCTGAAAGATAGAGGCAGAAAGTGTGGCTACGTAGGTTTTAAAATTTATTAACTATTATTAAGGGCGGTGTTGAAATAAAAGTGTAATATTCTATTCCTATCTCCATGAGTCCATGTATACTCTCATTATTCTAAGAAGAAATCAAATCATAAGCAAAACAATTCTTGTTTTATTAGGGGGTGGATGTACATTTTTATTAGTATTTTTGGTTAATAATATGATCATGTAGCCGATTAGGGGTGAAGAATGAGTACCTTAGGGGTGACGTGGCTATATGATTCTAAAAGAAACCTTATTTATCATTTTAAATTTTTTTAATAATGAAAAATTTAGGGTAGTTGAATCTGAAAAAACACCAGGATCAAAACATATATCAAGATTCAAAAAACACCGACAAGGTTAAAATTGTGTCGTAATGTTAGAAGCATAAATTGCATTTACGTTCTTGTGAGATATGAGTCAAGCTGTCGTCATACTTGGACCAACCTTTGCTTGCTATAGTTCTCTCTAATCAAGCATGCAGCCGTTTTTACAAATATAGCTATGGCCTAGGTTTTGGAGAATCTTAATCCTACTAATTTTAAACATAATCTCATTTAATACTATAGTATAATCTAACTAGCTATACTTTATAATAATCCAAATGTATGATGAGTTCTTGGAAATGTTCGCATGCTCTTTCCCTTTAAGGCAAGTAGATCTATCAATTTATTATTAGTTATTAGTAAAGTAATGATAACCACCAAAATATTTAAATAACAAAGAGTATGGTAGAGATTAAAGAGAGAGAGTGTATAAGAGACAACGTGTTATGTCTTCCACCCTTTTCCATTATGGGTGGGTTTTGTTTTTGATCACTTAAAAAAAGACTAATTTATTAATTATTCTGGGTCCACTTATTGGTTTTATTATGGTTTTCTGGTCATTGATGAAGTCACTAATCTTGTTTTGGTTAGAAAGGTGTGGGACCCTTAGGTACAGCCATTGATGCTCCTTAACTACCGAGGCATGGGATTGTCCTTGACCCTTAATTGCCCCTTAAAAATAGGGATATTTATGTGTAAGTGATGAGGAATTTCTCCTTAAAATTAGGGATATTTTGGGCTATCCATGAGTTATTGTTTCAATTCCCCACTAAATGTAACAGTAATCCACTATGGGAATTTGGTCATATATCTTTTTCTCCTCTTTGATTTCATTCCACATGCATTGTTCAGGACATGCGTTCCATATTAGGATGATCTTGCATTTTACTTATTTGGAGTGCATCCGTGTTAATAATGATGACAACTTATACTTGAATTTTGTTTTTTTTTTTTTAATATTATCATCATCTAGTCATGAAAATGTTGAATTTAACAATTTTGTTTCGAAAATCAAAGAAATTTTAAAATGAATTCAAATATTGAATCATCTCACTAATTCATACGAACTAATTTAATGAGCTAAATTATTTAATTCATCAAAGAGATATCAGTTGCTAGCAAATTCACTCTTGTTCTAAAGTCTAAAATTTGACCTAATAGTGGTAATCAAGGCATCAACAAGCAACATGTCTGTGAGATTTTGAAAGAGAAATAAAAGTTTGTTTAGTCACAACAAACTAGCAAAAAAGATGGTCACTATTTACACACAACAAAGTGGTAACAAATGAATATATATATATATATATATATATATATATATATATATATATATATATATATATATATATATATATATCGTGATACTAATCAACATTGTGTGAATGGTTTTATGCTATTTGGTTGACTCGCATATGGGCTATTTTGATAGAGCGCAACGATGGACTATTTGTTCATCTCAAATTTTAGATAGTATGAAAATTCAATTTAGTGGCGGATTAAGGCTAAGTTTAAAAGTTTCTCTTTATGATCTAAATCAATGGTTGTCTAATCCACTTTGTTGTTTTGGATCTTCTCTTTCGTCTTAACATCCTCTTTGTTTTAGCCTTGTATTTGTGTTACTTATTTGCTCGTACTTCTAATTTTCTAATCTTATCACTTCTTGTCCTAGAATAGTTGCATTAAAAAAATGTGCTAAGAAAAAATGTGTTAATTTGGAATAGAATTCAAATCATTTATCGAAGAAAACAAATATCTTCTATCGAGCTTCATTCATAAAGATTCAAATGAGAATCTAAGAAAAATAATAACCGTCCTTTAGAGAGTCTTAGAGCAACGATGATGATGAGGTTGATACTTGGCATAATCAATATTGCATTGACGTTGTTTCGAAGTCTAAGAAGAAAAAATAGAAAAATCTAGAGCGAACATATTTCATAATACCCGCTCTTGAATTGGTTCTCATAACACTGTTTAATGTAATTTTTTTGTTGTTTTTTTTTGTTACATATGTTCCTTAAGACTCTTGTTATATTCCTATACTTTTATCTACTTTTAACTTATAAAATTGAGGGTTAAACATGTTTTTAATCCATCGAAATATACCAACTTGTAACTACTTCTCCTAATTTCTAGCAATTTAGTTATGGCGTAAGGCTTTATTTGTAGCGCAAGCAATATAGAAAGCAGTGTGTATATATACTTGATTCACATGAATAAAGCATATGTCTCATTCTATTACTTTTAATCTCTTTCTATCTTAATCAATCCATCATCTTTCTCCTTCAATTACACAACCAAAGTTCAGTTTGTCCACCAACAGGCATAAGATGGAAGGTTGGACGCACTGAAAATATTCGTGGTTTTCATGATAATATGGTAACCATCAACATATCAGTTTTGCTTGACTAGGCTTGTTGAAAATGTAAATTTGAAAGTTGAGGGGAGTTGGCAAACCTTGTGGAAGCGAGATGTACCGTTGGGAGTTAGTAGATTTCGTGGAGAGTGTTCTGGACACTTCTAACTTGTCAGTCAATGATAGAACCGACTGTGAGATAAGTATAATCCGACCAAGAGTTGTTTCATCAAATATCAAACTCGAATTCTTTTAAACGATTCATCATTTGATGAAGCTCGGTTACTTAAGTACAATTGCACAATTCCTATTAAACATGATCATGATTTTATAGAGACAAAAATCGTTATTGTTTGAATGAAAAAATAAAAACAGAGCGTGTTGATTAAAATATGTGGTTTTTTGTCCCGATCTATAAAGATTAAAATTACACAATTTCTATCGAACTTATGTGATATAAGACTAAAAATGATTAAATTTTATATGAACTAAAGCCAAATGATCATGATTTTATCGAGACTAAAATTAAGTTTATTTTATATAAATTGATATTGATAACTTAGAATCACATCTTTTAGAAGCTAACCTTTTCCATTTATGCAAGTATACTGTACACGTTGCTCATCCACCTACCCTCAAAAAATCATAATCAAATCTCAGCTGAAAAGATACTCAGCTTACTTTTGAAGCTATATATATACTCGCTTAAGGTCATTTTAAATATGATACTGTCTTTTTTTTTTTTTTAGAAAACTAAACATGACACATAATTAACAAGGCTAAGATTAGCTTGCACTTCCATTTTTCTTAATATATTTTACTGTTTGTTTTGAGACCAACACATATTCAAATTAACCACATATACGTAGAGGAAAAGTGTGATAACCAGAGATCGAATATGAGAATTCATATAAAATGTTTTCAACAATCAAACCACTAGACCGTAACAATGTGGATAAACTAGGAGAACAAACCCAAGTTTTTCAAACAAAATTATCTCATTTTGATACAACCTCTAAATTTTTTAATTTATATCTATTGCATTTTCTAGAAATTAAATTCATAAAAGTATCTCATTGAGTATTTAATTTTTCAAATAGTGATCGCAAATATTGCATTGCGAATAAAGGGTTGACCCAACATGTTTAGTAGTCTAAAGTAAATTTTATAGTGAAGCCTTCCAAAATAAAATAAAAATAACATAATACTTATAAAAATAAAAATCAAGTTTTGGTGAACTCAAAGTTAGAACTTTGATAAGGAGGATGTGATATGAGACCCTCTTCTTAACCAACTAAGCTAAGTTGAACATCTATATCCAGTGTGTCATATTATATATTGGCTGAATTATATTAGAGATCGTTTAAATTATTTAATTGTAACAAATTGGTTTTTTAAGTTTTTTTTTTGTACCACTTAGATCATTTAAATTAATTAATTATTACAAGTTGGTCATTTAAGTATTTTTCGTACCACAAGTTATTTAATTGTAACTTTTAGGTCCTGAATAACTTACATTTTTAAGATCTGAAATTCCACAAATTGTTACGGTTAAATAACTTAAATGACCTAATTGGTATTAAAAAACTTAAAGGACCAACTTGTTACAATTAATCAACTTAAAGGACTTAAGTGGTACAAAAAACTTAAATGACCAATTTGTTACAATTAAATAACTTAAAGGATCTATGGTGTAATTTAGTCTTATATATTTATAAGTAAATTAATTTTTTTAGATATTTTATTGATCTAAAATCTTGAGGCCTATGTCTTAGCTTGAAATATTAGGCTTGGGTCGACCTTGCAAATAAATAGCGTAAATTAATTCAATTGATAATAAGTTTGCTCTTTGGTCGACCTTACAAATATCTTGCAAATGTGTAAGTTCAACCTTTTTTTGTCAAGTAACATAGTGGTTGGAGCTCACACATATTAAATGTGGAGAAGTGGAGTGTTCGGGGTTCGAACTCCAACCCATTCATGTATTATGTATTGTCTCTATTAACTGAGCTAAGCTCACGATGACAAGTTCAACCTCTTTTGTTAGCGCAAAAACTCTGACATGCCTCAGTGTTCAACTTACTTCAACTTTGGATCATAAAAAAATAATTTAATTATTTTGTAGGTCCCTAAACTATTTAGAAATTTTTAAATAGGTCTATAAACTAAAAAATTTTGTAATTAAGTCCCAGACATAAAAATATGGATTTATTAAGTAAATGGTCTTTATAAATATCACAAATGTCGTTTTTAGTCCTTACAAAAAATTGTACTTTTTAGTCCTCTAAAATTTTCCGTCAACATTTTTAGTTCCTGTAAAACTTTTCATCAGCACTTTTAATCTTTGTAAAATTTTCGGTCAACGTTTTTATCTCAAAAAATGCTAATAAAAATGTTATAAGCATTAAGTAAAATATTTGATTTTTTTTTGTAGAGACTAAAAACAAAATTATGAGTATTTATTAAAGATCATTTATTTAACTAACCCTAAAAAAATACTACATTACAAAAAAAATGTTTAACAAACATCTAAATTTTAACATTATATGAGACAGCTACAATTATAGATGGATGATTAGATATAAAGATGTACCTAAAATTCTTCCGTAATACCATTACCTTACCATATGATAACGTTGATAGTACATAAAGATTCTCTCTCTAGATGATAGCTATTCTCCTGTCTTTATCTTTATCCGTAAAATCTAAGCATTTTCATGTGGGAGAACTCTTCAACACTTTATTGAGGAGGATCAAACTAGTAAGTGTACACATAGTTGTATGTCTGGCTATTTTTCATGTAAAATTATCTTGTATTTCCAAATGAAATAGCTTTGTAAAAAGGAGTGTGTGTATATATATACTCTCATCTCATAACAAATGTCGCTTAATTATATTATTTTATGCAAAATATCTATACATATATTAAGGGATATATAGTTTTGAACGTCGGTTCAAAGTACTCTTAACAAATATAGTAGAAATAATGATCTAATGATTTCTTGTAGCTCACAGCCTTATGACTCTTCTCTATGGAAAACTTTGGCGGGATTTTGGAATGATTTTCAATGTCATGTATTTTGGGAGATATGGAATGACAATAAGACTAATTTATGGCTTGATAAGTTGGTTTCTAATAGGGTTGAGCTCCTCAATTCAGCTTCCCAAAGCCCCGTTGATACAACTCTTTCTGTGAGAGATGCGTCGAATCTAGAGGAAAATTGGAATGTAAGTTTTATGCAAGACATGTTTGCCACTTAATGTTGTGAATTAGGTGCTTGCTTTACTGGCCCCCGACGAATCGATGGGCTTGATACCTTGGGTTGAGGAGGAACTAAACTCACTAGTTTACCGTTCAAAGTGTTTATTGGTTGCAACTTGGTGATTGGAAGTCCTTTTCGATTTGAATTGACGTGTCCAATTTCGTCATACCTAGAGGACAATCAATGTGTTGATTGGCTAACAAACTTTAGTCTATTTTTAAAGGGAAATGTCCCATTTTTAAATTCTTTAAATTCTACTATTATGTAGACTCTATCTAATGAGGTTCATAAATTGTTTTTTTAATGATATTTCTAAAGCTTGTACCTAAAAATGTACTTAGTTTTTCTTTGGGACCAAATGGCCGCCTCTTTTGTACAACATTAAATTTAATAAAAAAAAAAAATATGTCTCGGACCAAATTCAGCATATTGAAACATGCTTATCATACGATAAACCTCTATTTTAGGCAAGCATACATTGCTTTTTATTGATGATGATTAAGAAGATAATGCATATATAGGGTACAATGCACTTATCTCCTTCTAAGTTGAAGATAATTTCTAGTTCTAGGTGTCATGTGTTTTGGCAGATAGGGGACGGCAATAAGTAGGGCTTGAAATGAGACTGAGTTCGACTCGACTCGAAAAGAATTGATTTAGCTCGAAACTCGACTCAAGTTTGATACGATTTTTTTTAACTCGAGTTCGGTTCGTTTAAAGTTTACGAACAATTCAGTTCGGTTCGTTAGATTCAACTCGTTTGCTCAAATAACATAATTCCAAAGTTTTTTTTCTTTCAAAAATATATATCTTGACCTTTTAATTTATTTAAAAAAAAACCAAAATTGAACTATATTAAAACTAAGGGCCATGTCGGTCATAAGACCACTTGGGAAAATTGTGGTAGCACTTTGTAATTACTTACGCCCTGTATACATGAACTTCTCTTTTATATCTATTTCTCCTCTCTAATGTGTTTAAATTTCCCAATGTGGGACTAATTTTGATACAGATTTGTTTGGTTAAAAGCCTGCACAACCATGTTATTAGTTTTTTTTTTCTTTCTCTCTTTTATTATAATTATTGTTAATTAAATTCGTGATAATTCCTCTAAAATAAAAACAAGTACATAAATTGTACCAAAAAAAAACAAGTACATAAATATTAGAGGAAACTTGTAATAAATTACATATTTAGTCTTTTAATATTTAAGCTTGTACGTTATTAATTTTTACTAAACTAATATATATATATATATATATATATATATATATATATATATATATATATATATATATATATATATATATATATATAACTAGATTATCGACCCGTGCTTCGCACGGTCAGCACGGGTCTTACTAACTAAAGAGACACGTTTGTCCATAATACTTGTCGAGAAAAACATATTATTCCAAAATAAAAGATAGTTCTCATATAAGTTGTATCATAAAGATAAATCCACACTAATCATATCATGATAACATTCATATTTTTGGATAATAGTAAAGACAACATTATTTATGATAAATAATGAAATACTTATATGTAGTCCACATTTGATGTCACATTAGTATCTTCACTGTCTTTATTGTTTATCAATATCTTCAACCTTTTCCTTAAAGTGACCCTTGATATTGCAACGTACAACTGACCATGTGAGAACACAGACGTCGACAGGAATATCCCAACATGTTTTAGTGATTGACCTTGACTCTTATTAATAGTCATTGCAAAGGAAACAACCAAAGTGAATTGTCTCCGCTTAAACTTGAAAGGAATTCTTACGTCAGAAGGCATCAGAGATAAACTGGGTATAAAGACCTTCTCATTGATATTACTTCCAGATATTACTTTTCCCTCTAAAACAAATTTTCCCATCATTGTTATAATCAACCTTGTTCCATTGCATAATCCTAATTGTGTATCTATGTTCCTTAATAGCATCACGGGCACACCTATTTTTAATCTCAGCTTGTGATTTGGAAGTCCCGATGTAATAATTGTGTTGAGAAATTCGGGAGTGTGAGCATCATTTACTGGATCACCGTTCACGTTCATGGTCCGTGAATATGGTTATTTGTAACTCAGATATGTTTTTTCTTCTCCTGGAATCAAATTTAACACATAATCATTGATTTGATTTGTTCAACAATCGAATTCTTAGGAGCTAAGGGGGGTGTATTGGATTAAGATTTTAAAAGACAATTTTTGTTTAAAAAAGTCTTAAGGATTTTAAAAGACTTTGCAGGATTTTAATGACTTTAATGATTTTAAAAGACTATTGAGATTTACAATTTGGATTTCAATGGATTTAACTCATAAGATTTTAAAGGATTTCAAATGATTTTATGGATTTCAAAAGATTTTATGAATTTGTAAAGACTCATTGAAAAAAAATGATCATAACACACTCTCTTTCACAATATTCCCAATACAGACTCTTTTATTTATTTTACTTTATTTTTTTATGAGGGGGATAGAGAGAAGAGAGAGAGATAAAGAGAGAGGGGGGAAGAGAGAGGAGGGAGAGGAAGAGAGAGAGTGAGAGAGAAGGGAGGAGAGAGAGTGAGAGAGGGGGGAAAGAGAGAGAGAGAAGTGAGGAGAGAGGAGGGAAAAGAGAGAGTGAGAGATAGATAGATAGAGAGAGAGGGGAAGAGAGGAAGAGAGAGATAGAGGGAGATAAAGTGTGAGAGAGAAGGGAGGAGAGAGAGGGGGGAAGAGAGAGAGAGAGGGGGGAAGAGAGAGAGAGAGAGGGGAAGAGAGAAAGTGTGAGAGAGAGGAAGAGAGGGAGAGAGGAAGAGAGAG
Organism: Medicago ruthenica; assembly: GCA_018208015.1. NCBI lineage: Eukaryota > Viridiplantae > Streptophyta > Magnoliopsida > Fabales > Fabaceae > Medicago > Medicago ruthenica. The sequence goes on from CM031376.1 coordinate 81,654,322, forward strand.
GGAGAGAGAAGGGATGAGAGATATAGTAAAATCTTTAAAGAAAAACACAATCCTAAGAAATCTCATGTTTTCATGAAGACTTTTTCATGCTAAAATTTCACTAGAAAATCCCACCAAATCCATCAAAATCCAATTTATTAAACAATCCTTCAAAATTTGAATGATTTTGAATACCACAAGATTTTTTTTAAGTGATAAAGAGTCTTGATTGAATACCACAAGACTTTTTTAAAATGACAAAGAGTCTTGATTGAATACCAAAAGACTTTTCTTAAGTTGCAAAGAGTCTTGATTGAATACCACAAGACTTTTTCATGATAAAAAAGTCTTTTAAAATCTCTTAGAATCCTAATTCAATACACCCCCCTAAGATAGCTCTGTCTTCGAAGTAAGCTACATCGCTCATGTTTTGCAACAATCTTGGATAAGTGTTATCAACAATAGATGCAAGAGGATCACCTGAACTAGGGATAAGTAAATCGGATGAAATGCTGAGTGGTATGTCCACGTCATTGCCTTCACCAACTGTTCGATCACCAATACCCAAAACCGATAACATTTTCCAATATTATAAGTCTCTCCCTCATCAACCATTTTTCTGATTTTCGGCACCAATGATTTTCTAACCGTTGCATGCATTCTACCAGTCAGGAAATGGTGAAAAATTCAACAATACACATTAACACAAACAGTAATATATATATATATAACAAAGATGTTAAACGACAGATATAAGCGATAACATAAATAATGCACCTCTTCATCAACCATAAGCATGTTCATGAAAGTGATATCATTAGGATTAGTCTTATCTGGTATGCACCAAATATGAGAAACACGAACTTTCATCTTTAAATCATTTTTTTCCACCGGACACAGATGACAAAGGAGTATAAACATTGGCCCTGATATCAGCAAACAAAAATGGTATTCGACAATAAACTTATGTTCTTGAGGGAAATCGACAATGTGAAAGTGATAGTTGATGATCTATTTAACAATTCACTTTCGAAACATTCCAGAAGAGTGGATGCATTAAATGATTGAAACAGTTATATTGAGAAGGCACAATAAGAGGGAGCATCAACGTCATTAAAATGCATATACTCTGTAATTGGAAAGCGCATACTTGGATCATAAAATGTAGAGATTATGTATCAAAATGCTCATAAATAACTTTAAATAGAAAAAAACTTGTAATGGAAATGTGCTTCTATGACATTCAAACGCAGAGATTTTATAACGGGAATGCACTTAAATGACAATAAAAAACGGAGATATTGTATAAAGAATGTACATAAATGATATTAAAACGCATCGATTTTATGACGGAGACATAATTGACATTAAAACGCAGAGATTATGTAACATAAAATCTATCAAAACCACATTAAAATGATACGAAATACGTTAATCTAGATGCACATAAATGACATTAAAATGAATGAAATTTATAATAAAAAGGAGCTTAAATAATATTCAAATGACAAAGTTGTAAATGACATTAAAACGCCTTAATGACATTAAAAAAAATCAACACTTGTAACGGAAAGACGTGCAAATGACATTAAACTGAAAAAGATTCTGTAAAAGGAATTCAGATAAATGACATTAATATACAAATATTCATTAATACAATAATATTATGTAAAGAAAATACGCATAAATGACATTAAAAGACAGAGATTTTGTAACACTAAAGCGCGTAAACGACATTAAACCGAAGAAAATTTTATAAAAGGAATGCAAGTAAATGATATTAAAATACAAATATTATCTATTGTAAAAACACATAAATGACATTAAAATGTATAATTTTGAAAATGGAAATGCACATAAATGACATTAAAAACCATAATTTTCAAAGAACAACAACACATAAATAACGTTAAAATGCAGAGATTTTGTAAAGGGAGTATGCATAAATGATATTAAAACGCAGAGATTTTGTAACAGAAAGACGTGTAAATGTCATTAAACGTAATAAGATTTTGTAAAATGAATGTACATAAACGACACTAAAATACAATTATTCTTTAATGTAAAAGCGCATAAATTACATTAAAAGCCATAATTTTTATAATGGGAAAACACAAAAATAATATTTAAATGCGAGGATTCTGTAAAGCGAATACGCATAATTGACATTAAAAGGCAAATATTTTGTAACGGAAAGGCGCGTAAAGGACATTAAAATGAAGAAGATTTTGTAAAACAATGCTAGTAAATGACATTAAAATACAAATAATATCTATTGTAAAAATGCATAAATGTCATTAAAGTGCATAATTTTGGAAATGGAAATGCATTTAAAAGACATTAAAAGCCACAATTTTAATAATGAGAAAACACATAAATTACATTAAAATGCGGAGATTATGTAATAGAAAGACGCATAAATGATATTAAAATGTAAAAATTTTGTTACAGAAAGACGCGTAAATGTCATTAAACATAAGAAGTTTTTGTAAAAGAAATGAACATAAATGACATTAAAATATAAATATTCTTTAATGTAAAAGCGCATAAATAAAATTAAAAGCAATAATTTTATAATTAGAAAAACACATAAAAAATATTAAAATGCGGAGATCATGTAAAGGGAAAGCGCATACATGACATTAAAATGCATAAATTTTGTAACAGAAAGGGGCGTGAATGACTTCAAACTGAAGAAGATTTTGTAATAGGAATACAAGTAAATGACATCAAAATACAAATATTCTCTGTTGTAAAAGCTCATAAATGACATTGAAGTGCATAATTTTGGAGATGGAAAGGTGAATAAAAGACATTAAAAACCATAATTTTTATAATGAGAAACCACATAAATTGCATTAAAATGCAGAAATGATTTCCACAACCCCGGGAAGAATAATTACCTTCAGCCAGTCAGGGGCTCTTTCAATTCTCCTGTCAGGAGGCCCCACGAGAACTTCCAACCACTGAACCAGAGAAGGGAACGTATATTGCAAGAGGTCCTCCATACAGGGCTGATACCTGACCCGTCGGCTTCAAGGTTTGAGGTGATGGGAAATGACCCAGAAAAATGGTGCAAGTACCACAAGGCCAGTGGACATCATACCGACGACTGCTGGGTGTTGAAAAGATGAATTGAGAAGTTGATATAGGAAGGACACCTGTTGGGTTACATGCGAGACGACCAGGGGTCAGAGCAAAAGAGGAATCAACGAGAACCACAAAACCCCCCGTCAAAAAAGGGCAAGGATCCGACATCAGGTGACGGCGGAAGCAGCCAACAAGCCAGGGTGACCATTAACATCATCGCAAGAGGATTCACTGGCGGCGGCGAAACTAGTTCGTCATGGAAAAGATTCGCTGCCAAGTTATGCACATTGACAGCTACCCTTTTGAGAAGCGTTCTCCCTAGAGCCTGATCCAGAAATTACCTTTTCCAAGAGGGATCTTGAAGGAATCCTCGCCCACGAGGATGACCTGATGTTGATCAATTTGCAGCTCTTGAGTTGCGTAGTGAGAAGAGTGTTGGTGGATCCTGGAAGTTCAACATATATTTTGTACTATGACGCTTTTGAGAAATTGAATATGGGAGCGGAACTTTTGCAGCCCTTTAGAGGATCCCAGGTTTGATTTGTTGGAGAACAGGTGCAGGTACGAGGCTACGTCTCTATAAAGACAGTGTTTGGAGAAGAGGATAATGCTTGATGCATCACAGTGATGTATCTAGTAGTCAACGCCCCGTCATCCTACAACATCATACAAGGGCGCCCCTCGCTCAATTAGTTGGCAGCTGCCTTATCAACGCTGCATCTTACAATGAAGTATCCATTAGCAGACGGCAGGGTGGGCGTAATCAAGGAGGATCAGAAGACGGCGAGGAAATGCTATTAGGACAATCTAAGGGTCAGAAGGCTTGCTCTCGCGTCAATCGAGCATGCGCCCAACCGGCCAACCGCCCATGACGTCAATTTTGTCAATCTAGACCCAAGAGAAGAATACGTCGAGGAGAGGGTAACACTCATCGAAGATCTCAAAGATGTACAAATTTGCTCCCAAGTTTTTCAGACAACTAAGATCAGCACAACGTTAGTAGAAGAGGAGGAGGAGGAGGAGCTGATCCGTCTTTTGAAGAAGAACTTGGATATGTTTCTTTGGAGCCCGTCTGACATGTCCGTCATAGATGTAAATATGGTGTGTCATCACTTAGCATTTGATCCGAAGGCTAAGCTGGTTGTTCAGAGAAAGAGGAAAATGGGTGAAGAAAGACGTAAGGCAGTGGACAAGGATGTCAAGAAGCTCAGGGAGCCGAAATTTATCAGCGAAATCAAATACCCGACCTAGTTGGCTAATGTGGTGCTGGTCAAGAAAAGTTCCGGGAAGTGAAGGATGTGTGTTGACTTCACTGATTTGAATGTGGCGTGCCCGAAGGACCTGTACCTATTTCTCACCATAGACAGACTCATTGACGGCACATTAGGCTATATGACATTGAGCTTCATGGATGCATATTTCGGCTACAATCAAATTAGAATGGAACCTCTCGACTCCCCAAGAATGACGTTTATGACCAACACATCCATCTACTTCTACGAAGTAATGCCATTTGGGCTTAGGAATGCTGGCGCCACATTTCAGCGACTGATGAGCATGGTTTTTTCTAGACCAGATAGGGCGGAAACTGGAAGTATATATTAATGATATGGTTGTGAAGACGACATAGGACGAAAGTCATTGTCGGGACCTGGAGGACATCCTAGGTCTGTAAGGAAGTATAACATGCGCCTTAACCCCACTAAATGTTCATTTGGAGTGCAGGCCGACAAGTTTTCGGGTTACATGTTGACCAAAAGAGGAATAAAGGCCAACCCAGATGAGTGCCAGACTATTATTAACTGAGGATCCCAACTTTGGTAAAGGAGGTCCAACAACTCACGGGGCATTTGGCGACTTTGTCTAGATTTCTATCCTGCGCAGGTGACAAGGCTTTTCACTTCTGCGCCACACTCAGGAAGGGCGAAAATTTTGAATGGACAAATGAATGCGATAAAGCTTTCTTGAAGGTCAAAGCTTTCCTGGCCACCCCTCAAATACTGACACGCCCAGAAAAGGGCGTTATCCTCTACCTATACTTATCGATGTTGGAGAATGCTTTGAGTTCAGTTCTCGTCCAAGAAAGGGAAGATGACGAGAAATCGGTGTACTTCGTTAGCAAGTTTTTAAGGGTGCAGAACTTCGGTACCAGAAGATAGAAAAGTTGGTCTTAGCCTTGATAACCACGACGAGGAAATTGCGTCCCTACTTCCAAGGCCACAGAGTGGTGGTTAAAACAAATCATCCGATCCGAAAAGTCTTGAGGAAGCCGGACCTGGCGGGGCGAATGGTGGCTTGGTCTATAGAGCTATCTAAACACGACATCCAGTTTGTTCCTAGGGGCAGCATCAAGTCACAGGTCCTAGCTGACTTCTTGGTCAAGTTGGGCTCGTCCAGTGAAGTCCAAACACCATTCATATGGATCTTATCAGTAGATGGGGCGTCAAACCTAAAGGGGAGTGGCACTGAAGTTGTCTTAGAAGGTCCTGATGACATCTTAATTTAGCAATCACTGAGGTTTTAATGGAAGACAAACAACAACCAGGCTGAGTACGAAGCACTGATCGCCAGAATGTCACTAGCAAGGGAGATGGGTGCAACAAACCTCAGGCGAGAAGTGATTCCCAGCTGATGACTAGTCATATCGCAGGGGAGTACCAAGCCAAGGATGGTCAGTTGGCGAAATATCTAAAAAAAGTCCAGGAATTAGCTGAAAGTTTCTCTTTCTTTGAGGTGACTTTTGTGCCGCGTGAACAGAACTCCATTGCCGACATTCTCTTCAAGATGGCCAGCACCAAGAGACTATGGAAAAATAAAATCGTGATTCAGGAAACACTAGCCGCACCCAGCACCGAGGCAATGAGAGTCGGCGCAATTTGGGTAGAAGATGACAGGTGGATGACACCAATAATCAAATACTTAGAGGGATGCCTGGCACTAGGAATGAACGAAGAAGAGTAGAGAATGAGAAGGCAATGTGCGAGATATACCATACAGTCTGGTAAGCTCTACAAGATGGGAATGTCAACCCATATGCTGAGATGTCTAGCAGAGGGCGAAACGCAGCTGGTGCTTCTCGAAGTTCTAAAGGCGCGTGCGGGAGCCACATTGGCGGCAGGGCTTTCGCCAATAAGATAATCCGAGCAGGATACTACTGGCCTACCTTGCTGAAGGATTGAGCGGAATATGTTAAGAAGTGTGAAAAATGTCAGAAGTTCTTTTCCCTGCATCACGCCCAGTTGAGGTATTGCATTCCGTCACCTCGCCTTGGCCGTTTTGCCAGTGGGACGTGGACATTCTGGGTCCTTTTCCCTTAGCGCCGGGACAACTAAAGTTCTTAATTGTGGGGGTTGATTACTTCACCAAGTGGATAGAGGCCGAACCAGTCGCCAAGATCACTACCAAGAGAGTAAGGTGTTTCTATTGGAAGAAAATCATTTGCCGGTTTGGTCTGCCAAGATATATAGTTTCTGACAATGGAACCCAATTCGCCAACAACCTTAAGATCCAGACAAATTTTGTATCTGTCGTCCACCCCCAGGCGAACAGACAAGCTGAGTCCGCCAACAAAGTCATCCTAAACGGGATAAAGAAAAAGCTGAATGGCGTCAAGGATCTCTGGTCAGAGCGACTATATGAGGTAAATCAAGTCATGATTAACTTAATGTGTCTTTTTTATTCCTCACAACTGACTCGATGTAAATATATCATTATTATTCTTCTCAATTATCTTGCTCACATCGATAATAAGTGTTCAGGTTTTGTGGTCTTACCATACGACACTCCACTCGTCGCTGATGCCATGTTTCCAGTGGAGGTAGATACGCCCACATGGTGGAGAGAAAATTTTATCCATGAAGACAATGAGCTCAGTCAAGCATGTGGTCTGGACATGTTGGATGAGGTATGAGAAGCCGCCCACATCCAGGAATTCGCCGCCAAACAAAGAGTTGCTTGGAAGTATAACTCCAAAGTAGTGCCTAAGGAAATGAAAGAAGGCAGCCTCATCCTTAGACAGGTGGTGTCGCCAACCAGGATGGGAAAGCTGCTCCCTAATTGGGAGGGTCCATACAGGGTCAGAGAGAAATTGCCCAATTTTGCAAACAAGCTGGAGGAGTTGGATTGAAGCCAAGTACCGAGAACATGGAACTGTCATCGCTATCAGAACTAACCTCAGCGGCTAGGAGGTGATGCCCGAAGTAGTTTAACTCTAAAAACTCCCAGATAACTTTCTCGTCCACGCTGGTGGCGATCTCAGTTTGCGTCTCTCCTCTCGGGTGGGGTAATGCGTTGGGTTACCCTCGCTATCACACTCTCTAATTATGACCATTTTAAAATAGAAAAAGTAAATGGATGAAAGATTAGGATTTACCTGATTTAAGTAGACAAGGAAGTTGGGAAAACACCGACGAATTAGCAACATCAGTTGGAGAGAAAAGCAAAAACAAAGTTGGGGACGTGAAGGAGTAAGTGAAGAACAACAACCCTCATATAGGTGCGTTTTTACAGCCTAGGGACGCGTGAGTTGTCTGAAGCAACACAAATCCAACAGTCGAGAAGGCCTTCCCATCAGTTTAAACGTGTGGGATGGCCTCGAAGCAGGGAAAAGCAAAAAGAAACTAAGCCATCTAGATGCATCACGAAAAGTCACCCTTTGGCCACCGTTAGATCCTAGGAGGAAGTAATCAGTTGCATGTCTCCTCACCACAAGATACTTGGGGCTCCGCCATCGAAAGAGGACTAAAATTAGTAAATCTGTTGGGCAGACACTTCGCCCATGAATATGCAAACCATGAACAATCAAGCTTCGCCGCGATAAAAGCGAGAGCACCTTGACGATACTTGGCCGGGGAGGAGGGCTCCGTTATTGCCTGACAACCCCACAGAAGCTAGCAAGGCACTTAATCACTTCGCCTCTTCGAGCCTTGTGCTTGGGGGGCTGTGTACCACCAACTTCTTAGCGACGTCGGTGTGACGACATCTCATCAATCACTTCACCTTTCGAGCCTAGTGCTTGGGGGTTGTGTATCGTTATCTTATTCCTTAGAGCCACGTGGCAATCTCCCAGAGCAAACATAACTGTTGTAGAGTCTGCCTCCCATGTGCCCGCCACGTGGGTGAAATCATAGGACCCAGGGAAGCACCCCGGAAGAAGAGGGAACCTTAGGGGCGCACCCTTAGTGGACTCCCCATGCACTACAAAAAACGCGCTTGATTGCGGGGGTTATTTTAAGGAGGTTTTAAAAAAACCCCGCAAATTAGTTGAAATTTTGACGCTTGACCTGTCTGATGTATCAATTGCTTATTAATCTGCGGCGGTTTAAAACCCCCTCAAAATTAAAGCAATTTTTCCACTTTTTTCACATATCCCGCTAAATTTTCACGTGTGGCCTGCGTATATTTTTTCATTTCCCCCTTTTATTTTATTTCATAAAAAAACATTAAAAACATAACTCTCATCTCACTCTCCCTCACTCTCATCTCCATCTGCAGAACTCTCATCCCTCACTCTCATCGCTGCCGAACTCTCCATCCAGATTCTCGTCACTCTCACTCTCATCGCTGCCGTGACTCTCGACGTTCACTCTCATCGCTGTCGTCACTCTCGTCGTTCACTCTCATCGCTGTCGTAACTCCAGAACTTCTCCCCCTCCATCACTCTCATCGCTCACTCTCATCCCTCCATAAATTCCACTTCTCACTCTGTTCCAACGCTCCCACTCTCTCCCTCTGTCACTCTCATCGCTCCTCCATCTTCCCTCACGAAGGTATTTTCTTTTTCCATACATCAATTTGTTCTATCATTTTGGAATTAAGGTTTAATCAAATTGTCATGCCTTGCCTTTGGTTTGTATATTGATTTGTATGTTTCTAATTTGTGATTTTAAATTTTAGGGTTTCTAATTTGGGGAATTTGATTTATGTGCTCCTTCAAATTTGATTTGCCAATGTGTGATTTTGGGATTTAGGGTTGCTTTAAATTTGATTTTCTGCGAAGTTTTTGAATTACACAAAACTTAGTTCTTGAATTTCAAATTGCATTATGTAGCATGAGTTCCTTTTTAAACTTGTTGTGGTCGGCCTTCTGAGTCTTTAAGAAAATTAAATTTAGGATGTTTTGTGCTCTTTCTTAACCATTGTAGTAACACTAATGTAATATTGGTTTCACGTTCACCTCATTTTTTTGTTTATTACACTTATACTGAAATAGACGAGGGTATTTTCTTGTCCCAAATGTAATATTGTTTATTACACTTATACTGAAATAGACGAGGAAGTTTATGAAAATGTCCCAAATGAAGCGCAAGTACTCGAGCATTTCAATAACATTGATGATGAGTACGTAGAATTGGCCATGGATGATGTGGTTGATGATTTAGAATAATATACCCACATATCTTAGTAGATTATTTTTTCATAATTTTTTGGTGTTTAATATGAGGTAAATAGTTTAAATACAATTTTTTATTTTGTCATAATATAGTTCATTTTGCATTTCACCTCATATGTTTTCTCATTTTTACGAATACGCAGTCATGGCAAAGAGAAAGCGTTTCCCAATTCCAGCAGAATCAACATCTCAAGCTCCAACTTCTACCAATTCTAATTTACCTCAAGCTCCAACTTCAGACAATCCTTTACCTCAAGATCCAAGTTCAGCCAATTCTTTAAGTCAAGCTCCAACTATAGCCCATTCATTACCTCAAAATACAACTTCAGCCAACTCTTTAACACAAGCTCCAAGTTCATCCAATTCTTTACCTCAAGCTCCAACTAACTCTTCACCAATTGAAGGCTCATCACATGCTACAGTGAATGTTTCATCACCGGTAGATTCATCCTCAAATAATGAAATTCCACAACAATCTCAAAGACCTAGACAGCATGTTGGGCGCGAGTCTCATTCACATTGGACTGTTGATGCAATAGGTACATTCATTGTATTTTATTCATAATATACCTATATTGTTAGTTTTCTGTTTTGTGATGTGTTGTGTTGTGTTGTGCTGTGTTGTTCCTACTGTTTTTGTTGTGTGTGTGTGTGTGTTGTAACTTTGCTAAAGCTTTTTGTGTTTGTATTTGTTGCAAAAGACCCACAAGGATCTACTAAAAGGATAAAACTCAAGATTTGGGATGTCGTTAACTTACCTAACGGAGAACGTGTGATTGTTCAATTTGATGAACATGGTGCTGCATATGGTGAAACACAAGGCTTGCTTGCAGGATATTGTGGAATTTTAGCAACAAATGCCACGTTATTTCCGATTGATTTTGAAAAGTGGAATGGAAAAATGGGCATGCCAAAACAAGACATGGATAATTGTTTTGAAACAGACTTAAAGGTATTATTTTACATTTATAGATTTTCATTTACATATTAATTTAAAATAATCATTCAAATGCTTAAAATGTGATTGTTATATCTTTTTTGTAGCCTCGATTCCAATTTATGATTGATGAACCCCTAGCAAAGAGATATTGTAAACTTAGCATTTCAAAGAAGTGGGCTGCGCATAGACAAAATTTGTGGACAACAATATATGATCGATCCAAAACCAGGGCACAACTTTTAAGCAGCGTTCCTGCTGGTGTAGACCCAATTCATTGGTCTCATTTTGTGAACTATCGTTTGAAACCAGAAACACAGGTAAAATTTGATCACTTTGAAACATTTATTGTTGTTAATTATATGATTAATAATTTACTTGTATTTGTTTTTTAATAGGAACGTTGTCGAAAAAATCAAGAAAATCGACACAAGCAAGTGATTCCTCACACCGGTGGTTCTAAAGCTCTTTCGAGAAAAAGAAATGAGATGATAGTTTTAGTAATTAACTTCATATGTTTTGCTATTTAATACATTTTACTATCTATTCTGAAATCTTTCTATTTTAGTTGGTGGAAATGGGACGAAAACCAAGTCGTGGAGAATTGTACCTTGAAACCCATAAACCAAATGAGTCATTTGTGAATGATAAAGCAAAGGCTACAATGGTAAGTTAAATTTGAATTTTATGCATGGTTGTATGTCTGGATTTGAAGCATATATATTAGTTTTTGACTTGGTGATATTGTATACTAATAGGAACAAATTCAAATGGGTTTGACTCAAAGCAGTGTTGATGAATCTGAAATTTCTCCGGATGATGTTATCGGAAGAGTGCTTGGGCCTGAGCACTCTGGAAGAGTGCGGTGCATGGGTATGGGAGCAGTTGCTTCTAATACATTTAGAAATAAAGGAGTTCGACTTTCAAATTTGAGTAATATTTCAGTTGTTGCTTCTACATCATCTAATACCGATTGGAAAGCGAAGTTTACAAGCTTGGAATCAGCATTTAAAGCTTACATTATAATGAAAGAAGGAAGGATTCCTGATGAAGTAGCTAGCTTCTTTGGTCCATCAAATGTAAGTTCTGTTATGATCCTTCTTTGTTCATTTCTTTGACTAAATAATATATCATGTTATTTATTGGCATGTTTATTTCGTCTATTCTGTTATATATTTTTAGTATTTTTGATCCAAGTGATGAGATGACATGAATCATGTGTTGAAGTTCTGATGCAATTATAGGCCAATAACGATTGTTATGCTAGCTTAGTGCTTTTCTTAATTTAGTTCAGAATATGATCAGTCTAGTGTGATATTTGTTTTATTTTTTTTTTTTTCCGTAATTTTGTGGAATTAGCTTTGTCAAATATTTTAACTAATGAAGTGTTTTCTTTTTTAATTTCAGTCTACGGATCTTGCAAGTGAGCCTAATTCGCCTTTGAACGGAAGAGGATCATGTGGTGGACGCAACATCTGATGTTTTTTAGATTATATATAATGGTAGAACAAGAGATATTGACTCTATGTTTTGTTATGATGTTTTTTAGAGGAAGACATATTTTATGCTATTATTAATTATGTTTTGTATTGTCACAATTGATATTAGATTATATATGGGTATTTTGGACTACAATATTTAAGTTATTGACCATATTTATTTTTGAATTGAGTCATGTATTGATAAAATTTAAATCTTACAATACCATTAAATTGAAATTAAAAACAAGTGTAGCTTAGATAAAGAAAAAAAAATTATATCATTTTATTAGAGGAGGTTAAAAACTCCCAGAAAACAAACAAAAAGGAAATTTTTAAAAAAAACAATGTATCTAAGGAGGTTAAAAACTCCCACAAATAAAACACTTATATTGCGGAGGTTTTTGGTATGAATACCAAGGGTCGCAAAAAACTCCCGCAGGTAATTTGTGGGATTAGTATAAGCGGGGGTTTTCAAAAATCCCGCAAAACAAACTGCGGAGGTTACAAACCGCCGCAAAATATGACTAAAACCGCTGCAATTGAGCGCGTTTTTTTGTAGTGATGACTGATTCCGATCTTTCTGAAACAGTTGCGACCCTCTGACTAAGTCCCCCCACATTCCCAATTGCGGGCCGAGATCCTCGGGGGAGTGGGCAAAGTCACAGTGCCAGATACCCAGTAATCCCGAAACAGTCGCCCCCATTCCATTAGGTTAAGGGGGAGGTATAAAAGGAGTTCTGAGCTCCTCACAACAAGCATCGCTTTCATAAAACACAAAAACGCTGATCAAGCTCTTGAGTTCACACATCGCTCATGAGATTGGTACTATTGTTCATCCACCAGGAACAACGACCAAATTAATAATGACAGGTTCTGCCATTAAATTGTCTTTCACTCTCATTGCTATTTTTTTTTCCAATGTATGAAACGTTCCTAGCACAACCATTTAACGGCACCCTATAGCGATGATCAATCAATTTTAATGAAAATGTATATGGGTTTCATGTCTATGTTTTCTTATCTGATCATAATAGATAAAGAATGGAAACAATCAAACAATTGTAGTCTATTATATTCAAAAATGTTGTGCATTATTTAAAAAATAAAATACGATAATACAATAAAATTATTTGAATAAATTGCCAGAAACTGCCATAAGTCTTAACATGTAGAAAAACTGATAAATCAGAACAACGAATAAAACCTTAACCTAAAATAACCTAAGTACGTTTGACACTAAAATACAGAGCCTCGTTTATTCCTACCATTGGAGCACCAACCATAACTTCCGCGCCCTCGTGAATCCTGCGAACAACAATCATATGCTTCCATTGTCCTCCATTTTTGAAGTACTTATATAGAAGTGATCTAAAAATTAGAATGCAATCTCATTTGTTGCCGCAGTCATCAACCATAACCAAAGAAGTAGTGTGTTTGTTCAATGTCAACTCACAAAACCCATATACTCAAGCATCTAGAAAAAAAATTTCAATACAACTTGTACATATATGCGATTTTCTCTGATACATATAAGAAATAAACAACTCACCAAAAATCCAGAAGTAACATCATTATGAGACAGTTTGTTTGATTCGGAGAATAAACGATCCCTTTCTCGTACATCCACACCACACTCATAATCAAAAAATAATTCAATACTTTAAAAATAAAAAACAAAAATATCTTTATTTTCAATTCGTTCATTTGCGTTCCGGAAAAACCATCATTTTCTCGTCACAATAACTCCTTCGTCGTTTTCTCAATTCCTCAAAACGGTGTGATTTTGATATCAAAAGAGAAATTCACGACGGGGAAATTTTCAATCGGAGGGAGAAGCTTTCTCTATATCGGAACGTCGTCGTTTGATGTTGTTCTGTGATGAAACATTGTCCTGCTTCTGTTTCTTTACATAGGTCACGTTGAAAAAAAAATGTTTCCAACAAAAAAGTACTACAAAACGCAAATTACAGTAATACCCCATTCTTTAAAGTAGTGTTTAGAATAACACAAAGGATATGGTAGTAAAAAGCAAGTGGGAGTAGACTTGCTAACTTACTCCTTCACGTTTTTAGGTAGTTGTAAGTTAGCAGCCCATTATCGAACCGGCTCATGAACCAACCGAGTCGAACTGTGTACAACTCAAGTGTGGCTTATTTATTTAGCGAACTTAATTTTCAGCTCAAGTTCAGCTTATTTGGTTCATGAACCAAGTTCAACGAGTTAATTGTCGAATCGAGATCCGAACTATTGTCGAGGTGGTTCGGTCATTGCCAGCCCTAGCAATAAGACTAATTTCTGGTTAGATAAGTTGGTTTCTAATGGGGTTGAGCTCCTCAATTCAGCTTCCCAAAGTTCCGTTGATACAACTCTTTATGTGAGAGATGCGCTGAATCCAAAGAGAAATTGGAACCTAAGTTTTATGTCGGACACATTTGCCACTTAATGTTGTGAATCAATTGCTTGATTTATCGACCCCAGACGATGCAAATGGGCTTGATACCTTGGGTTGAGGAGGAAATAATAATCTCTAATTTACTGCTCAAAGTGCTTATTGGTTGCAACTTGGGGATATCCACTCCTGGTAAGGAGATTGATGTCGTTTTGGATTTGGATTGACATGCAATTTCATTATACGCGAAGGGAGGACAATCGTTGTGTTGATTAGCGGACTAACTTTAGTTTATCTCTAAATTCTTTAAATTGTACTATTGTATAGACTTCATCTAATGAACTTCATAAATTTCTTTTTGATGATATTTCTAAGACTTGTATTGTATATCTAAAAATGTCCGGCTTTTTTCTTTGTTTTTCTTTCAGGCCAAATGCTCTCTTCTGTACAAAAATAAATTTAATAAAACAATATGTCTCGGATCAAATTCACCATCTTGAAACATCTTTATCATAAAATAAACCTCTATTAGCCAAGCATACATTGCTTTAGATTGATGATTAAGAAGATAATGCATATAATATATGGTACAATGCACTTATCTTAATAATTCATTGTTGCTTAATATGCGAGTAAACTTTATTAGGGAAGGGTCAATATTCAATAAAGCTGAGTTTAACACCTTACACGACATAGTGTTGATAGGCAAACTTTCTGTCCCTACCTAGAAATTACACTATGGCTGGATGATGTAACCCTATAAATTCCAATATGAACTTATTTTTCTTCGAAGTTGGAACTGCTAGGTTGAAATTCAATAATTTCATTAAATAACTAATATATATGAACTTTAAATTTTGTTGTTCAATGTAAATTTAAGCTCGTTATTTTTAATTGTCACTTTTAAATAAAAATTTTGTTTGTGTCACTTTTAAAGTTCAATCCAACTTTAAATATTGTTTTACCAATATTATCCTTAATTATTTATTAAAGAAAGAAAAATATATGAGATGATATATTAAATGAATAAAGCTATTATAGTAAAAGTATAAATTATTGTATCGAAAGTAACGACATTTATTAATTGTCTTGATTTATGTAAAATGTCAAAAAGTGACAATTAAAAAGGAACATATATATTATTTTATAATTTATTTCTGATATGGTATAATTTCTAGTTCTAGTGGTTACACTGTAGATGACAGGTCCCTCCTGCAGTCCTGTTACAATCAAAACGTGCGTGCACGTTATGTATAAACATGTGCCCAAACAGTCTTCCTTCAAAACAAGTACGTAATAATTTGCTAGCTATACTTCATCTAGTTCTAGGCAGGAATTTGAGATCCCAAATACGGGAGTTATGTTTTTCCGATCATATTAAATATTATTTTCAACACACACGCGCCCCCGGCGCCCCTCCCTCCACACACATACATATTAAAAATGTTACGGACTAACAAAATTGATTATAGCGACTCACAATGTGACAAACCACAGTCTAAGGCAATAAATGCACGGTCTAGTACAAAAACGCACGGTCTAAGGCAGCGCACGAACCGTACGAATTTTGCTGACAGAAAAAATGCACGATCTGATGTCAGACCGTACACTTTTCAGTTTTTTAGCTGAAAAAATGCACGGTCTGATGTCAGACCGTGCACTTTTCACTTTTCAGTTTTTTAGCTGTAATAATTTTTTTTTTGTAGTCTCTTATGGTAGGAGACCTAATGCAATCTCTCACCCTAAACGACACCCTAAAAAAGTGGTGGATAGATACCATAATGAATATGAATTTGGAGCTATTATTAGAGAATGCAAAAATACATTCTTGACTTTTTTACAAACTCGAAGTTTTAGTTTATTAAAGACAATTTAATAAGATTGCTCATAGTCTTAGTAGGGAAGTCCTCTTACTATTTCTCACTTGTTTATTGAATTACCTGATTGTATCTAGGATATTTTATTTAACGAAAGGAGATAGTTGTTTTCTTTCAAAAGAAAATAAAGAGAGATGAAGAATAACTTTTTTAGTTCTTTTAACTTTGAGTTTTTTTAATATTTTTTTTTTTGCTGATTTGGACGTGACATGACAGTGGTTAAGTGTCATGTAATCATTAATTAACAGAGTTGGATTAAAAAAAGTTGATGTTATAAACGTTGTATGACTTACTTAGATGACAAATTTGGTATTTAAAAAACATAAATGTTTAATCCTATACAAACATCAAACTTAAATGAATCCATAATTCATGATGTATCTCACCGAAAATTTACAATCAATTACCTTTCAACATAATATTTTCGAATGTGAACCATTTTACTTTAAGGGTCTTGCGAATTTTTCTTCGAAAAACACAAGTTAAAGAGTTAAAAAAGATAATAAAATTTTTGTATTAAAAATACTACTTTTTTAAACTTTCAAAATATTTAATACTACATGATTTCCAAAATTATATTTATATATTCGATTACTAACAAATTCACATTTCTTTTAGAAAAATGTTAAATGACTCCATGATACATTAAAAAAACAAGTACTCCAATGCAAATTCTTCTAAATTTTTTTAAAATGTATTTTCCGATGCAAAATTTATGTTTCTTGCTTCCTTATTTCCAAACCCTCCGACGTACAAAGACTAACACGTGTTTGCTAAAAAAAAAAGACTAACACGTGAAATTTAAATTGGTTACTTTTAATTCCAATTTCAACAATTATTTTAGAATTGCAATAATATGAAGAACCAAATTGATTTTTTATTTGATGACTTTTATGCACATTTAACTTCAAGTATTTTCAGTGCAAACTTCCTTCACAACTGGTCTATCTTTTTTACTAAGTCAACTCAATAAATAGATACCGCAATGTGTTTTCCTGAAAGTACATACAAATAGTACATTACATCGGTTTTGTGCGGTTTTTAATGTTTTTTGGTTTAGTTTGCGATTTTATTTTGAATTGGTTTAAATTTGAACATTCATATTACCACTACGACTCCATTCGTCCATGATAAAAAAAAAAATATTGTCTTTAAATATAAGCTTCTAAACAAATTACTAGTTGAATTTATTATATTTTTTTCCAAACATAATCATAATTAATACTACTAACTTGTTTTTTAATATGAAAAAGTCAAATTAAATACACATATAAATAAGGCAAAATTACACAATTCGTCCCTTAACTTAATTTCAGTTAACACTTTCGTCCTTTTTTTTGTCTCGATTTAGTCTTTTATGTTATCAAATGACAATATCTTATATTTTTTATGAG
This sequence comes from Medicago ruthenica, assembly GCA_018208015.1. NCBI lineage: Eukaryota > Viridiplantae > Streptophyta > Magnoliopsida > Fabales > Fabaceae > Medicago > Medicago ruthenica. The sequence goes on from CM031376.1 coordinate 81,671,860, forward strand.
ATTTTTTTTGAATGAAATCTAAATTTCTAGGTTTGTATGATGAAAATTTGAGTTTGTTTATGAGTTTGATGAGTTTTTGATGATTTTTTTTAGTTTTTGATTATTTTTTTTATAAAAAAGGATAACTTTGTTGACTTTTTATAACACAAATGACTAAATCGGGACAAAAAAAGATAAAAGACGAAAGTGTTACCTAAAATTAAATTAAATGACGAAATGTATAATTTTGCCTATAAATAAAAAACATTTAGTAATATTCACATACAAAATGAATATATCGACTACATTACTAATTTTCTAAATGTATGTGAAATTTTTGATAGGGACTTATAATAAGAGGGGACTATAATATTTCCTCTAACTATATTTTAGAATAATGGCTAAATTACACAAAAAGTCCTTTAAGTTATTTAATTGTAACAAATTGGTCCTTTAAGTTGCTTTCGTACCACTTAGGTCCTTTATGTTAATTAATTGTAACAAGTTGGTCCTTTAAGTTTTTTCCGTACCAATTAAGTTCTTTAAGTTATTTAACTACAACAATTTGTTGTATTTTAGATTTTAAAAATGTAAGATATTCGGGGCCTAAAAGTTACAATTATATAACTTAAAGGACCCAAGTATTACAAAAAATACTTAAATGACCAACTTGTTACAATTAAATAACCTAAAGGACGTAAGTGATACGAAAAAAAACTTAAAAGACCAATTTGTTACAGTTAAATAACTTAAAGGATTTCCGGTGTAATTTAGCCTAAAATTAAATATGTTTTCCTCCCAATTGGACACATCGAAGACAACTGAAGTCAACTTCAAGGTGATGAGGTTAAGTGTCGAAGATTCACTCGCGGTGGTAGTAGGATATAGTTATTGCATAATGAATTGTATAATGAATGTAACATTGTATTGGAGTGATACTGGGGAAGAGAAGTTTATAAGTTGGAGAATTTGCAAAGGTCAACTCTTAAGAAAAAATTTGAGCACACAAAACAAGGAATCTCGATGAAATAAAGTTATCTTCGAACTACTCAAAAGCGTTTAGATGATATGACACAAGTCTCTTTTAGCTTAATCGAGATTTTGAGTTTGAATCCAGCCTTAAACATGCAGCAACATTAAAACTCTTGGTAGGAGTTTGCCGTCTATTTGGATCTTATGCGATGGATAGTCTCCGCAGTTGCATACGCAGAGGATACCCGGTTTATACCAAAAAGAAATACTAGTACTCAAATTTGGATTTGGTGCCATTAGCAAGGGTGCATATCCTCTCAAGTGTTTATGATGGAATCTCACGTAATTGGAAAGGATTAAATGGTTATGATCAACACTGAACAATCTCCCGTGAAAATGCCAGAGGAGAGGATCCGCATTCTAAAACGTTGGGCACATATCCTCTCAAGTGTAAATTGTTTAATATCTGTGGATTTAAATTAATCTCTGTGAATGTGAATACTATGATATTCATGTTGGTCCTCTTGCATAAATATAATATTTGTGTCCACTTCATATTCATGCGGATGCAGATATACACTAGGAGGATAATTCATGAATTTTGAAGTACTATTTACAAATACTATTTGATAACATTTTAAAATAAAATTGGATTTTTTTTAAAAAAAATACCTTTTTAAATTACGAAATTTGATAACAAAAGTTTATCACATTCATTTCCTTCATTTTACCAAAACATAATAATCTTCATACATAATAACAAGAGTTAAATATGATTTTGGTCCCTATAAATATATCAAATTTTCGTCTTAGTCCCTCTAAAATTTTTCTTCGACTTTTAGTCCATATAAAATTTTCAATCCCCACTTTTGGCCCCTATTTTTAAGTCAACTCATGTATTTTTTAATGAAATTTTGCATAAATGTGTAGAATATTGTAAAAATCTCTCCTAACAAAAATTAGAATTTTTAACAAAACATGAATTAAATATGAATTTTTAACCACAAAAAATTATAAAAATTCATATTTAATTCATATTTTGTAAAAAAAAATCTAATTTTTTTGGGAGAGATTCTTATAATATTATAAACTTTTCTGCAAAATTTTATTCAAAAATATGAATTCTACATATGAGTTTACTTTAAAGGAGGGACCTAAAATGAAAATAGAAAACTTTTGGGGGACTAAAAGTCAAAGAAATTTTTTAGAGGTATTAAAACGAAAAGTTGGTAAATTTATAGGGACTAAAACATATTTAACGCTAGTAATAATAATATCTAGGTTTATTGAGTAATTGATGTATTTGGTTTATAATATACATCTGATACATCAATTATTCAACGAATCTATAAAATGAAGAGTAAATTACACTCTCCTCCCCTGAAAGAAGCTTGAATTACAACCCCCTCCCTTAATAATTAAATATACACTACAATTTAATCTATTTTAACATAAATAAATATTTTTACGATATCTACTAATTTTAAAACACCATTTAAGAAAAAAATCATTTATTTGTAATTTAAATGTCAATGATGATTAAATTTAAATATTTTGTTATTAATTTTATAACTTAGAATATAAAATTCATTTTTAAATAATCATATTTTATCGACTTTAGTAATTTTTCACTCATTTTAATTTTATTTTGTGTTGTTTTAAATTTTATAATTTATAATCGGGTTTAAAACTAGATGTTAATGAAATTGTGAATAAAAAATAGAGAAAAATATGAATTTGAATTTTGATTATATTAAAGTGGACCCACAATACTATTTTTCTTCGGAGTGTGTTCGATTTTTCTTTTTGATAAATTACTAGAAATAAACAAAAACTTATTAAGGGAGGAAATTGTAGATTTTAACATAAGAGGGGTGATGAATGTAATTCAAGCTTCTTTCAGGGGTGGGGAGTGAAATATTTTCTAATATGTTTTGCATAAGAGGAGAGGGGAGTGTATATTTTAACATAAGAGAGGAGGGGAGTGTAATTCAAACATCTTTCAAGAGAGGGGAATGTAATTTACTCTAAAATGAATTATTTTTTTATAAAAAGGGTTAAATAAAGTATTTAACCAAGAACTTTTAAATAATTTACTTAATTTATTAATATGTACGGATACTCTCAGACACTGATATCATTAAATCCGCATTTGTATTTTAACTGCAATTGCTGCCATCCCTACTAGAACATCGATGGTTGTTGAATCGAGATTCAACGATTGTTGTAACTGGACCTTTGTGCAATCTCTCAAAATATGAAGGGTGGTTTACTTATGAAAGGACCACAAAGGACATAAACTAGCATCCATACCACATCTAGATCTTTTTTCATTAGTCTTCAAACCATCATTATAAAGAAGGCAAAGAAAACATTTTATTCTTTGAGGCCCTCCCATTTAAGAAACCGTAGCTGATGTGATAAAAGTGGTTGATTTACAACAGCTTGAAGGGTAGTAACAGGGCAACCAAGCATTACTCCAAGTATTAGAACAATTTACCATTTAAGACTTATACCTATAAGGTGGAAGGACTCACAAGCATATACCATGCCAACTTCATAAGAAGTGATTTATTGTAAGTATGTATTTTGAAGGCCCAACCCCCTTGATATTTAGGTCGACACACATTCTCCCAAGAAAAAGAATGCCACATACGTTCAAAGTCCGTATATCCCAAATAAAATTCCACATCAGTTTCTCAATATGGTTACACGCTCCTTTAGGGAGGAGCGTTGTCCGCATGACATAAGTCGAAAGAGCATCCAAAACTAATTGTGCTAACGTCATGCGCCCACAAATGACAAATTCTTGGTTTTCCAACTTCATTTAAGTTATTGTCTTTAGTTTCCTCACAATTTCATATATGTCCTCACAATTAAAACAACGTTGTAAACAATAGGTTATCAACTACTCTAAAAAAAATAGGTTATCAACTAATCCAAACACTTTATAAGTCGATGTGTTTTCTACACTTAAAAGCAACAACATACTATACCCCAACACAAAAGCTAAACATCTTCTCATATGTTGGTTACTATATTGCCATGTTAATATAATTTTTCTAACGTGCCTTCCCATATAGTGGAAGTTATGACCCTTGTAATGTGTACTAGTAGGCTAAGCCAGAACTGGGGTTTGCATAAGCACATGCCCCATGTGCCTCTATTTAAGAGGACTTGGCAACATTCCTAAAAATAAGCCATTTCAATTTTTAGGGGAACCTTCCTAAAAGGAAAAGATTAGCAAAATTGGTGTACTTGTTCAACCTTTGGGTCATAAAAGGGTTGTGTGGCCTAAGTTACACTAAGTGTAACTATTTCATTGGATTCTTACTCTGCCTTATCAATTAGTGTGGTTGCTTTGTGTCATTATGGGGCCTTTACAAGAAAAAAATGCACTCATTTGATATCTAACGTTAGGATTCAATTTAACCTCATTTGTGAGGTTTGGTAGAGTGTATATTTAGCTTGGCGTGGAGTCATTTTCAAGAAATTAAACCTCCTTCAACTATGGAAAGCCTATGTAGCTATTTTTTTGGTATTGATGGTTGATTTTCAACTTTGAATTTGTTCATTACCAACGGTGTTTAACCTATGCATATAAAGTCGTTAATCATTAGATCACTAGAATGACATAGTTCAAAATCGTAGTCAATATCGATGGATGTTGAACCTGCGGTTACAATACCCCCATTAAGCCATTAATTAACATCTTACCTAACATTCGATAATATTTTTTGTTTGGTGAATTAACATTCCATTTGATTGATGCTTCTTTTGCAATTGTTAACATAAAAAAAAAACAGTTTCGCCAAAAACATAAAAAACATCAAATACCTTGAAGCTTATACTTTATTGATTCACTATAAAAAGAAAGGTTAAACTAGCGTTGTGAATTGGTGATAGAGAAATATACAATTTGTCATTTTTTTTGGGTTACTATGATATTGTTACGAAGTTCCCACCACCACTTAAAAGTGATTAATCTCGGTCGAGGAACCTGTGAGACACATAAGGTGAGTTCTTCCATCTCAACCGGATTTTTTCCGTGGACATGAGTCAATAATCGAACCTCTAACAAAATACTTCAGGAGACAAAGTCTCTTACCACTTGAATCAATACATCGTTGGTTAAAATTTGCCATTTATCACGAGAAGATGAGAGATATTTTATTTTACTTTGTCAATAAATATTGATTCAATTTTTAGTTTGGTGTATAGAGAACTTAAATGGCAAAGATATTGTTTAAATTTCGCAATTATTTTAATAAGTCTATGTTTTTTAAAAAAAAAACAATTTATAGTCTATGGTGAGGGAAAGGTTTTGGATTTAAAATCATTTACTAACAATAACATTTTCTTGATCATTTACTAACAAAAACATTTTCTTGATTTACGAGTGTTTGGGTTCTGAGAGCGCCAAGAGCAATAACAAACTAATGCTCTACGATCATAAGAGAGGAAGAGACCACATTTCAATAAAAAATTTAAGACATCAAATATATAAGTCACCTCTTTTATATATTAAACATTTAACCAATTTGTAGTTGATGTGAGATTAAACACTCACACTTGAACTTTTTTAAATGCGAGTCTCTTAAATTCTATACTTGATCCAAACATTACTATAAATTCTTGTAGCTATCCTTTAACTAAACAGACCCATAATTACACGACTTCAGGATCCCCACATTTGAACGTTAATTCAGTTTATTCATGTGTCCCTTTGTATAGATGCATGCAAAGAGACGTTCATTGAACATGCTTTATGCATCAATGATCACTGCATGCCCTCATCAGGCTTAAGCACCACATGTCCACCAACTTCCTCTTAGTTCATCATGAAATTACATTGTACAAGGAGATGTCCGCTTTGACACAATTTGTTGGTAAGTTCAGGGGAGCATTGTAAGTAACAACATGCCAATGTTGCAAGACCATTAGAGAAGGAGACACCACATTATCTTCATCTAAAACCTTAAGACATTAGGTATATGAATCTCCTCTCTTATGCATCTCTCCATAAAGTGTGAGTGTCACACATCCTAAATTTGTATCATCGTCCTAACCAATAGAGCACGCCTCCTAACTACACAACCAAGAATACTTTCAATACAAGGATCCAATATCCCATGATTCACTCCTGCCCCTCCACTCTTTAAACCATGGCCTGCATGTATACCACTCTTTGGGGAAGTCAGGTAGAGTGTTGTGAGCAATAACATATCAATGCTCCACGATCAAATGAGAGGGAGACACCACAATTCTACCAAAAAGTTAAGGCATCATGTATATAGGGGTGGCCCATATGGTGGGCGGGAGGGGCGGCAACCCTGGCACCATTATTTTAGGGGCACCAAAATTATTTTTTTCTACTTAGGAGTTAGTACTACATAAATATTTTTGTTTTTAACCAGCTTTGATTAATTCTATTGAAAAAATATTTTTAGAGAAGCTTAACTATGAATGAATCTTTTGCAACAAAAATTGTAAAGAAAAAGACATTTGAATAATTAAAATGACACAACTTTATTCATTTGTCCATGACATCAAAAATCTTAAGACCGGCCTTGCATGTATATATGTCATCTCTTTTATATATCTAGCATTTAGCTCATTCATATTCGAACTGAGACTAACCACTCACATACTTCAACTCAACAATCTCATCTTCAAGTGTGAGTTTCTCACATCTTATATTCGATCCAAATACTATGATCCACTCACTCTCCTCCCACCAAATCAAATCAAACTTTGATACCACTTGTTGAGGAGTTCGGAGAAGCGTCCGAAACAACAACGAACAATGCTCCATGACCACAAGAAATGAAAACACCAACAAATCTATCCAAAACCTTAAAACATCATGTATATGAATCAGCTCTTATATATCAAACATTTATGCTCTAGGACCACTTGAAGTTAACAACAAGCACCATGTCCAAGAACATATCATAAAAGGCATAAAATAAGCAAAAATATATATATCTTAAATGAAATTAAGAGTACTTAAAAAAAGCAAATAAATGGGAAAAGAACCCGTTATGGGAAGTAAATAGTGGACCACACGATTATTTACAGCATAAAGATTAGAGCACTACAATTTTTGCTGTGGTCCATTATATTTTTCCATGTCTTATCTCCAACAATCCCAACTTCAATATTCTTGTGTCTAATCTCACACGCTTGATTAATTACAAATATTTGAGTCAGGGCTTGACATAATCCACCACCTAATTATACATCACATGTTATTTTTCGTCGTTTAGTACATGTTTATATTTATGTCGAGTTTGACAAAACTATAGTGACCCATTGTTAGTTCCGCAAAAAATCACACTTTAGAGCTTCTACAAAAGGTGCCACCATAATTTTGTTAAATTTACTGTGATATCAAATATACACTTATCGATACTACAATAAGACTCGAGATATTGCTTCATTTTAAGTGTAAACTAAAATCAGTTTGCAAAAATAAACATGCAAAATATTCATAAGGCTCTCTCTTCAATTGAGAATCAAAACCGTATTCAAATTTGTCAATTCAAATGTGGCAAAGAAAACATATGAAGGGTATATCTGTAAATTTTCTAATGAAAAGGAGTGGAGTAAAATCATGGGGTTACTTACTGGCATGTGAAACAAAGAAGAAAGAGCCTATGTGTTTAACCTTAGAAGGAAAACAATTATGTCTTCTGTAGCTATTCACATGCTCAATACTTTGATAGATTCATTAGGGACCATGTGACACAGCGTATTGAAGACCCATGAGGTGCCATTAATTGTGCTTTCCCACTCAAGTCTTGAGAGTTAAGAAAATGAGAACCTTGCACTTTCCTATTCTTGAGACAACCTTGTAAATCCAGCTAGCTTTTTTTATACGGACACTTCAAAATTACAAATAGGATACAAAAAAAAAATGGTAGAAAAGGGGTTTAATTATCCTAATTGATAATTAATATAAAGATAAAGTTACTCCAACAGTCCTTTAAGTTTGACAATTTTTTTCAGATTAGTCCTTTAGTTTTTGACTTTTTTTTTTTCGAATAGTCTAGTTGCTATATACACATTATAAGTGTAAAAAAAATGGGGAATTCGAGAGTCGAGTTCCGGCATTTGCATATCAATGTCCATGAAGCTACCAACCGAACTTCATTTATATGGCTAGTTTTTTTTTTTTTTTTTTAAATTGGTCATCTATGTTTTGCATATTAACTTTTTTAATAAGTTTCATCGCAAAAAGAAAGTGTTTGATATTTTAATATTGAGAAAACTCATGTAGACATATCTGATTCATTTGTTTTATTTCTCCCTTCACTTCTTCTTCTTTGAGTATAAATTCCCAATTCCAAAATCTAAAGTACTTATTTGTTCACAGTAATGTCTTCATTCATGAGTTATAATTCGAATATATGAAGCAAAAAAATGAGCCATTCATATCTAATATGAGTCTATGAGACTTGATGAATAGACACCTCAATATTGTTCATCTTTAATTATTGAATAAAAATTGTGATTCTCACAACTACAAAATATAACGTAAAAGACCACATTAAAATATAAACATCAGAAAAAGAATGTAACAATTGATTAATTTGAAAAACTTAAACTTAAAGGACCGCACATGTAATTTTAACTAATATAAAAGAAACGACTAAAAGTTTTTTTCTGTTCCAAACAACGACCAAAAGTTACTAACTACCAATTTTGCTGGTATATCTTTTATCAAATTTTGGTTGGACGGACTGAAATTTAAATTTAAGAAAATACAACATTGACTAATAAAACTGAAATTTAGATAAATAAGTACATATTACATAGATATTATGTATATCTTTTATCAAATTTTGGTTGGACAGACTGAAATTTAAATTAAAGAAAATACAACATTGACTAATAAAATTGAAATTTTGATAAATAAGTACATATTACATATCTTGTCAAAAAAAGTACATATTACGTAAATAATATTTTTTTGAACAGCAAAATATTTTATATATTAATCATGGAACCAAATACAATAAGTACGACATCCAATGAAGGATAAACTACAATGGGTACTTCCCCCAACCAAAAAAAAAAAAAAACACCAAAATGACACCCTTGATGCCACACCTATTTTGTGAATGCTACCTTAAAATACAATATATTGGGTTAGAACATTTAGCTAAGAAGGCTTTCAATGAAGTGCAAATTATATTATCAATCACTTCGTCCACCGAATATTCCTTAGAAGAAAATATGAACGAATTTTATGCACACTAAATTGGCCAAATAGTTGAATGCTATACCAATAATAATCCTTTCAACATCTTCCAATTTCGGAATAGTCCTAAGAAAGCTTTTATTTGCATGAATACCTCGTCGGAAAGGACCATAATTACATGAATATTATACAATGGATACAATAAAAAGGAAAATGCTTTTTATAGCGAATAAAAAATTCACGGAAGTTCACAACACAATGGTAGCAATAATCCTCTATTTTTGTAACTGCTTGTATCACATGTGGGACCTTTTTATTTTTTTTGTTGGTATCAAAGCTGTGAAACATTCGTGATACATTCACGAGACTTTTTTCGTGATATATAATAATCCTCTAATATAATAATGTTCATCTTTCAGCAAGTTTAGATAATGTTGTCGAGATGTCATGGCGATCTAAATGAGATTATGAGAGAACCTCCTTTATTTGTAAGTGTCAATTTCATTTGAGTTTAACATATTAAAAGTGAGTTACAAAAAGTTGATTTCGTTTGGATGTTAAATTATCTTGTGAGAATTTTCCTTACTTAAATATATCTCTCTAAATCATGCTTTCGAAGAGAAATTCTAATATGGACCAAGTTCTTAAGTAGTCCACCGCCGACTAATACTTAAAAAATGTTTAAAACTCCAACAACCACAAACATCGTCTCTTGGTAATAAATGTTAATGATAATCTTTATTTTTACAATTGAAATAATAAGGGTGTGTGTGGATTGAGAGTTTAGGAGGAGAAAAGAGGAAACAACTTATTATTTTTTAAAATTACGGACAACATAAATTATTTTGTTAAGATAAATTAAGTATGATTGAAGTATTATATGATTATTTATCATGTTATTTCAACTTTTTTAAAAAAACATTCTATAGTGTTTGCAATTTTAAAAAGAAAATTAAACTTTCTCATTCATTCGTCTCTATCCAAATACACCCAAAAATTAATACTCCAACGTACAACTCATATAATATATAGGGTTAAATATATTTTTGGTCTCTATAAATATATTAAATTTTTGTTTTAGTCCTTTTAAAAATTTTCTTCGATTTTTAGTCCCTATACAATTTTCAATTATCACTTTTGATCCCTATTTTAAAGTCAACTCATGTATTTTTAATGAAATTGTGCAGAAATGTGTAGAACATTGTAAAACTCTCTCCCAAAATAAATTAGAATTTTTTAACAAAACATGAATTAAATATAAATTTTTAACCGTAAAAAATATAAAAATTCATATTTAATTCATGTTTTGTTAAAAAAATCTAATTTTTTTGGAGAGATTCTTATAATATTATAAACTTTTCTGCAAAATATTATTTAAAAAATATGAGTTTACTTAAAAGGAAGGATCAAAAGTGAAAATGGAAAACTTGTAAGGACTAAATGTTGAAGAAAATTTTAAAGAGACTAAAATTAAAAGTTGATATATTTTTAGGGACCGAAAACATATTCAACCTTAATATCTTACAAAGACATTTTATTATACTGAAGTGAAGCTTGAGTGTGAATCTGCAATTCTCAATCAACACTTACTGTTTATACATTTTGCCGCAAATTCTTCTCAAATAAAACTAAATTAATACCCCAACATAACGTGGAGAGTGATTTTTTTTACTTTTGAAAGTTGAGATGGGAAAAATCTGGACCAAACATAAACTTTGGTGAAGAAATGATATTTACCATGGAGTGCACAGCAATAACCAAACACATAATTCACCTGGCAGCAAGATGATAAGAAAGAATAATATTGTCAGTGGTTTGTGTGTACCTGATCATTTGTCTGTTTGTTCTTCAGGACACGTTTTACTGCCCAGATTTTGGGTGGGGACACCCATGTGTGTAGTTTACTAGTTTTACATTCAATTAAAAAGAAAATACTCCCTCCATCCCAAATTATCCCAAATTGTATGTCGTTTTGAAAAAAAAAATTGTCTCAAATTATATGTCGTTTTACAATGCTAATGAAATATTAATGTTACTTTTCCTATTATATCCTTAACTATTTATTACTCTATCTTCTTTCAATTCTTTAATTTATCTTTTTCATACCATTTATTAAAGACAATTTTGTAAAACAACTCATAATATCTCTTTCCCACACAAAATTAATTATATTTCTTAATACGTGTGAAATGCCCAAAACGTCATACAATTTGGGACAGAGGGAGTATTTGATAGAAACTCTCACTCCATTTTCACAATTTGAAAAGAAAGAAATGAAAATAATGGTGTAATAGATGTGATATATTGATGATGTAAGAAGAAGAGATAAATAGAAAAAAATGAAATGTCAAATTTGACTGAAATTTTAGTGACTTTGGTTTGTGGCTTTAGTGTAATTTCATGTATTTTATGAAAAAGGAAGATGAAAGAGAAATAATAAATAAAAGAGGTGTGTTATTTGAACAACTATTTGCATGATAAATTATGGGACAATCATAAATTTATAAAGAAAAGTAAGTATTGACAAGAAAATCAAAGTAATAGAGGGAAAAATTAAAAACATTATGTGAGTATGAGAAATAAAGTTGTCATAAGATGATTATACAAATATTATTTCTCTAAATAAAATCATAACTATCATTAAAAAAAAGAGTTGAAGACAAAATCAAGAAGATCTTTACACTTTGAAGGTAGCGAATTCAATCCATGTTGAATGAGTGTTTAAGAAATTATAAATGTACATATACCATTAAATTTTTTTTTGAAAGAAAATAAATTATATCATTTCATCAATAAGAATGTGTTGAATACAACTTGATATTTTAACCAAGATCTGGAAGCTAGCTGACAATGTGACCGTCTTTATTAAACTATGAGCAACATCATTTGTTTATCTTCGCACAAACTCAACACCGAAGTTTTTCGTAACACCGACTAAAGAGAGTTCTACATATTTGAATTTTACGTTCAAATTCATTAATGTCAATCTTCATAAAAAAAACTATCAACTACTCCCTTTACATCAAGCTCAAAATCTTTGGGTCCCAAAAGGAACTCATGGATGGACCCATTCTAAAGCTGAGAGAAGACCAAGAGCTTCACCTAAGTGAACATCACAATTGACTATACCATTATGTTTTAGCCAAAATAAATGTTCCTATCTCATCTCTAATGCACATACCAATTCCAACTTTATATCATTAGATTATAAAGTGTGTTTATGGTATTACACAACAACTAATTTTTTAATCATACTATTTTTTATAAATTGCCGGGGTAATTTTTTTAATCTATCAACCAATTATAAGTCACAGTTTTGTTTATTTTTTAAGGTACATATGGCCAAAGTAAATTATTTTTAATGATCCAATGATTGAAATGATTGGAAGTATAAAATATTTGTATACAGTCGAAAAATCGTAAATGATTCATAAACTATTCTTAAATATATCAAGTTAGTCCCTCAATTTTCATTCTCTTATTTTAAAAGTAATTGAATGATTAAATAAGAAATCAAATTAATCATATTGAGACGTGTCAAACATTAAATCTAAACACCACTATTAGTCGGAATTCAAATATTAATTCGTTATATTTCCTGAGTCTAGCCTCTTATGTTAGAATTTAATTAGTAGATTTAAAATACTTTGAAAACAATTTATTATATTTATATAGTTCATGAAATATTTTAGAAAAACTGATAGTTTGGGAATCAAAATAGATGTTTAGTAAAAAAATTCTCCATTTTTTATTCTTTTAGATTCTTCACAGTTTTTTTTTATATTATTAATTGAGACGAAATGACCTATTATTTCCCATGCAGAAGTTTTCTTCTAGGTATATTTGTTTTTCAATCAAAGCATCTCTTGAATACATAAATATTTTTAGGTAAATGTTAACGAGTGCCCCCGGGGCACTGTTTAAGACCTTTAAATAGTAATTTTTTTTGAAAATTTATGTAATCAATGCATTGAAAATTGAAATATTTGACTTTTTTATGAAATAACTTCTTCTTTTAGTATACTTAAAGAGTGTCCCGGAGGCACTCGTTAACAAGACCCATATTTTTAAACAAACATCCTTTAAGAATGTTTGAGGCTATGAAACTAGTTCTAATTGGGCTTCTACTTTATTTGGGCCTGAGTATCACTTCTAAGACATGGCTGTTATAAGAGAATTTCTTTTCTCACCCTCACAGCTTCTCGTGCACCATTCAAATTTCCATTTATACATCCGTTCGAATTATATAATCTGAACCCAAAAAATGCAGTTAGGATTATATAATTTAAACCATTCCTATATATAAGAAAATCTTAGAAACTTCCCTCATCAACAGTTAGGGATTTCTAACGTAAAAATCTCCAAAAGACCCAACATTGGAACCAACCATCATTGTATCATTCTTGAAGTTTTCTTGATCGAACTCATCAAATTTCAGCCCTTTCCAACAACAAACTGAAGGATAGCTTGCATTTCTTCCATCATTTGTTCCTTAATTTTTTTTTTCCAAGGGTGCTCTATTGTTTCAGTTTATAGGGGGATGAGGGGCTCACTTGGTTGAACTAAGGAGTAGAATCATGACAAGGGAGAAAATACCAACATATGCCATTCAAAAATAAAATCAAATAATTGTTTCGGATTATATAATCTGGAATTAAATGTTCAAATTTATGGATTATATAATTTGAAACAGTTTAATGTATTCTAAAATCTTTTATTTTTTATTTTTATTCATTGGTATATGTGATTTTTGATTTTTTTTTCCCAGATATGGAGCAGTGCTCTGATCGAGTTAGAGGCAACATACCTACAATGATACGCTAGGCGACTGGTTAGAGCAGGCCATTATGCAGGGGGGGGGGGGAATGAGAAGGGACATGGGCGGCATGAGTATTAGATTCGGACCATCTTAGGTGCTAGAGCCTAAGCCCCAACTTAATGAGGAGGAACCACAAAATCAGAAGTATAAGGAGGATTATCCCCAAAATATTTATTATATTAAAATCAAGTTTGGTGATAAAGTTCAAATTGGGACTTTAGGGTTTTAGTCGCCACGTTTGTAAAATATGAGGCGACGCCGACAAAGATCGTCATAATCAAGAAATAAATCGCCAAGTACAATATTTGTATTGGCAATCTAAAAAAAACTCGTCACGAGCGAGACAAAGAAAGTACCTCATTGATGATACAAACAAAGAACTCACCAATCTTCAAACAGTATGATCAGTTACACGGTACAACCATCAAACACTTTGCCCTTTTTAAGCCTCATGCTTTGAGGGATTTAGGCTGTCATAAGTTAATTGGAGTATGACAGCAGAAAGCACATCATTTCGGAAGCGTTACAAAGAAATCAACATGAACATTTTAGTTTCGATGGTACTATAATCTTACCTTCTAAATGAAGATGTACCACCTTTAAATTCAATCAATATCTTAGGGGCTGAAGAGATAGGAACGAGTTCAAATGCAAAGTCATATCTTGGAAAGTTCACTCGAAAGATCTTCTTGTTACTAAATCATAATTGGAATTTGGACCATGCTAAAATCTAATGTTCTAAAACAAAACGAACATAATGTTTCACTAGAGTTCGTCGATTGGCGTAAGATGCAGACCAACTCATTTTAAGAATAGAGATATATCTCACCTATACAAACCTATGTCTTGAGGGCTCATCACAACCTTAGGGGCTGGCCTATATCTAGCACGTAAACTGTCAAACACTTCATCCTTTTAGGCCTCATGCCTAGGGGACTATGTACGTTCCTAAATATTTTGGACCATGTAAGGTCTTAGTGGCTTTTCAAGCTCTGATTAACATTTAATGTCTTCGAGGATTCGACCTTAAGGCTTAAGACCTCGAAGGTTTTGGCGATCTTAAAAAACAAATTGGCTTGTCAATCGTTGGCTCGTCGCCGACGGTCTCTCCATCAACTATAAGAGTACCTCACTGTCGTCGCCATGGCATGGAAGGCTCGAGGTGTTAATGTTCGAGCAAGAACATATAAACTTCCAAGAAGAGAAATTTGATAGAAAAGTGTAGAAGGACAATAGACTTTTGCTGCAAGAGTTATAAATTAGTAGGAAGCAAAATCATCAAGGAGTTTCAATCGAAAACAACTCCTAAAGTAACTACCATCTCACTTTTTACAAGATCTTTGAATGACTGGAAAAATACAAGTTAACATACCTAGTCTCACATTTTTATTACCATCTAAATTGAAGACGACCTTGTAAATTTCTTCTAAAGAAAACAAAATTTATATATATACCAATTTTATTCTTAAGACATTATTGATGGGAAGTTAATACCATTCGGACGAGGCCACTCCCAAGGAAAGTAGGAGGAATATGGAGAAAAGTATCTATTATTGAGTGACTTCTTTTCTAATACCTTATCAGATCATCAATCCAAACATTTTCAACCAATAGGACATATTATTGAGTGAAAGCTCTATTCTTAGGCACTCAAGAAAAAAAAATATGGATGTGTATTTTTCACGGACCTCCATTTGTACTTTGCAAGTGAAATATTTTTTTAGAATCACTTGATATTGAAGTAAAACAATAGTAATTTTTGTGTTCTTGTTTGATATTTTTTTTCTCATTTTCAGTCTCATTAGTTTCTACATCTCTTTTGTTCTACAAATTTTGTTTTCTCTGCGCGCTTCTACTATAGAAAGTTGAGACTGCGACGAAAATTTAGAGATGAAAAAAGACAAAATGCATCTCTAATTCCGTTGCCAATTGTTAGAGACGCCAAATTTGATGACAAAATTGATTTTCTATCTCAATTGTTAGAGACGGCAAATTTGATGGGAAAATTTATTTTCTCTCTCCAATTTCAGTCAATATTTCAATTTTTCTACAAGTGAATTTCTCTACGTTTTTTCAATCATTCATGTGTTCTATCACATTGAGTTGGTTTGAACAAGTAGTTGTAATTCATAGTTTGTAGTTGTTTTTCGTGGGGGAGTGTATTATGGATCTGGTCCAAATATGAATCTTACTATTTTAATAAAATATTATACGAGTTCTTCATTTTTTAGTAAAAATGGTAAGAGTTTACCTTTTGACTATTTTTGAGAGGTTCAGTCTATATTAAACACATCTTATTTTTGCTTGTATAGTCAATTAGATAATTCATATTAAAAGATTTTACAAATATCATAAATTCGTGGTTGATTCGATACAACGAATCTCATGGCAGTGGTTTTTAGGTAAAAAGTTGGGAGTCCATATCTTTTCTACCAATGGGTTGTAAACCCATTTGATTGTTTTGTTTCCTAAGTGGTGTATAAGAATGTAATCCCCTGATTATTATTGATAAGTTTTCTAATACATATACAATTGTTTCTGATTCTAATATGGGGACTAATGATTGCTAATCAATGCAATTACATGTATGACAAGTTAACTAATAATGCTTAATCAATGTACATTAAACATGATAGATTCTAATACACCCCCACAGTCGAAGCGGGAGGTGGACGAACGCTGAGACCATCTCTTAAATCTGGAACAATATCAAGGGAAGACCTTTGGTGAAACCATCCGCAATTTGATATCGTGATGGGACGTGCAGAACTCAGACTTGTCCACGAGCCACCTTTTCGCGAACGAAATGAATATCCAGCTCAATGTGTTTTGTTCTTTGATGTTGGACCGGGTTACCATAGAGATAAATTGCACTGACGTTGTCACAGTAAACCATTGTGGCTTTGTGAATAGGACAATGTAATTCAAGAAGAAGGTTGCGTAGCCAACATGATTCAGAGACCACATTGGCAACTCCACGGTATTCAGCTTCGGCACTAGATCGGGATAAAGTGGGCTGTCGTTTGGATGACCAAGATATCAGGTTATCCCCAAGAAATACACAGTAGCCAGAAGTAGAGCGTCGGGTATCGGGGCACCCACCCCAATCCGCATCTGTATATGAAAGTAAAGAAGTAGTGGATGAAGGGTAAACAGGTAAATCATAGTGACATGTGCCCTGAATATAACGCAGGATACGTCTAAGAGCATGCATGTGGTCTTCCATCGGATTGTGCATAAATAGACATATTTGTTGTACTACATATGAGATATCAGGACAAGTGAAAGTAAGATATTGGAGGGTACTGCAAGACTACGATATAGGGATGGATCCTCACATGGATCACTTTTGATGGCACTCATCTTTGGTTTTGTGTCGACCGGGGTTAGACATGATTTGCAAGATGACATACCTGTTCTTGCAAGAATTTCTTCAACATACTTTTTCTGTGAGAGGAATAACCCTTGTTGGTGTCGAGTCACTGCAATGCCCAAGAAATAGCTCAAAGGCCCCAAATCTTTCATAGCAAACTCAGAACTGAGTAAGAAAATGATAGATTGTTGCAAACCATCAGATGAGGTTGTGAGAATAATATCATCAACATAAAGTAAAATGTATGCCATATGAGTGTTTTTCTTGTATATGAAAAAAGAGTGATCATACTTGTTTTGAGATAAGCCAATGGATGAGACGTAGTCGGCAAATCGCTTATACCAAGCTCGAGGAGCCTGTTTGGCCCATAAAGTGATTTGCGGAGAAGACATACATGATGAGGTTTTTCTGGATCTCTAAAGCCTAAAGTTTGATGCATGTAGACTATTTCTTTTAGTTCACCATGGATAAAAGCGTTCTTGACATCCAACTGATGAATTTACCAAGATCGAGATGTGGCAATGTTAAGAACTGTTCGAATTGTTGCTGGTTTTACAACGGGACTAAAAGTCTCTCCACAGTCAATGCCAACCTGTTGACCTGCACCATCACCTACAAGTCGGGCTTTATGCCTCTCAAAAGTACTGTCAGATTTTTCTTTATGTCTAAAAATCCACATAGACCGAATAAATTTTCAAAAGTACCATCAGGTGGTCGGGGTACTAAATCCCACGTCTCATTTTTAATTAGAGCATTAAATTCATCATCCATAGCCATTTTCCAATTTGGATCTTTAAGTGCAAACACAAGGTTTCTAGGTACAAGGGATTTTGTAACATGGGTGTGGAGACCATAGTATTTTTGGTTTGGTTTAAAAATGTCATGTTGGCTTCGAGTTACTGGTTTGGTGTCTGCTTGTAAAGTTGGTTGAAAAATGGGAGGGAGATTTTGTGGTATGAGACTGTTAGGTTTTGTTTGTGTAGGAGATGAGGGTGAGTTAAGCGATGTTAAGTTTGAGTCCATTTGGTGGGCGGGTGACCGTGAAGGTGAGGAAATATATGGTGTATTTGTGTTTAAGTTCAGAGAAAGAGGGATGGTCTGGTTTGTGTTATAGGCCGGTTGAGGATTAGATGAACCGGTTTTGTTTGGGACTATTTGGTTTTGGTCCATTAGATGTTGTATGGTGTAGGGGGACAAGTTATTGTCTAGGAAAGTGTATGTATTAGGTTAGGGAAGATGCAGTGTTGCATACATAAAAGTGGTTTTGTCAAACAAGACATGACGACAAATAATAATTTTATTTGAAGGAAAAAGACACATTTTGTGGACCGGGGTTGAAGTTTGTGAATTTTGGATGAAGGAAAAAGAGGAAAACATAAACAACCAAATACTCGTAAGTGGGAGTAGGACGGGTCTTTGTGGTACAACATTTTAAGTGGCGACTCAAAATCGATAGTTTTGCTTGGTAATATATTCAGGAGGTATGTTGCCATTTCTAAAGCATGATGCCAAAAGGAAGTGGGTAATGACGCATGAATTAATAAAGTTCGAATGATATTGTTAATGGAGCGTATTTTTCGTTTAGATTTACCGTTTTGAGAAGATGTGTAAGGGCAAGATAAACAAAAAACAATTCCATTAACTTCACACATTTTTCGAAAATTACTATTGACATATTCACTATAATTGTCACATTGAATAGTTTTAATGTCGCATTGGAATTGTGTGTTGATGTATGCTTTTAGTTTTTGAAACATTGGATAAACTTGGGATTTATGTGACATAGGAAAAGTCCACATAAAATTTGAGTAATTATCCAAAAAAAAGAACATAATATTTGTGACCAACGGAACTTAAAACAGGAGAGGTTCATACATCACTATGCAATATATGAAAAGGCAACAAACTTCTATTATGAGAAGTCATGAAAGGCAATTTAACATGTTTATCAAGAGGACAAGATTGACAAAAATGAGAATGTAATTTCCTAGAATTATAACATTCAATCAATTTATTTTGCCTAAGGGAATTTAAAATATTTTCTCCCGGATGACCCAGTCGGTCATGCCAAAGAGATGATGACAAAACCGCAAATGAAGAGGTAGGCTTGACTTTATTGGTGGATGTGGCGGTAGTGATGGGATATAAGTCACCTTGGCTTTCACATCTCATTAGAGGCATCCTCGCCTGAAAATCCTTCACAGAAAAACCAAACGGGTCAAATTCAATTGAAACTTTATTATCTGTGGTGAATTTACAAACATACACTAGGTTTTTAATTAAATTTGGGGCATGTAGTACATTGTTTAGGACAAGAGGAGGGTGTGGGGGGTGCTATTTGTGTACTACTAAGACCATAAATTGGAATAGATTGGCCATTTCCTACGTTGATTTTATTATTTTTGCTCAAATTTAAATAAGATGAGAGATTACCTTGCGAGGACGTCATGTGGGAAGTGGCTCCGGTGTCCATATACCAAGACGGGTCCAGCTGAGCAAGGTTGAGAGTGCGTATTGCATTTTTAATGTCAGTTGGGCTGGGTGTATTGACATTAAAAGCAGCTTGTTTAGGTCTTGGACCAAGAACGCCACCTTGATGAGGTTTGGGAGTATTGTTGAGCTTACACTAGTTGTAGGACGGGTAAGGACACGGTGGAATGTTCCAGGGAGCCCACTGTTGCTAAGGGCCCCATTGCTGCCACTGTTGTTGTTGCGGTCCGCGTCCACCACCACCGAAATGGTTAGGCCCGTTTCGACCACCCCGTCCGATGTTCCGTCCACCACTGTTGCAGTGGTCCCTTTTTCCTCGGTTACCACAGTTTTGACATGTGAGGGCTGTAGGGATGACAGTTTCATCTGATGCGGTTTTGACCAGAAGTGCCATTGTGTTAGAAGAGCTAGATTCACGAGCAGCACGCTGAAGCATGGTTGTTTCTTCAAGTTCTAATTGTGATTTTGCAGAGGCAAATATGGGAAGAGGGTCATGTTGTTGGACGTATGTCACGAATCCAGCATACGCATCAGTGTGACATGAGATCATTTTTAATACCAAACGAGTATTAGTAACAGGAGAGCCAACGTTGGTCAGAGAGAAGCTTGAGTTGATTACAATAAGTTTTGGTGGATGTAAAATCTTCTAGGTTGGTATTACTAAATTGATTTTCAAGTTGAACGACACACACATGTTTGTTGTCATTAAACATTGCGGCGATACGGTTCAAACATTCTTCAGCAGAGTCATTAATCACAAGAATAGAAGTAAGGATATCTTGTGTGACGGTTGCATACATCCACTGCAATAACAAATCATTAAGGCGATTCCAAAGATTAGAATCCTGTTCCTTGGCGGCGGCCGCGGCTTGGCGGGCGGTTTCATCAAAGGGTGGGATGATATGATCAAGAAGGTTGTGGATGCGTGCTTGCACTAGAAAAAGGGCAGACCAGGATAAATAGACATTGGCATCATTATCCAACGTGGCCGGGATGATGGTTTTGACGTTGGTACAATGTGATAATTCGATTTTGCCGTCGGAGAAGCAAGGGTGTTTGATACCGACGAAGTGTCGTCAGCATCGTTTGTGGGGGAATTGTTGCTTGCAGAGGATTGAAGGGAGGGAAGCGGCGGTGGAGAGAAAAGAAGGTTAGGTTTGGATCTGTACGACTGATACCATATAAGAATGTAATCCCTTGATTATTATTGATAAGTTTTCTGATACATATATAATTGTTTCTGATTCTAATATGGAGACTAATGATTGCTAATCAATGTAATTACATATTAAACATGATTGATTGCTAGTGTTTTTATTTTTCTTTCCGTGGGTTTAGTACTACTTTTGCTTAATCACTTTATATCTAATAGATTCTTTGCCATTCAATTTTTTTTCCATATATCATAACAAATTTGCAACATACTCTGGTTTATCAATACATATTAGCAAGGAAGAAGGAAATGAGATTTGTTGGTGAAAAAAAATTAATACATACATTATATATATTTTGAAAAAAATTCACTTTATGTATCAAGATTATTAGCAAGAAAGAAGGAAATGAGATTTGGTGGTTAAAAAAAGATTAATATATACATTATATATATTTTAAAAAATAAATCACTTTATGTATATCAAGATTATTAAGCATCCAAAGAAAATTGACAAGGAACACACACAAATGATAAAATGTAAACATTCGGATCCATGTCACAGAAAAAGATGCCTTTTGCTATTTGTCACAACATGATCATCATGTAATAACAGTCCAGCATCACCCTACCTTTATATATATACATTCTAACAAGTTTGGTATGAATAAATTATTCTATGTAAAAGTTAGAAGTATAATACAATCAAGCATGTGTAAGTGTAACTAAGAATGAAAATACCTTCTGCTAAAGAGATTAATAACAGCATCTCAGCAAAATATGTAGCTAGCAAAGTTCATTCTTTAGGCAAAAAGATTAAAATATCGGAAAAGACACTTTTTTAGCTATATATTTAAAAAATGCAACATTGGAATAGACATATACCTGAATCTGTGTTAACATATACCTAAAACTTTGTTTCCTTCCATGCTCAAATGCCTAACTTGTCTACTTTTGATTCAAGCACCTCACATGAAAAATATCTATACATACACAAAAAGTGGTGCTTTTCTATCTCCTTTTTATGAAAGCTAGCTATAGATCAGCAACACAATAAGTGTCTTACCCCTTTGCGCATTCTATACATGTTAATTTTTGTTAGCATCCACACTTGCTTGAATAACTAAAATGACTTGTGTTTGTTTCTGTCTTTCAGTTTCTTTGCTATATGAATTTGTCTCTCACCATATGCAAAAGGTATGTCATAATTATGTACCCTTCAAATCTAACCTCACTATTATCTTTCTTGTTTTCTACTATATACACTTTCATTATATTATATTATATTATATTATATTATATATTATTTTTTAGATAGACAAATGTTAGGTAAATATAGAATTTGAACTCTAAACCTCCTGATTGGTATTGATTTGGTGGTATCCTTCAACTCACTGAGCTTCCTTCTTGAAACATTATATTATATAATATTAACATACTACTTTTAACTTCATTTAGGGCTTGACCAAACCATATGCAACACCATGACATATATAGGAATATTTTTATATATATAACTAGGTTAGGTAGCTTCTAGGTTAGTGTTTTTGTGTTACTTTTAATTTGGTTAATTTTAGTAATCAATTGCATTGACAAATAAGTATAATATTTAATGCTTTCTTATCACCCTTTAATTTATATCCATCAATTGAGTTTGAACTAGCTTAAATAAACTTTTTTAATGTGTATGAAAGCTTAATGAAACTTCTTTATTTCAACAACCAACATGATTAGACATGTGGACCGTGTAGTGATCTCAAACAAACACCAACTAGTGGATTCAAGAGTTAATGATCATTGTAGTATAGAACTTACCAAAATCAGTTAATGGCTTTATGCATATCAATAGAGAAATTGATGAAAATTTGTGGTTTGTAGCATTAATATAAAGCTTAATTCATTTAGCTTACAAAAGAATTTTTTTATATATGTAGAAACTTCTATAATTGCTATACTTTTACACATTTGTTATATATGACACAAAGTTACAGACTAAAGAAACCTTATAGCATGCAATGATATAGTAAAAGTGATACATTATTGAATTTCTTAACAAAGTTAATTTTTCCCATGGAAATTTTTTATTGAAATATAAATAGTAAATTTTTTACAGAGAAGGTAAAGGCAAGTGGAGTTTGGTATATTGTGGAAGCATCTAAGGATACGATATCATATGATCTTGTTGGATGGAATCAAAATAAGCATCCAACAAAAACAGACAGAAACTAAAGAAAATTCCATAACCAACCAACCAAAAACCAAAAAAACCAACTTCCTCATCATTTCTCAAACTGAAAAACAACTTTAACAAGTACAAAGCCATTAAACAAATCACTAACACAACTTACACAAGATGATCATAAAGAAAGAAGAAAAATAAGAAACAAAAGAAAAACAAATGAAGAAGAGTGTACCTAACTTCAATAAAAAGAGAAAAATCTTAGCAGAACTTTGCACTTCTCTCTTCTCAAAAACAAAAATAGATCATGAATTAATTTTCCTTTTTTACCCTTTACATACATCAACCTTCAAAACCACATCTAAATATATATACTTTCACTCTAGAAAGATAATTTTAGTATATAATAATATATACTGAAATACCAAGCAAGTCTTATATATATATAACACAAGCAAAACACCAATATATTACAAGAATACCATATAAGGTATAGTTATAAAACAGTTTCAAGTACCATTTGAGTGTGGTGATGAACTCTCAGAAACAATTTCAACTTCTCTTTTGTGAAAGTTTCTGTGACAACCACAAGCAGCACAAGTGAGAGAACCATTTGTACCTTCTTCACTACTTGGCATGAACTCTCTACAACCATCAACAGCATAACCTCCAACATTAGCTGCATGATTCTTCTGACACTCCCCATATTTGACAATGCTTCTTTGTGGATCCTCAGATCTTCTCACAACTACTTGTCTCTTCCTCATTTTTCTTCTCTCTACCTTCTTCTTCCTTCAAAACCCTGCAAAGAATATGATGATTTTTTTTAAAGTTTTGGTGAATCAGTTAACCATAAACTTCTATAGACGGAAACTAAGTAGAGAGAGAGAGAGGAGGGAGGGAGGGAGGGAGAGAGAGAGAGAGACAAGGAGGAGGGGTTACTCTGTGTGTATGTTGAGCCCTAACCCTAAAAATGTGAGAATGTGTATTTATATATGGTAAACTTGATCAGCTTAATAAATATTAAAATTTTGATAAATAAGTGGAGCCAGGTCATAATCACTTTTCATACAAAAAAGATCATAATCACTTTTCCTACAAAAAAGCTCATAATCACTTTGTTTGTTTTAATTGTTTATTTTACATATGTACTATTCAATCATGTAATATTTGATTAATGGTGGTTTTTCTGAACTTAGATTTTTTTTTGACAATAACGTAGAATTAATTTTGGAAATAATTAAATGAACTGTCATACATTTAATTGTACTATCTGAAAATCAGACTTAATTTTACACACACATAAAAAGCAATTATACTTGGTAGCAAAAAAAAGAAATTTTATTTATTACCATTTTGCTCATTAATTCTCATATGTTAGCCACCAAATCATCCTTATATTTTTTAAGAGTTGATTTTATTAAAAAACAAAAACAAAAACATAAGACTTAAACAAGATTTTACTTTTAAATTTTATCAATAAGAGTTCCTTCAAACAAGATTTTGCTCAATATTTTACTCATGTAGGGTCTGTTTGGCAAAAATAGCGGATAACTGATAAGCTAGCTGATAGTTTATAGCTTATGACTGATGACTGATGGCTGATAGCTGATAGCTTATAGCTGATGACTGATTACTTATGGCTGATAAACTAATTGAAGTGTTTGGTAAAATTATGGCTGATTACGTAAAATTATGGCTGATTATTGATTACTTATGACTGATGACTGATTACTTATGGCTGATGACTGATTACATAAAAGGACATTTTTATATCATTTAATTTTTTATGAAGACAAGAACAACATACATTAATAATTTTGTCAAAAAAAAACATACATTAATAACAACAACAACAACAACAACAACAACATTGTCATTTAAGTACGAATGGAGGAATGGAGGAGAAGGAGAATGACGGTACAGAGAGAATGAAGAAGCAGTAGAACCCATTTTTATCTCTCTTTGCATAATCGTTGGTATTTCCTGTATTTAATACATTTATTTTTTATTTTAAATTATAATAAAACATAAGGGGTAAAACTGGTATTTAAATAAAATAGTAAGGGTAAAAGAGGAAGAAAAAACAATAAGCTATAAGCTCAAACGCTACTTGAAATAGCGTCTGAGAAATAAGCTATAAGCTCCTAAAATAAGCTATAAGCTCATGAAGAAAAGGCTGTTACCAAACAGGTCTTTTTTGTCAGACAAGCTTATAAGCTATAAGTTATAAGACTTAAGCTTGTTTTTGTGTTTTGCCAAACAGACTCGTAATATTTTTTATGAGCTATATGAGTTCCTTTAAACAAGATTTTACTTTCAAAGTTTATCAATAAAAAAGAATTGGAACGGGCCACAAAAGATGATTAGCCATATTTTTCAACGGGCATTAGTAATTGATAAAGGCCGTAGATACTTTGTACCTATAATATAGAAACATAAATAAACTATATAAGTTGTAACCCTTCAAACAAAGTTAAAATTGAAGATAACAATGGACGAAAGTAGAGATTCCATAGTAAAGAGTGGTATACTAATTACTTATAAAAGTATTCAAAGGTTTCTCTTTTTTTTTATTTTAAAAAAAACACCAATTAAGCTGCAAACTTGATCATAATTACAGTTCCAGTTGGATTATTTATTTTATTAAACTTACTGATGATTGGCATAGTACATTTTGAACCAATAATAAATGGATTACAAATTTTAAATTACTTTACAAAATAAAATTTGTAGCTAGCCAAACGTTAAAAAGGAATTTTATTTGTAATTATAGTTTAACTATACTAGTGTAAAATAAAATTAGTTTAATCTACTTTTCAATCATATCTCGCTATTTGATATTTTTGCAAGTATTAATTTATAAAGAAAGAAAAAGTTAAAATGAGTTTTTATATTGTGTAAAATATTTTTTCACACAATATCTCTATGTATAAATATCTTTTATATGATCACTGCATAAATATTAAAATGAGTTTATAATTACCAAGTACAAAATAGTAAAAAAAAAATTAGACTTCATATATACTTTTTTTGACAATTAATATGAATATATAACTATGACACATTTTGTTATATTATTTCTCATAGAGCTAATTAATTTTATTCAAGGCATAACAACACACTAAATAAAGGCAACTCTTCCAAGTTTCAAACTGATATTCAATCATTGGTTCACCATGTTGTGGAAGACTAGTCCGTTTCGTTAATTTCTACGATGATTAATTTACAACTTCTCAATATTTTATTTTACAACCCTTCATGCATAATTTAATTATTTTTTCTTTATCCACCTAATTTACCATTAGGTAATTCTGAAAATAAAGTTAATGAGAAACGATTCCCGCGCATATATATTTAAGGAAAGGGCCTTAATAGTGATGGGTTTAATTTGGAAAACTTTATGCTTTTCACCTAAATAGTGATGGGTTTACTTAGCAAAACAATAAAGATGGGTTTGATTTGGAATGACCAGCTAAGCCAGAATTAAGTCTCACACGTACCGTGGCCCCTAACTTGATAATAAAAGGAAATTTTGTGGGGTGTACTGATTCGATACCAATAACATTTGTCTATAGCACTTGACCTAAAAACGTGACCACGATAGGTAAGCTTTGCCAACCTTGTACGACAATATATTTTTTCACAATATGATTCCTTTAATTTGTTAGCATGTACATGTAGTTAGTTCTATATAAAATCCATTAGGAAAATAACTTTCATGTTGTCTTCTCTTTACCTCTTAATTATATTGTATATTACGAAGGTAAAATCATTTTGGCTTTCTAGAGTTGTAGTAAATATTGACAAACCATATATTCAACCGCCTAACTTTATTTCCTAAGGCAAAAGTTAGATGAACATAAATAAACACATAGAGGAGGAGAATGCGGATAGTATATGTGGTATAGGACGACGATTCTTCGGTACTTTGAGCTTGCCTCGAGTTTGTGGATAAAATTCTATAAGAGTAATGTTATTATATGTGGTATAGGACGTCGATTCTCCGGTACTTTGAGGGTTTGCGGGTAAAATTTTATAAGAGTAATGTTATTATATGTGGTATAGGACGTAGATTCTCCGGTACTTTGAGCTTGCCTCGGGTTTGCAGGTAAAACTTTATAAGAGTAATGTTATTATATGTGGTATAGGACGTCGATTCTCAGGTACTTTGAGCTTGCCTCAGGTTTGCGGATAAAACTCTATAAGAGTAATGCTATGAATGTTATTTTGGACTCCTCATTTTTGCAATTGACAATTCATTTATTTAATTGTAAGGTTGGATCAGTGCCTTTCAGGTACTTGGAGCTTTATATTTTGGGTATTCACGTATGTTAAGTACTCCGAAGTCGAGACTTACGACCCTTCGTAGTCGGTTTGAGGTAATAGGTTTGTGAGTTTTGTCAATGAGGACTGTCCTACAAAACGTTATTCTTAACTAATGCTAATAATCTTATTTCCTATCATTCATTGAGATGCCTTTTAAAGTTTGGAAGCTCATCATGCATCCAGGTTAGGAGTGGGTTCCTTTAGGGTGGGTTAAAAGAGGAAGAAAATATCTTGGGTCTGGTGCTCGGACGAGTATAAATATAAGGAAGGTGGAGAGCTTGGGTTCGATATTGACGTCTATTTAACATAGGTTTGTTAGGGAAATAGAGGTGGCTGACATTGATTTGAGTGTCAGTGCTTTGATGGGATGATTTGGTCGATGGATATGGTATATTGATTACCTTCTCCCCTTTAGGTATTCGTCCTTAGGGGGCTTAAGGTTGCACTTCTTGTTTTTATTTTTATTAGGTTCCAGTTTAAACTCAAAATCTAAGTGCTTTCCTAAGTGTAAGGGATATTGGGAATGCGTTGTGAATCACACTTTGGAATGACATATGGTTAGGGGATATAAACATGGGCCTCCTCTCCCCTTAGTTGTATCTGGTTTCTGGACAACATGATTCATTAATGGGTAGGTTAGGACACTAAAAAGGAACTATGTGGATTTTGGAATTTACTTGATGGAGGGAGCAACTTTTTTGGGAACTTTAGTTGATGTCGAATTTATCATAGTGATAGGTGTGAATTTGGAAGCAGATAAAGGACTTTGGTGTTTGATTCCAATGATAAGTTCACAGTTTGTTGATCTTATGCATCTCCATTTGCATACCTTCACATAGTGTAAGGTTCTCTAGTAATGATATTCAATCCCTATATAAGATCTAGATCGAATAGTTTGACACCTGTGCAAACATTGTTCTCTTCTCCTAGAATTACTTCTATACTGGGTTCTAACTCATCATAATTATTCCACCATAAGGTAATCTCTAATGCAAGGGAGACACATGGATAAACTGATTTCCCATTTAAGTGAGAGAGATGTTGAGGTTGTGCAAGTATGGGATTGTATGATTGAAGCAAGGCTTACAAGACTTGATTGATACTACCTATATACCAATAGATGCATTTATTTTCAGTATCGTATAACATAAATAGTCCATAGTTAAGTATGGTTGACTTGAAGCAATTATGGGATGTGTAACCCTTTAAAAAGTTTCTGAGAAAATGTATGAGTAATGACAAAACACACTTAAATAGAGAAACTGATAAGTCGCACATAGGCGCAATGTCGTCACATACACACCTTGTGGACTGAAAATATAGTAGCTGTCAAGATTCTAATGGATAACCAACCACAAGGCACATTTGATTACAAGTGACACAACCACGGAGCGGAAAATGACTTTCTAAGAAGCAAACACCCGCCTCTCTCCTGATATCATATGCTAGATGGCCACGGTATTGTCAAGCATGCTTCCTAATCTTTTCAACGCACAAGGAGGCTAGTAGGGAGTACGAGATGGTTGGGACAAAACTTCTCGTAATTGCTTTGCACTTGATTCTTCATTGTGATATGGCTTTCCATCTTTCTAATTTTCATAATGACACAAGTATTAGCTGATCGACCTATTTGTCTAGCACTAGAAGGCACAACACCCTACAAAATTGTCTTGTTAGGGAAGTTTAAAGCATTACAACGACTTTTAATAAAGACTTTTTCCCAACTCTTCGTAAAACTCATCCAAAACCCTCTAGAAATCCAAACAAAATCTTCATAAAACAACTCTATAATAACGCGAAATGTCAAAAGTTATGGAACACCGTAAGACCCGGTGCATTTAAGTGAGAAACGATACACCGTAACGTACATTGCACATAAGTGGAGTCATGGAACACCATAAGCTATGATGCGCACAAGAGGTTATATAAATAGAACCTTCGTGCTATAGCAAACTCACTCATTTTTCAGAAACCCTAAACCACACCCTCTCTCTCTCTCTCTCTCTCTCTCTCTTTCTCTCTCTCTTTCTCTAAGCCTTCATCTAAATCAGGTAGAATTGTGAGTGGAGAAGCTCTGTTTTTTTGGATTGAGTAGATGCATTAACGTTCAGTCGACGCTCATGATCAACCATCCCGATTTCGACTACAATGATATTGAGCTACAAGAGGTAACCATTCAATCACTGATTCATGATTATTTATAATTATCAGACTAAAGCGAAATTTCATATTCCTCTCTGATATTTTTTGTGTGTATAATTCTGATTTCCCTTTAGAAACTCAACATAAATTATAAGCATCCTTAGTTGAGAGGAATCTTGAAGAAGATATATCCCAAGCATGGAAATTTGCAGCAGGAAACATTCGCCTTGAAGTTATAATGGTTTCACCAAGGTGGTCTACAATGTAATCACTTGCTCTAGAAGTCAACAATTTTTGACCCTACAAAGGAAAAAAAATGCTTTGAAACCCATCTAAGTGTCCAAAAATAATAGATGATCCATTCTCTATATTTCAGGTAGAGTTGATAAGTAGGGGCGGGAATAGACCAGGCCAGGCTAGGCTTTGATAAGCCTGAGCCTGACCTACAAAAAATTTGCAAGCCTGACCTATAAACTTTTGTAGGCCTTTTTTTTGCCAGACTTGGCCTATTTAAAAGCCTCGTGCAACTCCCGAGGCTAACAAGGGCGGGGAATGGTTGTCGTTGCATAAGACATGACTATGAGCGGCTCCTGGCAGCTTCTGGGCAAACTGAATCCACATCGGAATAAGAGGGATCCTGAGGCCGAACAAGTATGAGACTACATGGTTGAAGTGAGGCTTATATGAATTGTTTGGTACTACCTATACCAATAACATGCATCTTCTTTTCGGTAGCCCACTTCATAAGAACTTCACAGTTAAACATGCTTGACTTGGGATAGTCTTTGGATGGATAACCTTCTGGAAAGTTTCCCGAAAAGCGTGCGAGTGAGGCAAAGTACGCTGAAAAGACTCGTATTGATTTGTGGGGGTCAGTTGACAATACGTAAAGTCATTTGAGATGTTACACTTGATCTTGCATAGCCTATCTAACACTATAAGGCATTAAAGACATATTTTACTCTGAGGCCTTAAAGCCTATTTAAATAGTCCATATTTGACATGTTTCGTGATTTTTATGTTTAATATAAATTAATTTTCATATAAATAAAAAATAAGTTTTAATTATATGCAAAAACATGTCGGCCTATCAGGCTTCGTAGGCTTTTCTTATTGCATAAGCCTGACCTATTTACTTAAATATGCTTTTTCAAAAGCCTAAGTTTAGTCATTTTAATAATCAGGTTAGACCAGATCTATACAGGCTAGACCATAGGTCTCTATAGACAAGCCTGATATTCCCAACCGTATAATGATAAGGACAATGTTTATATTGTTTCTAAAGGTCGGCAAACTAGAGCCAAACGAAGGGTTTAAGATGGTAGGATAGACGGAAGATTTCTTCTTGAAAAATCTAGCTTTCAAAAATAGCTTGTTGATCTTGAAAATCAAGCAAGTCAAAAGTTATTTTTAGTATGATAGATTCATTAACTACTCCAAGAAAATGCAGACTCATACCGCCTTTAGATATAGGGGGTGCAAACCTAGAGATGTTTTTTACATTGTGAGTTCAATAGCATTTTTCTTTTTTATATTAATGTTATTAAAATTTGAAATTCATATACATTTATTGATTAAAAGTTTAAACAGCTACTTCACTCAAAAAAGTTTAAACAACCAACCGACCTTTTTGCATACTTTTGTCATGAATAAGAGAATAGGTGGAGTAATGGTGATGTCGGGCACTTTTGTTTGATTTAAGCATATAAGAGCACCTAGGAGATCGTTGAAGAACTATATTTTCACATGGTGAGCAAAAATAGATAAGGAAAAGGAGGTTCTTTTACTTTAGTCTAGGCTTCATCTCAATCACATATCAGCATATTATCTAATCAAACTCCAGTGGCGGGAAGTTAAAATGTTAGGAATTTTTGTCTTATATATTGCATTCTTTCTTAGTCTTGAAGTAACTAGCATATGCCCAAAGCGCTCTGTACTGGCAGTGAGTACAATGCTTCTAGAAACTAGGGTTTCTGTGCTGTGTTTAGGTCATGCCTCGGGAATGGTCCCGAGGTTACTATTTGTAGCCTTTTTTGGGCCTACCCGGTCATGGTTTTGGGCCTAAATCATAAAAGGGCCAAAACCATGACTTGGGCGCCCTCGTAAGCTGCTGAGGGCGCCCCCAAAGGGTTATGTGTGATTGTCAAGTGGGCCCTATGCCCTCTTGGAGGACGTCCAGCCCTATTTTAAGGGTTCACACCCTTGGCTTTGGGGTCTTAATTCCTAGATAGTGAGAACTACGGTCCACAGCCCAACAAGCACGAGTCTTGGTACAAGGCGAAGTGATTAAACTGTTTACAGGGGGTTTGTCTGTGACCTTTTGCCCAGCAAGTGGGACTTAGTAACTACGAAGCCATGTGAAAAAATTTTATGAATACCAGCCCAACATGGGTGTTTAAACCCTGCATGGGTACTAGCCCAACATGGGTGTTTAAACCCTGCATGGGTACTAGCCCAACACGGATACTAGCCCAACGTGGGTATTAGCTCCATGTTTTGTTTTGAGTACCTTAGTGGGCGGCACTAGCCCTACGAGAGTGTTGGGCGCCAGCCCAACAGGAATATTTATGCTAGCCCAACAAGCACAAGTCTTGGTACAAGGCGAAGTGATTAAACTGCGTATAGCTCGCCACGTCCTTTAGACCATGTATTGAGGACGCCTCTTATTGGGATCCGACGGCTGGCGTGAGGCGACCGTTCGCTCTTGCTGACGTGTCCGAATCGTAGCGGTTCTCGGAAATCGTGCCAACTTAAGTGACGTCATCTGCGCGTTTCCCCAGGCTTTTTCGCTTTTAACTGAAACAGATCTACTTTACTTTGCACTTTCAGATTCTCCTTATCTCTTTTTCTTCCTTTGTCTCCGTCCTTTCCTTCCTATTCGCTCTCTTTTTCTCGTTCAAGCGGTTGCGGTGTTCGTGGAGAAAATTGCAGCTTACTGTTTTACAGATCGTCCGGAGTACTCGTTCGCTTCTCAAGCCCTCCATTTGTCTAGATCCAGGTACCTTACTTGATCTCGCTCTTTTTGCTTTAACATCCGTAGTATGGTGAGAATTAGAGAGTGCGATGCGGCGGGTAGGGAGTTATCCCCAGCTAATTCGGAGGAGAGGTGTAGGTTGTGGGGGGAGAGCGTTAGGCATGCGAGACGCTCTGATGGAACCATGGATTGGGTGGTGTTCGATAAGGCCTACTATGGCCACTCCCTTGAGACGGAGTCTTCGATTGGTTTGGACAGGGGTGAAGCGGGAAGTATTAGTGGAGATTCATCTGACGTTATTGTTCGTTCTGTTCGCCCAGGTCCGTTCTGTAGGAAGGGAATTTGTTACATGGCGTCTTCTAGTGATTCAGAGCAAGAGAGTTTTGCCGACGAGGTGCTTCGTTCTGAGTCTGTATACTTGGACTCGCAACGGGTGGCGTTTTTCCGGAGTAAGCTGCACGTGTCTTCTACGGGATTTGAGGAGGACGTGGTTTTGGAACCTTGCCGTCCGGGCGAGAAAGTGTGCGCACAGAGGCCGAAAAGTCTGAAGAGTGAGATGTTCCATATGTACACCGCTGTTTTTGAAGATCTGGGCGTGAAGTATCCCTTCACGCCCTTTGAAGTTGACATGCTCAACTGTCTCAATGTCGCGCCTTCTCAGCTGCAGCCGAATAGCTGGGCTTTTATCCGCGCCTTTGAGATACTTTGTGAGGGATTGGGCTTCCAGCCCTCGGTTGGGTCCTTTTTTACTTTCTATGGCACAAAGGGGGTGGATAAGCAGTCTTGGGTGTCTGTCAGTGCGCACCCTGGTAAGAGGCTATTTCCGCCCTACGCCTCTCATTACAAAAATTGGAGACAAACATTCCTTCGGGTTAAGGGGCGAAAAGGTTGTGAGGCGGCCGCAGTATGGGTCGACGGTAAGCTGAAGTTTCCCACATGTTGGACGAGTGCTCCGGCGTCCATCATGGGTTTTGACTATGAAAAGTTGGACGCGTATGATCAGGGCGTCGTCTGTTTTTTGGACAAGATGTTGCCCATGAACATCCGGGAATTATTGAACAGGGAAGGTGACGTAGATAGCCTAGACGAGTATTTACGTGAGTCACATTTATCTGCTCAAGCTTATGTTTTGTATTTATATTGTCTTGTTCTTGACCTTTCGCTTTATTTTTTGTAGAGGATATGGCGCCCATGACTGCGGCAGAGAGGAAAAGATATCTTGAAGAGATGAAAGCAAAGAAGGCTGCTGAGGGGACGGCGACTACTGATCCCGCGGGGCTTATTACCCGTAAACCAAAGAGGAAGGCTGATCATCCGATCGAAGTCCCAGTTGAGAGCATTCCGGCGGCTCCGCGTGATAGGAGGTCGCCCGGAAAAGATAATAAAGGGAAGGCAGTGTCAGAGAAGAAAGGGAAGAAGACGCCCTCTCCTTCCCTGATTGGCGCCGTCAAAACCAGTAGCTCGGTGCCGTCTTTCTGGGACAAAGGTTTTGACTATGGGACTTACGTGAGGGAGAGGCTGGTATTCAATCCTGAGGATGTAGAGTCGGGAAGTCAGGGTGCTGTGCCTTTTATGATGAAGGATATGGGGATCCATTGTCTGCGGACTATGCTGCTTATAGACTCGGTTGATCGCAAGTATGAGGAGGTGGTGCAGAATGAGGAGGCCCTTCAAGCTACGGTGAGGGCGTTGGAGAAAGAGTTGGAGGAGGCCGGGAATGCTAGGGAGAAAGAAGTGCGGGAGGCTAGGGAGGCGGTGACGCTTGAGTTTGAGAAACGCATCTCCGATCTGAAGATTGGTTATGCGGCAGATCTCGCCGGAAAGGACGGTGTCATTGCCAGGCTACAAAACGATGTTGCGGCTGGAGCGGAAAAGGAGGCTCAACTCAAGGCCGAAGTTTCTGAAGCGAAGGGCGAGCTGGCTATGAACTTTGATGCTGGCTTTGAAAGGGCCAAAGCACAATTTGCCCTCCTCCATCCTGGCGTCGATACTTCCGCTTTTGACCCTTTTAAGATCATTGTAGATGGCGTCCTAGTGGACGAACCCTAATTTGTTTATTGTAATTTTAACTCCTTGACTTATTTTTAAATACATTACTCTGCTTTGAATTTGTGTTCGTGATGTATTATCTTCGCTTTTAAACTTTTTATTTTCCTGCAAACTTAAGCGTTTCGGAAGGTCTCTCCTGGGCGGTGATTCTATTTATTTCGTAACGGCGTCGATCGTTGTAGGCGTGTTTTCTTTTATCGCTTGATGCTTCAGGGTTCCTTTATAAGGTTTTCCCGACAATCTTGTTTTGTGCTCGCAACGTCTTAGAGCCCTCTTGGGGGTTAAGGAATTAGGCGGCGATCTTATTTTCGTCTCGCGACGTCTTAGAGCCCTCTTGGGGGTTAAGGAATTAGGCGGCGATCTTATTTTCGTCTCGCGACGTCTTAGAGCCCTCTTGGGGGTTAAGGAATTAGGCGGCGATCTTATTTTCGTCTCGCGACGTCTTAGAGCCCACTTGGGGGTTAAGGAATTAGGCGGCGATCTTATTTTCGTCTCGCGACGTCTTAGAGCCCTCTTGGGGGTTAAGGAATTAGGCGGCGATCTTATTTTCGTCTCGCGACGTCTTAGAGCCCACTTGGGGGTTAAGGAATTAGGCGGCGATCTTATTTTAAGCTCACGACGTCTTAGAGCCCTGTCTTTAGGGTTAAGGAATTAGGTGGCATTTTCACTTTAAGCACACGACGTCTTAGAGCCCTCTTGGGGGTTAAGGAATTAGGTGGCTCTTTCTTTGTGGTTAACATATCATACGGCGAGCTCATTTGAGATTCGGCAATGGCGATCTGCTAAATGCAATGAGAGTAAGACGGACAAGCAATATATATATATGATATATGACATTAATAAAAAACCGGGGCCTCATTAAAAACCCCCATTACTGCGGGGGGAAAAGAGTGCCCCTTACTATCTTACTACTTAACTGTACAAAAAGAAAGCGAATTTATAAGATAAAAAACGGTAAGACTAAAAAGGCTTTGTCATCCCTCCAGCTCGCCCTTGAGTTGTCATGGCGAGTTCCGTCCTGCGCTGCCCTCGATCTTTTTCATCATCCTGCGGTTAGCTGGTTCTGTCCATAATATCAGCTCCTTCTTGATTTCGTCACATTCTACTTCTTCCTTCCTGGTCCTGAAAATTGGATTGGCCGGCTTTGGGCGAAGCGTCAGGAAAGGAGTACTAGTTTCCTCAACCTTCCTGGCCTCTCCGTGTTCTGCATTTTCTTCATCAGCATTGGCTCTCGAATTGACTGGCTTCAAGTGTGGTACCGAGAAGGGAGTACTTTCTTCCTCGACCCTCTCGATCTCCTCGGGCTCCGTATCCTCTTCTTCAACATTATTATTTTCTTCCTCGACTTTCTTGATTTCCTGGACACGAATTTCTTCTTCTAGGCTGGATACAGTGAGGTTCACTTGGTGCGCTTTTAGGTTACTGCTTCCTTTCTTCTCCTTCTGAATCTTCAAGCTATTGTGGTAACACTCTCGGGCTGCTCGCTGGTCTGCTCTAATGGTACCAACCCGCCCATCATCCAGCGGGTATTTCATGACGAGGAATTTGGTGGAAAGGTAGGCGTCGAGGGCGTTAAAGGCTGGGCGGCCTACGATGACATTGTAGGAACAGGGCGAGTTGACTACCAAGTATCTAATCCTGATGGTTTTAGCATTACTACCTGTACCGAATGTTGTTTTCAGCGTGACGTATCCCCGGACGTGCACCTGTTCCCCTGTAAAGCCGGCCAGTATTCCTTTAAAAGGCTGCAACTGTTCCTCGTCTAGACCCATCTTCTCAAAAGCAGAATAATAGAGGATGTCTGCAGAACTGCCTGGATCAATCAACACCCTCTTGACGTCCCAGTTGAAGATTTGGACAGTGACGACCATGGGATCGTCATCGTGAGGAATTACCCCCCTACGGTCTTCGCTCGAGAAAGTGATATCCACCTGACGCTCTGATTCCTTCTTGGTGTGGTCATCAAGCAGCATTATTTGTCTGACGTACTTCTTCCGGGAGGTGCTGGACTCCCCGCCTCCTGCAAAACCGCCAGATATGGTGTTCAAAGTGTGGCGCTCTCCTTCTTTCGCCACTTCTTTTTCTCTCTGGGGGTCTTCGTGGGGGCGCCTGTCCTCTCCTCTACCTTCCTTTACGTAACCCCTCAATCTGCCATTCTGAATCAGCTTCTCTATTTCCCTTTTCAGATGTATACAATCGTCTGTAGTGTGTCCTTTGATGCGGTGATATTTGCACCAGGCATCCTTATCGTTCCCCATGATTGTTCCTCTCGGCGGCTGAGGCTCAGGGATGATTCTGGAGTGGCAAACTTCTCTCCAGATTTGTTCACGGCGGGTGTTGAGGGCCGTGAAGGATTCTGGAGGGGGTGGGCGCCTGTCATGACCCTGGCGTTTGTATGGCGCTCGGTCTCTGCTACTGGACGGGTAATAATTGCGTCGATGATCATATCCGTAGGGAGCACGCTCCCTGGAATCTCTTGCCTTCTTCTCGGCGTTACTTTCTTCTCCCTTTATATAACACTCTGCTCTAGACATGATTTCTTCCATGGAGTCTGCTGGTTTTTGTGCCAACGACTCGTTGAACTGGCCAGCGCGGAGACCGTTCTGGAAGGCTCCCACAAACAACTCTTGGTTAGGGTTGATGACCTTGATGGTGGCGTCATTGTAGCGTGCAAGATACTCGCGGAGAGTCTCGTTGGGTCCTTGACGGACGTTGAAAAGGCTGGTAGACGAGACTTTGCGGTGGCGGCTTACTGAGAACTGGTGTGTTAACTTGCGCGTCATATCCTGGTAGCTGACGACGGAAAATCGAGGCAGGTTCATATACCACCTCAGGGCGGCGTCTTTCAGGGTCCCTGCTAACAACTTGCACTTGAGAGAATCGGCCGCACCAATGACGGCCATTTGAGTGTTGAAGGCGGTCACATGCTCCACTGGGTCGCTTTTTCCATCGAAGGAGGAAAGAGATGGCGGCTTGAAATTCTCTGGCACCGGCGCGTTCCAAACTTCGGCGGACAGTGGTTGAGGATTGGGGTCGGTCGATTCATCTTGCTGAGACCCATTCCCTTCGGCGTGTTGCTGCTGTTGGATGGTTTCCATGGTTGCTTGCAAGGCTTCATTGTGGTCGCGAAGTTGCTGGATCTGTTGTTGTAGAGCCTCTAAGGCCGCAGGGTCTGCCATCGCGCCGGCGACGACGGTAGTTTGGGTTTGTATGTTGAGTTTATGACTGGTGGTCAGAGATTCGCACCCTAAGCCTCGAATCCTAGGCTTAGATCAGGGTTTTCCAAACAGATGTGGGTCAGTCGTTTGATGGAGTTAGGGGTAGGTCTAGGGTTGAATCACGGCGGATTCAAAGGCTTTGAGGTTGCTTCGGGGAGATATGGTGGGTAAACGGCGCTCTGATGACTCTCAGGGGCCGTGTATCGATCGTTTTTCTCTGGGAGACGGTGGCTAGGTCAGTTTTACCGTAGCCCCACGGTGGGCGCCAACTGTACTGGCAGTGAGTACAATGCTTCTAGAAACTAGGGTTTCTGTGCTGTGTTTAGGTCATGCCTCGGGAATGGTCCCGAGGTTACTATTTGTAGCCTTTTTTGGGCCTACCCGGTCATGGTTTTGGGCCTAAATCATAAAAGGGCCAAAACCATGACTTGGGCGCCCTCGTAAGCTGCTGAGGGCGCCCCCAAAGGGTTATGTGTGATTGTCAAGTGGGCCCTATGCCCTCTTGGAGGACGTCCAGCCCTATTTTAAGGGTTCACACCCTTGGCTTTGGGGTCTTAATTCCTAGATAGTGAGAACTACGGTCCACGCTCATATATTGAGTAAGCTATCAAAATTGTCTCTGATTTTGCATGTCGCTCTTGATTTATATATGGTTATTATGAATCATGGAATGATAAGAAAGAAGATCATAATGATCAGCAAGAAAACAAACATAATTTCACTTATGAGGGAGATACTCATAGAGATTCATATGAAAATGAATTAAATTGTTATAAGATAATGAATGAGTACAATAGAGTGATGTATTTATAGGGTGAATTGGAGTAACTAACTTCCTAACTACCTAACCAACTTGATAACTCTAGTTAACCTATCATCTATCTCTGGTTTATTTACTATACTGTAATAATTGTATTATAATTAAATATTGCAATTTAGTCATCGACTCTATAAAACGTTTATAAATTCAGTCCTTCTTGTTTCTTACTAAATGTTGTTGATGGTGAAGACGTGTCCGCTAAGTGTTAAGTTGGCAGCCAAAATGGTCGCTGATTTTGTAGCAAATTCTCAATTTGGTTCTTGAGAATATATAGATATACACATTTTAATTTAGTCTTCGACTCTGTAAAACGTTACTCAAGTTCATCCTTGTGTGAATTTCTGTTACTAAGCGTCCATGTGGATTATTGGCATTCCTAGTCTTGGAGGAAAGAAAGAATACAAAGTATTCGATACAATAAAGAAAATACAAAGACCAATTATGTGTTCTAATTCTTGTGTCTTTTCTTCTCATTGTTGAACACTTTATCTTCTTCTGATGTTGTGTATTGTGAATAAAACAATTGTTCATCTTCGCTTATTTTGAAGTGGTGGAAATGTACATGTTGTTCTCTCTTCATCTCTCATTTCATTTTTGTGAAAAAATATTTATTTAAAATAACAACAGTGATCAATTTGATCTTTTTTTTTTTGTTATAAAAAAAAAGGGACTTGTGAACTTTGTGTTTGTTCAGTGCCCTAATATATAGTTTGCTCACATTTCCTATCAAAAAGTCTTCTATCCTCACCCTATTTGTATAGTGTTGTTATGAGACGACGAACAATTATTTTATTCACAGTGCAAGTCATCGTACCAGAATAAATAGAGCACATAATTATCTTCTTTATTTTACATTTTTTTAGTAAAAAATTCAGATTCATTAATGCATAATTGTGTTACAAAAGTTCCTTATTTCAGGCTTTTCTTCTATCCACACCCTGTTGGTTCTTGAATAGCTAGTTGTGCCATAAAATGGACTTCCCTATTATAAATATGGGTTAAATATATTTTTGGGATATATAAATATGTCAATTTTTCATTTTAGTTCCTCTACAATTTTTCTTCGATATTTAGTCTCTCAAAATTTTTACACCACCATTTTTTGTCCCTACTTTTAAGTCAACTCTTTTGTAACCTTCATATTTTTTAATGTAATTTTCGAGAAATATTTAGAATATTATAACAATGTCTCCTAAAAAATTTGATATATTTTTTTAACAAAACATGAATTAAATTTGTTTTTTTTAACGAATAAAAATCATATTTAATTCATGTTTTGTTAAAAAAAATTCTAATTTTTTTTTTGGAAAGATTCTCATAATATTGTGAACATTCCTGAAGAATTCTCATTAAAAAATATGATGGCTACACATGAGTTAATTTAAAAGTAGAGATCAAAATTGGTGATTGAAAATTTTTGAAAGACTAAAAGTCAATTTCTTTTAGGGAGTTTAAAACGAAAAGTTTGTATATTTATAGGAATCAAATACATATTTAAACCTTTAAATATTGTACTATATGATTGCCAACATTATATCTAATGGACACATGGATCACATCACCAATTCACCATCCACAAGGTTTATTAAGTGACATTCACATAAGAACAAATTTAAGAAAAGTTCTAAGGAGTCGAGGACTAAATCAAAATGTTCATATAATATATTTTTTTTGAGCAAATGTTCATATAATATCTCATGGATCAAATTGAGAGTATGTTACAAAGTAATGGATGTCATTGTTGTCAATGCTTTTAGTAACGGCATTTGGTTTCCAAAATTATACTTAACGGATGCATCATCATCGTTAGCGACATTTAACGGATATTGACAAAATGACGAATTTGAGAAATGTTTTACATAAACGATGATCAAATTAAAATATTAATATTGTCATAAACTAAATTGAGCGTCATTCCAAGGGATCATTTTGGTGGTTTATTCTTCATATTTTTGTTAGATGTGTTGGAATGCTATTGTTGAGTATAAAAACCGGGTATTCTAATGAAATTAAGACATCGGAAATGGTATACTCCCTCCGTCTCATAAAGTTAGTCGTTTAAGTAAAATAAAAAGGTTACATAATAATAGTCGTTTTCTGTTTTCAAGGTGTAATTAATATTTTTTCCAACTTTGCCCTCAAAGCTTTTTTTTAACCGTTGCATATTTCTTTTTCCAAAAAACCATCGTGAGCTTGTGTTAACATGAAAGGGTCAATCTACCACTCTTACAATTAATGTTTTTTCTTGAGTATCGGTTTTTTTCCTCAACTGCAAAATTTCCATAGTTCCATGTGTAGATGAGTAGCTTTTGATCTTTACAATAATTAACTATCATGTTAGTGATTT
This sequence comes from Medicago ruthenica, assembly GCA_018208015.1. Lineage (NCBI taxonomy): Eukaryota > Viridiplantae > Streptophyta > Magnoliopsida > Fabales > Fabaceae > Medicago > Medicago ruthenica. The sequence goes on from CM031376.1 coordinate 81,712,907, forward strand.
TTAAATAATTCAAAAAGAAATAAATAGTTAGGTTAGTTTAGTAAAATTAGTATGTTTGTTGACTAATTTATTAAGTTTATTAATTTGTGTGTAAAACTCTTTCGGATCTTGTTAACTATTGTCCCCGAGACACTCTTTAAGCATTCATAATGAAAAAATTATTCTTTAAAAAAAATTAAAAACTTCAATTTTCAATTCAATAAATGCAGAAACTTTCATAAAATCTTACTACTTTTGGTGTTTAAAGAGTGTCCCGGGAACACTCGTTAACATTTCTCAACTCTTAAAAGACAATTATTTTAAGACGGAAAGGGAGTGGTTGAGCTCAAGTATTGTACTTTGTTACCTTATAATTTTGTGCTTAAGGTAAATAATTTTTTTTTAGCCAAAAGTGTCTTTGCACTTTACATATGGTCATTGGTCGGTATTCTTATCCAAAAATTTAAATAATATATTTGGGTTTGGATGAAATACTAGGATCTATATATTTTGCACAATGGACAAAGAGATCATACCAAATTATATGCATATTTGGTGCTTTTTTCAACCAATAGTACTTGAAATACCATTTTTTCAACCAAATTTTATACACAAAAAAGGATGAACAATATCTCTAATGAAGGTGAAAGATTGGACTTGTGAAATACCACGTTGAATCAATTTTTCCCATCATATCAATGTCTTCTTGTAATATCTATTTTTTGGTAAATGTCTTCTTGTAATATCTAATGATTGAAAGGCAATTTTTCCCAACACTAGCTGGCACAAGAAAATATTTTGCAATTTCAATAAGAAAATAAAAAGGCATATCAAATCCAAAGGTAGTTGATTAAGATGTATTTAAGCGTTGATAGAGACTTAAGTATGATTGCATTTTCGAAAGAAATATAAATAATGAAGTTTTTTGTTACTCAACTACCCAACCTATATTGTGATATCCAATGTAAAAGGATATATGATCATGACATTTGTGGTCCTTAAATAAAAGCTAGGTAGCATCTTAGGCTTCTAATTAATTAACCACAAATCAGGAGCATTTTTTTGCTTTCAAATCATGGTAGCTAGAAATTATGTGAAGGTAGACAAACCAATGATAAAGATGTGCAATAATGCAAATCAAAAATGGAATTAAGCAGAGAAATTATTTGAGCAATCCGTAGGGAAGGTTGCTTCAAATGAACCTCTGGATTCTTATCTTTGAAATTAAATACTTACTTTGCTCAGACACTTACAAATGATAAAATTGTCAGCTTCCTTCACGTAAAACAATTTTTTCTAAATTGGTTGCTAGATAGATTCCTTCCGTACTTTGGACCACAACATGAATGTGGACTACCCACTACCCAGTGATTTCAAATGGTATACATAAAAGCTTTTCATTATCGGTTAAAATTGATTCAATTGATAAATAGTTGACTTACTCGTAAAATTATGGATTCAACTCTCAAAGACAACACGACACACTTTTTAGTAGGTGATATGTAAGTGTCTCTATTATTGCCTGTTGAGCTTTAAGACCTATTTTGACCATGATGAATCTCCGGAATCCAACTCATTTAAACTTTATATGTTATTAAAAAAAAACTTTTCACTCACCTATCTAAACCTTAGGATTATAATACTCTTTTTAAAATCTATTGTAGAACAACTATGTTAAAATGCATGGTGACATTTTAGAATTATGTTGAAAACTTAAATTAATGATATCTATTTCAAGTTGGTTATTTATAAAACGGACATGAAATACCATGTTCAAAAGAAAACTCTGTTGCATTTTAGAATACCATGTTCAATATTGTAGTTTTTAAGTCAATTTTTAATAAACTAATTTAAAACCTTTTTTCCAATAAATAGATTTTTTTTTTTTAGGAAATAAATATTTTTTTTATCAAAAGCATCCAATTCAGTTGGGCCCATATAATGTGTTGGGGGGCAGCTGCCCCCACTTACCTGTAACGTGGTTTGATAATAGTTGTGTTTTGTCAAATTGTTTCCTACTAAAAAGTAAAAATATCGTATTGACCCCACCAATTTATTTTTTAGTGCATTGCAAATATATTATGTATCTAATGATGTAGTTATTTTTGGAGCAAATTTTGATTTTACAAATGACACCAAATTACAATTGAAATTAGTTTTTCTATCATAAGTTTTGTGAAGAATAAAAAATGATCAACCGTATGAAAGAATATGAATTGGTGAATGATCATTTAATTTAATCACATACGTAGAGATAAATGTTTGTAGTAGTGCTGAAAATAAATTAACCATACAACAATTTTAAAATATGAAGACAAGTACCCAAAAACAACTACGAAGTCTAGTAGGAAATGGTCATAATTTCAATAACAATACCACTCACACCTAAAATAAAAAAGATCTAAGCACTTGGCTTGAATAATACACAAGAACCAAAAGTAAATTAGATAGAATCTAACACTCCGTCGTTGAACCTCATGATCATCATGCCACAAGTTTGATTCTTCAATTAAGCACTCTAGAAAACAATACTCTAGCACCAAATTGCTCTAATTTTTACTAGGCCATGAGACAAAAAGGCTGATACGCATGCAACACACCAAATTTGCAGCCATGCTAGCAGAATAAATGAATAATCATTAGGTCTAATTTAATTTTTGGTGGTGCTACGAATTTATTTGAGTTTTTGTTGCTCTTTATATGTTAAATGTGTTCAAGTGTACATGCAAGTTTCTTTTTTTTTTTCCTTCATAGTTTTATAAAATTAATCGTGACACTAATCATTATTTTACAACTGTCAAAAGTGGATTTATACTGAGAAAACACCTCTTAGACAAAATATTTGAGACTCTTCTCCATTTCAACTACTTAGTCAGCTTGAATACGATGATTTACATCTGTTTCTATTTCTCCATTTTTTACTATGGACCTAAGATATTTAAATCGTGTAACTTGAGGTATGATATGATCTCCAACTTTCACCTCGAAGGTAGAACTACTTCGCATTATTCTTAAATTACATATCATATACTCTGTCTTGCTTCTACTCAAGCGAAAGCTATACACTATTAAGGCTTTTCTCGATGTCTCCAATCTCCCACTCAATTCCTCTCCCGACTCTTAAAGAAGGACTACATCTTCTACAAGAAGCATAATTATCAGTACTAACTCTTGAATGTGTTCCATAAGTACATCCAAAACTAAAGTAAAAAGATAAGGGCTTAGGGTTGACCCTTAGTGCAATTCTATTGTTATGGGAAAATCATCGGTAGCCCTATCTTGTGTTCTCACACTAATATAAGCAATCCTAACTCTGTTGAAACAAAATGAGTTTTGTATAATGCCTCTAAAGTTTCGATAATAACAAAGTATTGAAGAACAATTGAATATGCTAATATGTGTTCAATTGTGCAGGACCATAGATTAAAATTATCAAGTTTTGAACATATATGAGAGCATCTGAAGCACAAGTGAAGCTAAAAGACTTGGTAAAAGAAAGGTCAACCAGAAGTCAACATCTTGATCATAAGTGTAACTGTATCCAAAAGTTACTGAAGGTCAGACTCTGAATCATCCGGACTTTGAAGACTCAGAAGCCACATTAACATTGTCTTCTTCTAAAGAAGGGTCGCTTTCAGCATCTGACCAAGTACAGTTTGTCTTCTTCTGAATCATGTGATAAGTCAAATTCAAGGACAAAAGGAATGAAACGGATAATTCCAATTGCAGCAAATGGATTTCGAATGTCTTTTCAATGACATTAACGTTACCATATCAGACAACATTCCAACGTCTTTAATCAAGCTTCTCAAAGACTCTAATTTATGTGCTGACGCTTCTCCAACTTCTATTATTTCTTTCTCTATATAAGGAGCTGCAGACTTGAAGAATAAATAAGACTCTGCAGTTTTTACAAGTGTCAGTACTCTGTGAAATTGAAAAATGCATATACACTTAAGAATTTCTTACCAATTTTATATCTTAGAAATTTTAAAGTCTTAAGAGTCTTACTCTGTTTTGTATTTTGTTTACCTCTGATTGTATATCAAGTGTAAAAGCAAAAAATATTTTATTTGATTAAGTTAGATTGTAAGAAGTGTCTTTAAGTTGTGATTGAGCATTAAAAGTCTCTTGCTTGTATGCTTGAGCATTTGGAAGTCTCTTGCTTGTGTGCTTGAGTATTTGTAATCTTTAGTGATTATAGTGAAAATCCATTGGAAGTGCAAGGAGACTAAACTACTCTCGGATTGTGAGAGGAACCAGTATAATTGCTTCGTCTCTCTCTCTCTCTCTCTCTCTCGGTGTTTGAATTAATCCGCTACATTCAGAACCTGAAATTATACTTTGAACCCATTCAAACTTTGACCAATAAAACACTTAGAAAAAGTTTGAAAAAGCAAACACAATTCAACTCCCCTCCTTGTATTTTTCTCACCTTCAAACTCCTTTCTTCTTTGGAGCTTTCGGCAAAATCTCGATAGGTACTCTATCATACGCCTTCTTAGTTTAAGTTTAAACACTCTTTCCCATAACATCATGGTATGACTCATAAGTTTAACTGCCCTATAATTTTGCAATTTTGTATAGCCCCCTTGTTCTTATAGATCAAAATTAAAGTGTTTCTTCTCCACTCATCCAACATTTTCTTTGTCCTCATAATTTCATTAAAAAGTTTGGTGAGCTACACAATTTCTTTGTCTCCAAGATTTTTTCATACTTCAATAAGTATGTTATATGGACCAATTGTCTTGTCATTATTCATCATTTTCAACACTTTTTTTTACCTCGTGTTCTTGAATCTGACGATAGTAGTTATAACATCGATCCTCCTCTCTAGTGTCTAGCCTTCTAGAATATGATAATATCTCATATTCGTCATCAAATAAGTTGTGGAAATTCTTCTACTGTCCATCCTTTATATCTCTTTTATGAACCAAAAATTTACCCTCTTCATCTTTAATACAATTCACTTTATCTAAATCTCTTGTCTTTCCCTCTCGTCCCTTAGCAAGCTTATATATATATATATATATATATATATATATATATATATATATATATGTTGGGTTTTTGTAGATTGGCTACATTTTGCAAAAACATCTACTAGCCAGATGCTGGGACAAATGCAGTAGCATATGGAACAGCATTATGTGACCTGTGTTTTTTGCGCCAGCTAGCGCTTTTCTCTTTTGTACGCAATCTTCCAAAGATTTGCTTGAAGTTTATTTTTCTGTAGCTTGCTGATCAAGGCGCGTGTATCTGATTGAAGATTTGCTTGAAGTTTTATTTGCCTTGCTATTTTTCCACAAGATATCTTTCTATATTTGGAAGTTTTTTTATTGTCTCTAGAAGTTTTTTCAGCTGGACCGGACAATGTCCACGTTCTATTTTGAAGCCCAAACCCGTGCTATCTCAGTGTTATATATTTGTGAAGACAAACCCTAGTTGGGCAACTAAAAATCGTGTGTGTTAGCAAAGCGTGCGTTTAAGGTTTTTAGGGTTTCTTTTGTTAATTGTGAGCCTTGCTTGTATCTCCCTGATTCAAGCTAAGGACTGAGTTTGTTTTGAGTTGTAATTATAAGCTGCTCCTAAGCTTTTAAGTACGGAGTGAGTATGTGTTATTAGAGTGTGTTTCACTTGGTGTGTTTTGCGTAGTTGATAACAATACTGATTGTGCTATTGGTAGGAATTGAGACGGGGTCTCATATCTAGGAGTTCCTAGATAGAGTTGACACTGGTAGGGTCTTGGTGCAAAGTCAAGTAGTGTGTCTGCGTTGGTCTTTTCACTAGAACTATAATAGTGGATTCATTCCTGGATTGGTATCCCCCAGAGTAGGAGAGTTGCTCCGAACTGGGTTAACAAACTCACTGTGTACTTTATATTTCCGCTGTGTTCCTTTTAATTTGTGCTTTGTTACGCTGCGTTATCTTAATTGTAGTTCTGAGTAGACAGGTGCTCGGACAGTTGTGCCAACATTGTGCACAGCATCTTTCAGTCAGGTTGCCAGGAATTTCAATTGGCATCAGAGCAGGCACCCTGTTCTGTGTGGGTGAGCTCCAGGGAAAGAATTTTCTGGCTTAATGGATAAAGAAGGAGGACTGGTGAACAGACCACCCCTGTTGGATAGGTCGAACTATGACATTTGGAAATCTCGCATGACAGCATTCTTGAAATCTCTAGACAGCAGAGCTTGGAAGGCTGTGATCAAGGCATGGGTCCCTCCTAAAATAAAAGATGCGAATAATGTTGATACTGATGAGTTAAAACCAGAAGAGGAGTGGTCTACAGCAGAAGACACTGCAGCTATTGGAAACTCTAAAGCCCTGAATGCTTTGTTTAATGGTGTAGACAAGAACATGTTCAGGTTAATTAAACAATATACTATTGCTAAGGAAGCTTGGGATATCCTAAGAACAGCTCATGAAGGTACTCAAAAGGTCAAGAAGTCAAGGCTACAACTGCTAACAACACAGTTTGAGAATTTGAGAATGAAGGAAGGAGAGAGTGTTCATGATTTTCACATGAATGTGCTAGAATATGCTAACACATTTGAATCCTTGGGGGAAAAGATGTCTGATGAAAAACTGGTAAGCAAAATCCTCAGGTCCCTGCCTAAGAAATTTGATATGAAAGTATGTGCTATTGAGGAGGCCCAAGATATTGGAAATATGAAAGTTGATGAGTTGATTGGATCTCTTCAAACTTTTGAATTGAAGGCTAATGAAAGATCTGAAAAGAAAGACAAGAACATTGCTTTCATCTCCAACACTGATGAAGATGATGTGGAGAGTAATTTAGATACTGATGAGAGCATCTCTGAAGCTATTGTGTTGTTGGGCAAACAATTTAATAAAGTTGTGAAGAGGATGGACAGACGCCCTAGGACAAATGCTCCGGACAACAGTCGCAGCATCTATAAAAATGTCAACAATCAGAGGAAACCTAGAACTGATGACAAAATCAATCAAAGCAAAGGGGTGAAATGCCATGAATGCGAAGGATTTGGTCACATCAGAACTGAGTGTGCAACTTATCTGAAGAAACAAAAGATGGTGATGACTGTGTCTTGGTCTGATGAGGATGAATCAGAAGAAGAACCTGAAACTGCAAAACATGTGAATGCCTTGACTGGAGTGTGCACATCTGACAATGAATCTAGTGATGAAGAGGTAACATATGATGAATTGGCTGATTCTTACAAGGAGCTATGTCTCAAAAGTGAGGAAGTTTGTAGAACTTTAGAAAAACAAAAGAGGACCATTGCTCTCTTGCAAGCTGAGAAAGACAAACTTCTGAAAATAAACTCAGACCTCAATGATGAGGTTATCTTACTTACTTCCAAGATTGACAATATGAACAAGCAACTGCGGATGATGAACAAAGGTACTGATGCTTTAGACGAAATTCTGGAAATAGGACAGAAACCTGGAGATTCTAAAGGTATTGGGTTTGACTACAGATCCTTGCCTCAGCAGAAACAACTACCAGTGAGACAGTTTGTGCCATCTGTTAGTACTTATGATCATACTATGTCAAGACAGATGCCCCAGCATCAGGTGAGACAACAGGCATCTGGATATAGGCCCAAATCAAAAGGAAGGTATTATGGTTGGGTATGTCACTACTGTGGAAGAAAAGGACATATCAGACCTTTCTGTTTCAAATTATATGGTTACCCAGACAGGACCTATTCACCAAGACCTGATCCCACAGTAAAGATCACCAAGAAGCAGTGGAAGCAAAAAAATGATAATTTCACAAGCAACATTGTGGACCCTAGAAAAATAGAACCAGAAGCTGATGAGATTGCTCAAATTGCTCATACATCTCTGAGAGTGTCATCCAGAAATGATTGGTACTTTGATAGTGGATGTTCCAGACATATGACTGGTGATAAAAATTACTTAACTGATGTTAAGCCTTATGCTACAAGTTTTGTGACTTTTGGGGATGGAGCCAAAGGAGAAATAAAGGGTGTAGGAAATCTTGTGGAAGAGGGTTTACCCAAACTTGATAAGGTGGTTCTTGTGAAAGGATTAACTGCTAACTTAATTAGTATTAGTCAACTGTGCGATCAAGGAATGAAGGTCAACTTTACAAAGAGTGAATGCTTAGTTGCTAACAGTGAAGGGGACATCCTGATGAAAGGTGTTAGATCAAAGGACAATTGCTACTTGTGGGTCTCTCAAGATAAAGAAAAGTTATCTACTTATCTAATAACCAAAGAAGATGAAGTTAAGCTATGGCACCAAAAGCTTGGACATCTGAATCTCAGAAGCATGAAGAAAGCTATTGCTGAAGGAGCCATCAGAGGTCTACCAAAACTCCAAATTCAGGAAGGAAGTATATGTGGAGAATGCCAGATAGGAAAACAGACCAAGATGCCTCACCAGAAGCTGCAACATCTGTCCACATCCAGAGTTCTTGAGCTATTGCACATGGACTTAATGGGACCTATGCAAGTCGAAAGCTTAGGTGGTAAGAAGTATGCATTTGTTGTTGTTGATGATTTTTCCAGATATACTTGGATAAATTTCATTAAGGAGAAATCAGACACTTTTGAAAAATTCAAGGATCTTTGCTTACAACTTCAGAGAGAAAAGGATTGTGGAATTGTTAGAATCAGAAGTGACCATGGGAAAGAGTTTGAGAATGGTAAGTTCTCTGATTTCTGCATTTCTGAAGGAATATTTCATGAGTTCTCTACACCCATTACTCCCCAACAAAATGGGATAGTTGAGAGAAAGAACAGGACTTTGCAAGAATCTGCCAGAGTTATGCTACATGCAAAGAAGCTGCCATTTTTCTTTTGGGCTGAAGCCATGAACACAGCCTGCTATATTCATAATAGAGTGACTTTGAGAAAAGGTACATCTACAACCTTGTACGAGCTATGGAAGGACAGGAAGCCAACAGTGAAGCACTTTCATGTGTTTGGTAGTAAGTGCTATATTTTAGCTGACAGGGAACCAAGAAGAAAGATGAATGCTAAAAGTGTAGAGGGAATTTTTCTAGGCTATTCAACAAACAGCAGAGCCTATAGAGTATACAACTCCAGAACCAAGACAGTGATGGAATCTATAAACGTTGTTGTAGATGATGAAGGTAATAATGCTGTGCCAGATGATGCTACATTTGCCTCAGCATCTGACTTACAGGAAGAGAAGAAAGAAGATGAAGCAAGTAGTAAGCAAGATTCTGAAGTAACTGGTCCAGAGAAGACTGCTCCCAACAAAGGACCATCTATCAGAGTTCAGAAAAACCATCCCATAGATCAAGTCATTGGCGATCCTAACCAAGGGATTACAACTAGAAGGAACTATGATGAGGTATCAAATTCTTGCTTTATATCTAAATTTGAACCAAAGAATGTTAAGGAAGCTCTAACTGATGAGTTCTGGATAAATGCTATGCAAGAAGAATTAACTCAGTTCAAGAGAAGTAATGTGTGGGACATAGTTCCTAGACCAGATAATGTGAATGTCATAGGTACCAAGTGGGTTTATAAAAACAAGTCTGATGAAAATGGTACTATCACTAGAAACAAAGCTAGACTGGTTGCACAAGGATATTCTCAAATTGAAGGTGTAGACTTTGATGAGACTTTTGCTCCTGTAGCTAGGTTGAAATCTATTAGATTGTTACTTGGGATTGCATGCATACTAAAATTCAAGTTGTATCAGATGGATGTCAAGAGTGCCTTTCTCAATGGGTACTTAAATGAAGAAGTCTATGTGGAACAGCCTAAAGGTTTCATTGATCCAAGTTTTCCAAACCATGTTTACAAATTGAAGAAAGCTCTATATGGCCTGAAGCAAGCCCCTAGAGCTTGGTATGAGAGACTTGCTGAATTTCTAGTTAATCATGGCTATAGGAAGGGAGGAAATGATAAAACCTTGTTTGTGAAAGATGAAAATGGACAGCTGATGATTGCTCAAATATATGTAGATGACATAGTCTTTGGAGGAATGTCTGACCAGATGATAGAGCATTTTGTTCAGCAAATGCAATCTGAATTTGAAATGAGTCTTGTAGGTGAGCTAAAGTTCTTTCTTGGTCTTCAAGTGAAACAGATGGAAGATACTATATTTATCTCTCAAAGTAAGTATGCTAAAAATATAGTCAAGAAATTTGGGATGGAAAATGCTGCTTATAAAAGAACTCCTGCTCCCACACATGTAAAATTATCAAAGGATGAGAAAGGTGTGGATGTTGACCAAAACATGTATAGGAGTATGATAGGAAGTCTTCTATATCTTACAGCAAGTAGGCCAGATATCACATTTGCAGTTGGAGTGTGTGCCAGGTACCAAGCTGAACCAAAAATAAGCCATCTGACTCAGGTAAAGAGAATTCTGAAGTATGTGAATGGTACCAGTGACTATGGTATGTTGTATTCTCATGGGGAAAGCACTGTGTTGTTTGGATATTGTGATGCTGACTGGGCTGGAAGTGCAGATGATAGAAAGAGTACTTCTGGTGGATGTTTCTTTCTGGGTAACAATCTTATATCCTGGTTCAGTAAGAAGCAAAATTGCGTTTCCTTGTCTACAGCTGAAGCTGAGTACATAGCAGCTGGTAGCAGTTGTTCTCAATTGTTGTGGATGAGACAGATGTTGAGTGAATACAATGTCAAGACAGATGCTATGACATTATATTGTGATAATCTGAGTGCAATTAATATCTCCAAAAATCCCATACAACACAGCAGGACTAAACACATTGACATTAGACATCATTTTATCAGGGATCTGGTTGAAGAAAAAATTGTTACTCTTGAACATGTTGCAACTGAAGAGCAATTAGCAGATATTTTTACCAAAGCTCTTGATGCTAATCAATTTGAAAAATTAAGACGGAAGTTAGAGATATGTTTATTTGAGGAATTGTAGCAATTAATTTCTGAGGGGCGTGCAGCTAGTATTTTCTCCCTCCTCAACCGCTTGGTGCACGTCATTCAAGGAGGTTATTTCCAACTTTCCTTTTTCAAAACTCTCACACGCTACCATCATTGTTTGTGTCTTAACGTCTCTCAACTCCTCAACTCCTCTCTTGCCGCTCTCATCATCATTCAAAAATCGCACTCTCTTTCTACCTTCACACACCAAATCATCCCAATGTCTGATTCCACTTCTCATCCAAACATGCAAGATCAAACTCCATCTGAAGCGATTATCACTGACGCCCTACCTCTGACTACCATTCTCAGCTCTCCTACAAAGAAACGACGAACTAGGTCGTCTGCATCACGATGGAAGGCTCCTGCAAAATCTAGCAAAGCTACCTCTTCTACTACCGTGAACACGAGGTCGAAATCAAAAGGTAAGGCATCTACCACTCCCGCTGTTCAACGAATAGGGTTAAGCATGGACGATTTGTACTGTAAGGACAATCCATTTATATCTAATGTTGTCGAACCAAATGTTGACCCTTCTGGCAACAAATCTGAGAATTTTGCTGTTGAAAGTACTGTAGCTACGTCTGAAACCCTAGGTCCTGATAACCCTAAGGTATCTGACAAATTAGTTGATGATTTTTCAAATTCCCCTACTGAGCAAGATGTTACCGCTATTTCTGTTGAAAAGAATGTTGTTAATTCGGCTGTTTCTGAGACACCTGTTATTCCCCCTGCCACAACAAAGGATGCTGTGACAGATGCTCAAGCATCTATGTCACAAGCTCATGAGGAGCCTGAAACGGTGGTTCCAAACTCCCCTGATTCTGTGACTGCTCATGAGAAAGATTCTTCAAAGTCTTAGGATGAAGATAATGAGACTCAGAATGCTGAGACTGACATTTTAGACCAAACTGACACTGTTGCTGTTGAGGATGCTGTGCCTGAAGAAAGACCTCAGGAAAAGACTGGTGCTATGGGTGTTGCTCGCAGGACTAGGAGCAAATCTGACAAAACTGCTGCTATTGTTAATGAAAGTCAAAAAGAAAGTAAGAAGAAAACTGTTAATGCTGGGAAGAGACCTATGTATGGTCCTCCCAAGGCTGGGAGCAAGAAGGTGGCTCAAAGTGATCACAAGAAGAAGAGCCTCAAAAGAAAAGACCCTACCTCTAGTGATTCTGAGTTTGAGGTTGCTGAGCTTAAAGCTGCCACATCTGGTGGAGCTTCCAGAAAAACAATGAAGGGTATGAAGATTCCTCTATCCATCCCTCCAGCCCCTCTTGATAATGTCTCTTTTCATTTGGAAAATGGGTCTTCTAGGTGGAAGTTTATATACCACAGAAGACTTGGTCTTGAAAGAAATCTTAAGGAAGAAGTATTCAAATGTAAAAAGCTGGTTGATGTGTTGGAATTTGCTGGACTGATGAAGACTGTGAGAAATCTGGGTCCATGTTATGATAAGCTGGTCAGGGAATTTCTGGTAAATGTTTCTGATGAGTGTGATGACACAAGAAATCCTGAGTATAGGAAGGTTTTTGTTCGAGGTAAGTGTGTCAACTTCTCCCCTACGGTTATCAACACATACCTTGAGAGGTCTGTTGATGAGACTCCTGAGTTGGAGGTCAATGAGGACACAATTTGCAAGGCCATCACAGGTAACAAAGTTAAGCACTGGCCAAAGCATTTGTCTTCTGCTCAGCTGTCTCCCATGTATGCTGTTCTGATCCTGTGCTCAAAACTGGACTCCAACCACTCACTCAAATTCTGTTGCTTCTGGGTTGGCTAAGTTGATCTATGCCGTGGGCACCAAGTCACCCTTTGATTATGGGGCCTACATCTATTATCAAGTTTTGGAGCATGCTAAGTCTTTTGCTATTAAGTTTCCAATTGCTTTTGCTACCCTCCTGTGTGGTATTATCCTTCAGCAACACCCTGATATTTTGATCAGTAGTGATGAGCCCTGCAAGAGGCCTGGTCCTATGGCTTTGGATTGCAGCTTGCTGTCTGAGACACATGATGCTGATGTAGCTCGTACTTCTGTTCGGACATCTGGTGTGCTCTCCAGAAAGCAAATGATTGCTGATCTTACTGAGACTAGTGTGGCTCTTGGAGCTAGGAAGGTGAAGATTGCCAGGATCATTGCAGCTTTGAAGGCTGAAGCTGAAGCTGAGGGTGAGCAGGATGAAGAAGAAGGAGGAAATATGCCTGCTGCTTCTGCTGGTGACACTGAGGATGACTCTGATGATTCTGATGATTTCTGATTTTGTTGTTTTGTTCTGATCTCTTTTGTTGTACTTCTTTTGCTTTTGTTGGTGACTGGGCTATGCCCTGAATTTCTTATGCACCTTGTGTGCTTCTGGTCTGTAATATGCACTCTCTATGGTTTCTATGCACTTTCTATGAGTATGCACTATCTGTTATTTGTCAGAATTTATGGCTAAAAAGGGGGAGTAGATGCAATGTGCATGTGCATGTGTGTAGCTTATAGCTTATATTATCTTGGCTGGTTGTGTGCATGATTATGTATGGTTACATGTGTTGAGGGGGAGTGCTGTATATGTTGAGGGGGAGTACTGGTACATGTTTTGAGGGGGAGCTGTTAAGTTTTTTTTGGTGTGTGGAAATTTATTTTTTTTCCCTTCTCTATGTGAATCCACTATATGAGAGTTTATTTCTCTCTAGTTGTTCCTATGAGGCTAGATGTTTGTGTTATCTGGTGCATGCCTCTGATACTACTTGCAAGTTATCTTTGTCCAAATTACTCCCTTGGAAGTAATCTCATTATATGCTACGATATTTTCTTTCCTTGTTGTGTGCCTATGTTGACGTGAAGGAAACTTATCTGTGTATCTCCCAAAGAACTCCTCTAGAGTGTTTTAGCCAAAAATTTGCCAAAGGGGGAGATTGTTGGGTTTTTGTAGATTGGCTACATTTTGCAAAAACATCTACTAGCCAGATGCTGGGACAGATGCGGTAGCATATGGAACAGCATTATGTGACCTGTGTTTTTCGCGCCAGCTAGCGCTTTTATCTTTTGTACGCAATCTTCCAAAGATTTGCTTGAAGTTTATTTTTCTCTAGCTTGCTGATCAAGGCGCGTGTATCTGATTGAAGATTTGCTTGAAGTTTTATTTGCCTTGCTATTTTTCCACAAGATATCTTTCTATATTTGGAAGTTTTTTTATTGTCTCTAGAAGTTTTTTCAGCTGGACCGGACAATGTCTACGTTCTATTTTGAAGCCCAAACCCGTGCTATCTCAGTGTTATATATTTGTGAAGACAAACCCTAGTTGGGCAACTAAAAACCGTGTGTGTTAGCAAAGCGTGCGTTTAAGGTTTTTAGGGTTTCTTTTGTTAATTGTGAGCCTTGCTTGTATCTCCCTGATTCAAGCTAAGGACTGAGTTTGTTTTGAGTTGTAATTATAAGCTGCTCCTAAGCTTTTAAATACGGAGTGAGTATGTGTTATTAGAGTGTGTTTCACTTGGTGTGTTTTGCGTAGTTGATAACAATACTGATTGTGCTATTGGTAGGAATTGAGACGGGGTCTCATATCTAGGAGTTCCTAGATAGAGTTGACACTGGTAGGGTCTTGGTGCAAAGTCAAGTAGTGTGTCTGCGTTGGTCTTTTCGCTAGAACTATAATAGTGGATTCATTCCTGGATTGGTATCCCCCAGAGTAGGAGAGTTGCTCCGAACTGGGTTAACAAACTCACTGTGTACTTTATATTTCCTCTGTGTTCCTTTTAATTTGTGCTTTGTTACGCTGCGTTATCTTAATTGTAGTTCAGAGTAGACAGGTGCTCGGACAGTTGTGCCAACATTGTGCACAGCATCTTTCAGTCAGGTTGCCAGGAATTTCAATATATATATATATATATATATATATATATATATATATATTCTCCCCGCATTCTTGGTCTCATTCTTAGCTATCTTATATTTTCCCATGTTTCGGCATTTTTATACCAAAACCAATCTTTAAAACATTCTCTTTTGATTCCACCACTGTAACATCCCACATTTTCCCATACCTAAATATTCTTCACCTTATCCTTCTTTAACCTACTTAAATGAATTAGAGGAGAAACTAATTGAAAATTGCTCTTCTCCCATATAAAATTGCTCACTCTCATACAAACTGACCAAAATACCCCTAACATGACTTAACTCATGTTCAGTATATACCAACATGAGTTAACTCACGCTAGGTACATATTATTACATTAAATTACATTAGAACATAAATATTATTACACACAACTTAAATATTATTACATTAAATTGCAATTCATTACATTCAACAATGAATATTATAACATAAATTAAAGAAATTTACATTTGAAAGAATTTTTTTAAAAAAAAATTGATTAATCATAATAAACAATCTTCTTGGTGGGGGTGGGGGGGCAGGTAAAAGGCCACGTTTGAGCAACCCCCTATAGCAAATCTAAGGTAGACGAACCTGCCATAACCACCTCTACCTCTAGGCGGAAAACAAAATCAGGGCGGATTCATTTTGATTAATCATAATGATCCTAATAGGCCTAAAAAATTCCTTCGTCTATTCATATAATGATCTCAATCGCCGTCATCGAAAAACAAGCATAAGATCATTATGGTTAATCGACAACAGACATTGAGGCCGTTTACGCCTATACTAACAAAACTACAAAAACGAAAAAATGAAAGCAATATGAGAGAAGATATGGGAGATGGGATAATGAGAAGAAATGAGAATGAGAAAAAAATGAAAGGAAAGGTTTCAATTTATATATTTTTTGTGTGAATTCTATTGGTTGAACAAAGTAACAGCTCCTCCTTGATTGGCCACTGTCCTGACCACCGTCCATCCTGCGTGAGTTAAGTCACGCTGGGCAATAACCTACTTGAGTTAACTCAAGTTGATCACCGTCCATCCTACCGAACGAGACTTAAGTCACGTTCAGTCATCGTCCATCCTACCGAGCGCGACTTAAGTCACGTTCAGTACAGGTCAACGCGAGTTAACTCACTTTGACTTCTGGTATAGCAGCAGAACAACATTGAATGCAAGCAACCAAGCCATTAATGACCCGTAATCAATACACACTCATAATTGATCCAAATTACACCATTTCAACAACATAATCACACTTAACCACATAGTCACACATAATTGATCCAAATTACACAAATTCGTCGTTAATCACACATAATCGATCAAAATTACACAAATACGTCGTTAATCACACATAATCACACATAAACGATCCAAATTACACAAATTCGTTGTTAAATACACAATCCACAAATTTGACACAAATTCATTAAAATGCAACATTACAGACACAAATTCGAACACTTTACACTATTACACGTTAATAAATATTACACTTCAATGGATCAGACACAAAGATGTAAAATGTTATTTTCAACCATTAACCTAAACATGTAATCAACGTCGCTATCATCACAGATAACTTGTGGAAAATACACGGTCTTTCAACTAGACATGGCAAGAAAACCCGCCCCCGCCTAGACTCGGCCGCCCCGCCCCGAATTTAACGGGGAAAAGCCGATTTAACTGGGTGCGGGTGCGGGGGAAATCTAAGTTTTTAGTACGGGGGCGGGGCCGGGGGGCGGGGGATACTTATACCCGCACCGCACCGCACCCACCCCGGCCCGCACCCGCTTTTTGAAATTTACCTTATTAAATTTTATAATTTTATTTCCATTTTCTGTCAAATAAGCACCAACCTATTTTAATATATTATTACTCTTTAGAAACATGTTTATTAGAATTATTTTTCTCTTTTGAAAAAAGTTTATTAGATCTTTAATTATTAATATAGTTATTGTTTTTTGTTGCTATGAAAAAACTGAAAAAAAAATATGAATTTTTTAAATATTTTATAAAAAAATAGAGTTTTCGCGGGTGGAGGCGGGGACGGGAAACCCGTCCCCATTGGGGGCGGGGTTGGGTGTTCAATTTTTACCCCCGATAAGGTTTGGGGACGGGGGCGGAGGCAGGTGCATGGAAGCGGGGGCGGTAATGCTTAAACCCGTCCCCGACTCGCCCCGGTTCCATGCCTACTTTCAACTGTCTTCATCATTATCCTCTCCCAGGTTCACGCATGGCACCTGCACCAATCATTTGTATTCTTCTCAAAGTATCCACGCAACCTAAACGGACAATCACATTTCCTTTAACATGTGCCTTCAAGATTCAATTTCTTCCTCCTTTTCGGTGGTTTGTATACACCACTCTTTTCACATTGCAACGTCACCATCAGATTTTTTAGACTAGGTTTATCTATAGATATAGTAAATCCCGCCCTTGCCGCTTGTCGACGAACCCAACCAAGCAAATCATCTCACTCTCGCCATCTATCATTGTTAAAAAAATGAGGCGGTGTTTACTTCATAATCACAAAGCTTGGTTACACCGGTAGGTACCAGTTTAGGTTTTTCTTCAATGTGAGCTTGAAAGGGAATTTTGACTTTAATTATGGCCGCTTTCGGCTCAACGCCATCATCCACCACATTTTCAACCATCACTATGTCTATTGAATAAAAATATAACAAGGAAAAAAATATAAATAACTTATGCAACAAGCTAAAAAAGAAAAAAAAAATGGCGCAAAAATTCAAATACTAGGCACCAACGTGACTTAAGTCACGTTGAGCTAACACCTACGTGAGTTAACTCATGTTGAACTCCGGCGTGAGTTAACTCATGCCAGACCTGCTTCCCAGAATGACGAACCAACCACAAAAACCAGCAAAATCAAAAGTGTTTAGATGATACATTACCTGATTTTTGACGCTGACGATTTGCAATTATTTCAACTCAAGATTTTGCTCCAAATTTTCGCACTTTTTGGATTTTTGGAGGTGAAGAGAGAAAGAAAATGGGTGTTCAAGTTGGAACTGTTGGATTTTCTTCCAATCCAAAGCAGTAAGGCATACCAACGTGAGTTAACTTATGTTGCTTTAAGCGTGACTTAACTCATGTTGCCTTCAACGTGACTTAACTCACATTCGTATATATCGAATGTGACTTAAGTCACGTAGGGCTATTTTGTTCAGCTTGTATGTGAATGAACATTTTTGTTTGTGAAAAGAGCAATTTTCAAACTAATTAGTAGACCAAGAAATATAAACAAGCCCAACTAAACTTAGGCCCAAAACTGAGAAGAAAAAAAGGGTAATAGTTAATATTGACCAAGGGTAAGCCTGTAAATTGACACAATTGCAATAACTATGATACGTTACGGTTTGAAATCAGAATTTAGAAACCCTTCTCTTTCACGGTTCTCACATCCTTCCACCACAAACTCCTCCAACTCCTCCAAATTCCTTGATCAAATACCACATGCAAGTAGAATTTAAGTTGGGTAATTCATTTTAAGGTTGAGGAGACTGAGATAATGAAGATTCAAGAGAGTATTATGAAGAGAAGATTGAAGAAGAAATTAGGGTTTCAAAGGATTAGGAAGATTAGAGAAAGCTAGAGATTAAAGGAGAATCAATGAGCAATGGAAATAGGAGTAGTATCATGAGAAACTTAGAGGTGGGTTTCCACTTTCCATCATCCCTCATGCATAATCTAAATTTACTATTTTTGGGTTATGGGGTTTGGAATTAGTTGATGAAGGTAAAGGGTTCATTATGCATGTTAGATTTTAAGAGTAAAGTTGTTGCATTAACTAGTTTGTGCACTTTTGCTAAATTGATTAGTCTTAGAAATCGTGGTTGGGCCTAACACAACCCCACAAAACCGGCTTGTGAGGTGAGGATTGCTCCCCACTTATAAACACATTGTCAGACCATCTCCTATCCAATGTGGGACTCTTAACACACCCCCTCACGACAAGCACTATTGGGCTTGGTTCGTGGACATAAACGGTGGGTGGCTCGACAGCGGAAACCTGAAAGAAGATGACCCAATGAATATTGAAGAGACTCTGATACCATGTCGGAAATGATAGGATCGAAGAGATGAAGATGAAGTACATAGGAGAAGTAGGCTTGGTAGGTAGAAACAAAGGAATAATCCTTGTAATTCATATTGAATTAGAATGAAAAAGATATATCATAAAGTACAATAGTGAGAGATATTTATAGGGTGAGTTAGTCTAACTAACTCTTAACTATCTAACCAACCAACTAACCATAGTTTACATATCAACTAACTATGGTTTATTCACTATACTCTAATAGTCCCCCTCAAACTCAAAATGGGGAAATTCACCAATTTGAGTTTGAAATACAAGGAAACATACAATTTATTCTCATTATACTGTAGTGACTGAGTAAAATTGGGGTAAACTAGCAAAACACAAAATAATAGGAAAACATGTGAAGGCCCGTGAGTAAAGCCAACGAGGTTGAGAAGCCCAAGCCCAAAACAGAATTCCAGCATCTTCTTGAGAGATGTAAGTCCTGTAACAGAAGTAGAAGCAGAACGCATCTGAACCAAAAGCCGCTTATGCAAAACGCGATTCTCCAAAACCATCTTTTGCAAAACGCACTTTTCCAATAAGCAATTTTCAAATCAGCTTTTCTAAAATCCGACTGCCGATCCAAACACGAAAACAGCCAGAAACGTGATTCTTGCATCCAAAAATTGAACCGAAACTGCTTTTCCAAAATGCGCTTCTAGAGTGCGCTTTCTGAAAACGCGATTCTGAAGATGAATGAAATTCCCTGGCAGGTCCTGATTCTGAACTATAAAACAGGGTATAGAACGCAGAACAGAGTATACAGTTCAGAAGCAAAATAACAGACAGAAAGTAAATAACACAGTTGACTTGTTAACCCAGTTTGGTGACAAACACACCTACGTCTGGAGGCTACCAAGCTAGGAAGGAAATCCACTAAATAGTATCAATTCAAAGACTCATGACAACAGCCCCTGTTTCACAGCCTTCTCACTTAATCACTCCCCGTATAGATTTCAACCTAGGAACTCCTAGACCTGAGACCCCTCTCACTTCCCTCAGTCAATCACTGCCCCAATGATTATCAGACTCTAAACAAACAACAAAGATGGAGACACTCTCCTAAAAACTCAATATGTCACTTTTGCTTAAAAGCTTCAAGTGATTACAACTCAATAAAAACAACCAACTCTAAACACTTGAGTGGTATACAAAAACAGAGCACGAAGCTCACAGACTCAAACCTAACAAAACTCTAACAATGATAGCTTTGGTTGAGATGATTGTCGCGTCGAATTTCGGATGTCAAGCTATTGACTAGCATTGAATCACTAAATTTAAATCACGACTGAACTTTTAATTTTTCGGGGAAAAAGGAAAAAAGTTCGAAATTACCTTGAAAAGAGATTTTAGGTTCGAAAGTCGATTATGCGAGGGGAAGGTATTAGCACCCCTCACATCCGTTGTACTCAACGGGAACCTCTTAGTTGACTTAGGCTTAAAATGTTTTTGACGTTTTGCTTGCATGCTTAATCATATATATATATATATATATATGTAAAAGAACAAGAAAATACAATGTGAGATGAAGAAAGAGATAAAAACAAACGAAATTGAAAAAAGGAAAAAAAGATTTTTAAATAACGGGCTTGACAAGACGTCGGTCTTGCTCCTACGTATCTCCCGGTAGTCGGAGAATTCAAAGCTTACGTAGTTCTTGAAAAGAATTGTTTGAAAACGCACAAAGGCGTAAAAAGCTTTAAATGATGAAGGTGACAAGCGCACATTAAGGCGATAAACTCGCACAAGGCGTAAAAAGACGAACGCACATTAAGGCGATAAACTCGCACAAGGCGTAAAAAGACGAACGCACATTAAGGCGATAAACTCGCACAAGGCGTAAAAAGACGAACGCACATTAAGGCGATAAACTCGCACAAGGCGTAAAAGTTGAAAGAAAACGTGCAAAGGCACGACAGGTTCGGATTGACCACAAGGGCCAAAATGACAAACGCACGAAGGCGTACAATGTTTGAATTGACCACGGGGGCCAAGAAAAGTTTAAAATGGTCACGGGGGACCAAGAAAAATTGGATTGGTCACGAGGGACCAAAAAAGGTTCAAATTGGTCGCGAAGGACCAAGAAAGGTTCAATTTGGTCGCGAGGGACCAAGAAAGGTTCAAATTGGTCGCGAAGGACCAAGAAAGGTTCAATTTGGTCGCGAGGGACCAAGAAATGTTAAAATTGGTCGCGAGGGACCGAGAAATGTTAAAATTGGTCGCGAGGGACCAAGAAATGTTAAAATTGGTCGCGAGGGACCGAGAAATGTTAAAATTGGTCGCGAGGGACCAAGAAATGTTAAAATTGGTCGCGAGGGACCGAGAAATGTTAAAATTGGTCGCGAGGGACCGAGAAATGTTAAAATTGGTCGCGAGGGACCAAAAAAGGTTAAAGTGCGTTGGACGCGTTGAAAATAGAATGACGATTGTCCGAGCAACGAGACATACGTCAAGCATTCGTACAACCGGGGAAAGGAGAGACATACGTCAAACCACCCTTTTTCATTCAAGTTTTATTTGAAATTGAGAAAACGTAATTTTTGGGGAAGCTAGAAAAGAATGACGATCGTCTAAGCAACGAGACATACGTCAAGTGTTTATCCGATCGGGGAAAGGAGAGACATACGTCAAACCACCCTTTTTCATTCAAGTTTCGCTTGAATTTTAAGAAAATGGTATAAACGGTCAAAACGCTCGTTTTTTGAACTCAAATGAAAAGAAAAGAAATTGTTCAAATTAGTTGTTGCAACCAAAATGAACAAGCTTGTTGTTTATTGAAACGAGAAAGAAAATGTTTTTGTTGTTTTCGTTGATTTTTGTTTGGTTGGTTTGGAAGGACACGGTCCTTTGCCTACATACCCAAATGGGATCAAAACCGATGTAGTTCGGGCTAAAAAGCCGACTGATTAGTCATGTTAATTTTTAAAGCTTGAAAATGTTTGTGAAAGATAAAATGAGCCAAAGTGGCGAGTGAGTGAAGTTTGATTAATTAAAAATGCAAAAATAAAGTCTGATATGATTAAGATCGATTGAAGTTTGATTAAAAGAAAGTTGCTTGGTTTGAAATCCAAGGCTTTGTTAATGAACAATATTTTTTGATGAAGTTTTGAATATTTGAAATGTTTTTGGTTTTTTATGATTTTTTCTTCGGAGTTAAAAGAAAAATAAGCGCGATAAAAAAACTAAACGCGAGAGAATAAATAAATAAACAATTGTTGGATCAAAATAAAAAGATTTTTGTTTTTGGATTATGATTTAAACTAAGAAAATAAAATATAATGCAATGCGTATTTAAACATTTTGTTCCTAAATGCATGTATATTCTAATGACATAGAAAAATGCAAAATAAAATGAACAAAATAGAAATAAATATAAAATGCATGAGATGATATGATAAGTAAATAAATGGGATTTAAAAAATAAAAGAACAAATAAAAAGGAAATAATAATAAAAAGGAAAATAAATTGCAAAGAAAATAAATAAAAGAAATAAAATAAAGAGGTGTAAAAATAAACCTGGGGGGTGCTGGTAGTAGAAAATAAATCAGATTAAAAGAAAAGGCCCAAAATGCATTGGGCTTTTGTAAATTAATCTGGGCCGTCTGATTAATCAGACGGCCCTGATCAAACACAGGGAAATAAAAAACCAGGGCCACATGATTAAAATCAAAAGGCCTGGAGAGCGTGGGTGTACGCTAACGCGTACACCCTGCCTCACTGAAACAGGGAGGGGTATTTAAACCCTTCCCTTCCCAAAATTTTCATTCTTCTCATCCCCTTCTCTCTCTACTTTCGCCCTCTCTCTCTCTAGCTCTCCCCTCTCTCTATTTTCTGGCCGGTGGTGGCTTTTCCGGCGTGGTGGCCGCCGGCCAACGCGGCGGCGCCACCGCGCCGGAAGTGAAAAACTCCTCTTTTCTTAAAAAAAACTCACCTTTCCCATATCCTTTTCCTTCTCCTTTCCAAATCCAAGCTTACTTTTCTCAAAAAAATCCTCAAATACTCTAGATCTAAGCTTTTTTAAACGCACAAAAAAACTTTTTTTCCTTTGTTTTGCTTTGGGTTCGGCCTTGCTTTGCTTTTGTGCGTGTGTGTGAGGTGTTTGGGGCGTGGTTGCTGGTTTGTGTGGGCTAGGGTGCCGTGGGTGTGTGGTATGCGCGTGTTAGTGTGTGGTGTGCTCTTTGTGTGCGAAAATGGTGTGTGTTGTGCGAGTTCGTGTGGTATGCGCGTATGGGGTTTGAAAGTTGGGGTATGTTGAGTTGTGTTGGGTGAGTGATGGGTTAGGCAGCTGGGTTTGTGTTGTTGTGTTGTGGTATTATGCTTGGCCGAAAATCTGTTTTGAGGGGGGGAGTTGGAAACCTTATGTGTTGTGTTTGTTGGCTTGTAAAAAAAACTGTTTTGTTCCAAATTTCTTCCCTGAATTTTTTCTTCATTTTCTTGTGTTTTGAGTTCTGTTAAATAGATGGATTTGAGCTGCTTGATGACTTAGAGGATAAGCTGGATTTTTTGGGATAAGATTGAAGGTTTGGGATGGATTTGTAATGATGATTTTGGATAGAATTTGGGATGAATGTGATGATGAAAAAACACTGTGAAAGGGGCGCTGCAGTGTGCTTGCCTGGCCTGACTGTTTGACTGTTGACTTTTGGACAAAAATAAAAATAAAAAATAAAAATAATAATAATAATAGTAATAAATAATAATAATGATAAATAGTAAAAAAGGAAATAAATAAAATGGTAATAATAGTAAAATTAATGATAATAAAAACTGTAATTAATATTAAAAGTAAAAAGTAATAAAATAAAATAAATAAACGAGACAAAAAATGACATGAGGTATTTTAAAATACCTCCCTGCCGAAATTTCGTCTGAAACGACGAAAATTCTCGGCCTTTTAAAAAAATGCGTAAAACGAGACAATAAGAAAAACGAGACGAAAATGGGTCAAAAAATGGGGTATGACAGATGCCCCTATTTAAGTTTCTTCGCTACGGAGATTAAAAAGCGAAATTTTGGTTCGACGGGTCGAAGAAACTTAAATACAGAGTACACCATTTTTTGACCAATTTTGAACAGTAAAACAAAATGGACACGATGCCATGTATGCAATGTTATGAATGCATGTGATGCAAGTATAAATGCAAAATGGCAAAGATGACTTGATTGGGGGACAAACAGAGACAAAGGGATACCCGAGTCCGTTGAAGAAACGGGATCCAACTCCATTGGGGATAATGTTCCACTGGGGAAAAGGGTAGCCGTTCGGGTTATTGCCGAACTGTTCACTGAGGAGAGTGGACAATTAACCACGGGAACCAAAAGGGGTAAAATGTCAGCCGTTCGGATTGTTGCCGAACTGTCACTGATGACAAGGATTGAATGTAAAGGTCAGCTGTTCAGGTTGTTGCTGAACTGCCACTGACGACAAGAAACAAAATGTCAACTGTTCGGGTTGTATTCCGAACTGCCATTGACGACAAGAAAGTAAAATGTCAACTGTTCGGGTTAAATTCCGAACTGCCATTGACGACAAGAAATAAAATGTCAACTGTTCGGGTTAAATTCCGAACTGCCATTGACGACAAGAAAGTAAATGTCAACTGTTCGGGTTAAATTCCGAACTGCCATTGACGACAAGAAAGTAAATGTCAACTGTTCGGGTTAAATTCCGAACTGCCATTGACGACAAGAAAGTAAAATGTCAACTGTTCGGGTTAAATTCCGAACTGCCATTGACGACAAGAAAGTAAATGTCAACTGTTCGGGTTAAATTCCGAACTGCCATTGACGACAAGAAAGTAAAATGTCAACTGTTCGGGTTAAATTCCGAACTGCCATTGACGACAAGAAAGTAAAACGTCAACTGTTCGGATTAAATTCCGAACTGCCATTGACGACAAGAAAGTAAAATGTCAACTGTTCGGGTTAAATTCCGAACTGCCATTGACGACAGGAAAGTAAAATGTCAACTGTTCGGGTTAAATTCCGAACTGCCATTGACGACAGGAAAGTAAAATGTCAACTGTTCGGGTTAAATTCCGAACTGCCATTGACGACAAGAAACAAAATGTCAACTGTTCGGGTTAAATTCCGAACTGCCATTGACGACAAGAAAGTAAAATGTCAACTGTTCGGGTTAAATTCCGAACTGCCATTGACGACAGGAAATAAAAACATGTCAACTGTCCGGATTGGCTACCGAACCTTACATTGACGACAGGAAATAAAAACATGTCAACTGTCCGGATTGGTTACTGGACCGTACATTGACGACAGAAAGTAAAAGACATGTCAACTGTCCGGATTGGTTACTGGACCGTACATTGACGACAGGAAATAAAAGCATGTCAACTGTCCGGATTGGTTACTGGACCTTACATTGACGACAGGAAATAAAAACATGTCAACTGTCCGGATTGGTTACTGGACCGTACATTGACGACAGAAAGTAAAAGACATGTCAACTGTCCGGATTGGTTACTGGACCGTACATTGACGACAGGAAAATAAAAGCATGTCAACTGTCCGGATTGGCTACCGAACCTTACATTGACGACAAGAAATAAAAGACACGTCAACTGTCCGGATTGGTTACTGGACCGTACATTGACGATAGGAAGTAAAAGACATGTCAACTGTCCGGATTGGTTACTGGACCGTACATTGACGACAGTGAGGATGCGACTGACAAGTCGTTCCTTACAGAATTGCCCCTTCACTTGGGGAGAAAGGATGCACAAGCTGTCCATTAAAGAACTTGCCACTTGGCACAACACTGGGGAATATGCACAAGCTGTTCGTTTGAACTGCCACTTGGCGTAAAAAGGTGACATCACTTGACCAAACGGATTGTGGATGACACTTGGGGAATATTTACTGGTGACTATGATGGGATGCCGAGCAAAGTCGGGCTTTGGTTATGATTTGGTATTTGTGAGTGTGAATGATGACTCACTGGGGAATGCCAATAAAATTGGGCTTTGTTTTGTAACATCACTGGAGGATGACACTTGAGAAAAATGCAGATTGTTTATGATAAATTGGTAAGAAACGTGATGGTTAAAACGACCATGTACAGATGATATTGTGGTATTTGCATGTGTGAATGCGTATATGCATGAATGCGTGATCACATGATTTGTATAATTATACAAATGTACAAATGCATGAATGCGTGAATGTATGAATGTACTAATGCAAGACTCCCACTGGGGATGTCGTGTGAAAGATTGGCTTGCACTGGGGATACCCTAAATGTTCGTTAAGGAATTGCCCCTTGGTACAAGAATATAATGAAAGATTTGCACAAGCTGTTCGTTAAAGAACTGCCGCTCGGCTTACAAGAAGGTGACATCAACAGATCAGACACGTTGGAGATGACACTCGACTGTTTTGATTTATTGCATGACCGACAACTTGGTGAAACAAGATTTAGACCGGTAAAATGGAAAGTGGACCGACGTCGCATTGCAAACACTCGGTAATCTTTGATGGGGATGATGTCACAGGGAACACATCCAAAATGTTGACGGGGTAAAGCCATAACCGTTGATGAGGAACACATACCTCATGGGGGGAAATTGTTACTTCATTGGGGAATCGTGTTAATCCGCTGAGGAAAAGAACTGGTGATTCCGCCGGGAATGCTTATGTTTTGTTTGGATGCCGAGCGAGGTCGGGCTTTGGTTGCCGAGCGAGGTCGGGCTTTGGTTGCCGAGCGAGGTCGGGCTTTGGTTGGATGCCGAGCGAGGTCGGGCTTTGATCGGGGTGCCGAGCGAGGTCGGGCTTTGATCGTGTTGGATGCCGAGCGAGGTCGGGCTTTGATCGGGGTGCCGAGCGAGGTCGGGCTTTGATTGTGTTGGATGCCGAGCGAGGTCGGGCTTTTTGTTGGATGGTGCCAATAATGATTGGGCTTTTGGGATTGAGACTCCACTGGAAGGATGCCAATAAAAATTGGGCTTTATTTGTGGTTTCGCTGGGGATATAAGGATCATTTTGGAAGCATGATCGATATCCAGCCTTAGATGCCAACGGTGGTTGGGCTTCTGTGAGTAGGTGCCAATGACAATTGGGCTTTTGACTGTTTTGGACAAAGGTTGACTTCCTGGGGAGTTTGTTAATCCACCGGGGATTATGCTAACCCACTGGGGATTATGATTGAATGCCGAGCAAGGTCGGGCTTTGATTCACTGGGGATATTCCCTTTTGATTTACTGAGGATTTCGCTGGGGAATCCCTTGAAAGAAGTCCAATGTGGGATAAACATATGTCATGTTTAACACTGAGGATAATGATTGGATGCCGAGCAAGGTCGGGCTTTGATTGTATTTGGTTGCCGAACGAGGTCGGGCTTTTATGTTGGATGCCGAGCAAGGTCGGGCTTTGATTGGAGTGCCGAGCGAGGTCGGGCTTTTTGTAATGTGGGTGCCGAGCGAGGTCGGGCTTTTTGTGATGTGGGTGCCGAGCGAGGTCGGGCTTTTTGTGATGTGGGTGCCGAGCGAGGTCGGGCTTTGGTGATTGAATGCCGAGCGAGGTCGGGCTTTGATTGTGATGTGGGTGCCGAGCGAGGTCGGGCTTTTTGTAGTGTGGTTGCCGAGCAAGGTCGGGCTTTTATGTTTGGTTGCCGAGCGAGGTCGGGCTTTTTGTGGGAGATTGTGAGGAATGCCAATGACGATTGGGCTTAATGTGAAATTGTAGTTGTGATCGCCAATGACAATTGGGCTTTTGCTTGTGATTAGGTGCCAAACATGGTTGGGCTTTGGTTTGATATTGTGGGCGCCAATGAGAATTGGGCTTTTGTTGGCAATGAGAGTTGGTTTTGCAATTTCAGATTGCATGATTCATATGAGATTTGCACAGGCAATTTTGATGTTCCCATTAATCCGAGATTGCACCAAAAATTTGAAATAAATACCCAACACAAAATTTATACCGTATAGCTCAAGTTAAAAATATGTTTATCAATGAACCAACCTAACACTCATTTAAGTAAATGAACAAATTGAATATTACTTGTGGGGGTATTGAACACTCATCCGGCAAGTTTGCTAACATTCCGATCGAGTTATGTGTCCATCTAATCATTGTTTCTAAAAGCACGAAAGCATTGATCACAAGGTCTTCGAGGGTTGTAATTTGGCTTGGTTACGAAAGAAATGTCATATGTGGGGAAATTGAATTCAAATGGCCAAGCAAGAGGAACATTCTTTCTAAATTACACCCTTCCTCCTTTATTCAACCACAACTCTTGGTGATTTACAAATGTTTTTCTTTGATCCTCGACAACTTTTTGATTTAGAGATTTTCTCTTTTTCTCTTTTTTCTTTTTCTTTTCTTTCTTCTTCTTTTTTTTTTGTTCTTGTTGTCGAGATCAATTTACAAAATTCACCATTTCTTGACATTCACCACCTCCCTTTTTTTTTCAACTTTATCAAAGATGATACCCTAATTGAATGTTCCTTCCTCTTTCGGCAAAGGACAATAATCATGAAGGTTAAGGGTTCAAAAATGAAAGTAAAAATATCAGAATTCAATAATGATTTAACTATGAACTGAATTTTTTTACAAACTCCGGCAATTTCATTAAGCAATTGAGCTTATGAAAGTTGGCAGTTCATAGTTAACAATTCTGATTCGTTAGGCTCAAAGGGGTTAACAAATACTCACTCCTCACAGGGTGGGCTATTTGTGGTCAAGTGTTTTCACTCTTTTTCAAAAAATGCCTTGATCTTATCAATGCTTTCGTACAATCTAAAACAACGCTTAGATTTAACATAACAAAATCGAGTTTAAACAAAAAATGCCGGTCTCCTGCATATATATAATGATTTTGAGGATTCCTCACATTTTGGCTGGTTCTAAATGGTTCGCCGAATAAACATATTAAAAACGCAAATTGCATGATATAACTTTTGTACTAAGTACGTATTCTCCTTTCAAGTTTAATCATGGAAAAAACAGGAAACATGTATCTTAGCTTCGCGCAAATTAATCAAATTCTATCACTACCATGCATTTGTGGTTGAATCATTGGATCAATCCATATGATGTGGTTGGTTGCCGATCAAGGTCGGGCTTTGATTGTGGATTGTGCCAATGATGATTGGACTTTGGTAAGTTGTATTTGTGAAGTCGCCATTGAAAATTGGACTCTTGTAGGAGATTGAGGAATGCCAATGACGACTGGGTTTTTTGTGAATTGGGGAAAAGGCCGCAGTAGCCTAGGGGTTGGTAATCTCGGGTTGAGGTACCGAAATCCTTTGAAGAGTAGTGGGAATGGGGATGAATTCCTCACCAAAGTCGAATGACATGCCCCATGTTCAAACGGGGGGATAGTTGCCCCTTGTTATATGTGCGGTTTGCTTTGGGACGTCGAGCCACTTTCCTTAATGGGATGACACGTGGTGTTGCGAATGAAATGCGAACACCGACGACTTACTTCGGATTGTAAGAAATCCTTATGATAAGAAAGGAAATGAGTTTTGGACCCGAAGATGGACATATGCATGATAATGAATGATGTTAATGTAAATGCATGAAAAATTTTGTTTTGCTTTACAAGGAAATTAAAAGTGCAATTAATTTCCTATAAAGCAAAGTGATATGCGAAAATTATTTTCATGCATGTAAATGTATGCATATGTATGACATGTATGTTCAAAATTTCCCCCATCCTCACGTGTAGGCTCTAAAGATGAGATTTTCTAAAAGGTCCCTAGAGATCACGGACCTCACATGGAACTATTGTCGTCAATTGCAAATGCTCGCAAGACCTCAATATATTCCAAGTGAAATCTACCCTAGGCGGGGTTTTCGCATCTTCCCTACGAGACATACGTCAAGAGGATTTCCGCTACGCAACCCCATCCTATCTTAATTTTTTTTCTCAAAGCTCGGGAATAGAGCCTCACACGTCCGGCATTAACCCGAACAATGTGGAGTAACATCGCTCAAGTAACCCCACAACATATATAATATGAATATAAAGCAATATGAAACAAATACATATAAAGCGAGAAAAAATAAACAAATAATGATAATAAGGCATAAGCGTGCAAGCAAAATAAAACATTATAGCCTAAAAGCCGACTGAGATAGGCTTGACTTGTCATACACAAAAACAAAGTGTTTAAGTGTCACGATTCCCCAGTGAAGTCGCCATTTCTGTAAAAAATGGTGACGAACGCAAAACATAAAGCAATATGAAATATATAAATATAAAGCAAGGGAATAAAAGCATATAAAGGCAATAAAAATAAAAGCATGCAAGCAAAAAGATAAAAACATTTAGCTTAAAAGCTAACTAAGATAGGCTCGACTCACTAGTGAG
Organism: Medicago ruthenica; assembly: GCA_018208015.1. NCBI lineage: Eukaryota > Viridiplantae > Streptophyta > Magnoliopsida > Fabales > Fabaceae > Medicago > Medicago ruthenica. Next base: position 81,743,094 of record CM031376.1, read on the forward strand.
GAAAAAATCCTCCCTTCTCCCCAGTGAAGTCGCCATTTCTGTCGCGTCGAATTTCGGATGTCAAGCTATTGACTAGCATTGAATCACTAAATTTAAATCACGACTGAACTTTTAATTTTTCGGGGAAAAAGGAAAAAAGTTCGAAATTACCTTGAAAAGAGATTTTAGGTTCGAAAGTCGATTATGCGAGGGGAAGGTATTAGCACCCCTCACATCCGTTGTACTCAACGGGAACCTCTTAGTTGACTTAGGCTTAAAATGTTTTTGACGTTTTGCTTGCATGCTTAATCATATATATATATATATATATATATGTAAAAGAACAAGAAAATACAATGTGAGATGAAGAAAGAGATAAAAACAAACGAAATTGAAAAAAGGAAAAAAAGATTTTTAAATAACGGGCTTGACAAGACGTCGGTCTTGCTCCTACGTATCTCCCGGTAGTCGGAGAATTCAAAGCTTACGTAGTTCTTGAAAAGAATTGTTTGAAAACGCACAAAGGCGTAAAAAGCTTTAAATGATGAAGGTGACAAGCGCACATTAAGGCGATAAACTCGCACAAGGCGTAAAAAGACGAACGCACATTAAGGCGATAAACTCGCACAAGGCGTAAAAAGACGAACGCACATTAAGGCGATAAACTCGCACAAGGCGTAAAAAGACGAACGCACATTAAGGCGATAAACTCGCACAAGGCGTAAAAGTTGAAAGAAAACGTGCAAAGGCACGACAGGTTCGGATTGACCACAAGGGCCAAAATGACAAACGCACGAAGGCGTACAATGTTTGAATTGACCACGGGGGCCAAGAAAAGTTTAAAATGGTCACGGGGGACCAAGAAAAATTGGATTGGTCACGAGGGACCAAAAAAGGTTCAAATTGGTCGCGAAGGACCAAGAAAGGTTCAATTTGGTCGCGAGGGACCAAGAAAGGTTCAAATTGGTCGCGAAGGACCAAGAAAGGTTCAATTTGGTCGCGAGGGACCAAGAAATGTTAAAATTGGTCGCGAGGGACCGAGAAATGTTAAAATTGGTCGCGAGGGACCAAGAAATGTTAAAATTGGTCGCGAGGGACCGAGAAATGTTAAAATTGGTCGCGAGGGACCAAGAAATGTTAAAATTGGTCGCGAGGGACCGAGAAATGTTAAAATTGGTCGCGAGGGACCGAGAAATGTTAAAATTGGTCGCGAGGGACCAAAAAAGGTTAAAGTGCGTTGGACGCGTTGAAAATAGAATGACGATTGTCCGAGCAACGAGACATACGTCAAGCATTCGTACAACCGGGGAAAGGAGAGACATACGTCAAACCACCCTTTTTCATTCAAGTTTTATTTGAAATTGAGAAAACGTAATTTTTGGGGAAGCTAGAAAAGAATGACGATCGTCTAAGCAACGAGACATACGTCAAGTGTTTATCCGATCGGGGAAAGGAGAGACATACGTCAAACCACCCTTTTTCATTCAAGTTTCGCTTGAATTTTAAGAAAATGGTATAAACGGTCAAAACGCTCGTTTTTTGAACTCAAATGAAAAGAAAAGAAATTGTTCAAATTAGTTGTTGCAACCAAAATGAACAAGCTTGTTGTTTATTGAAACGAGAAAGAAAATGTTTTTGTTGTTTTCGTTGATTTTTGTTTGGTTGGTTTGGAAGGACACGGTCCTTTGCCTACATACCCAAATGGGATCAAAACCGATGTAGTTCGGGCTAAAAAGCCGACTGATTAGTCATGTTAATTTTTAAAGCTTGAAAATGTTTGTGAAAGATAAAATGAGCCAAAGTGGCGAGTGAGTGAAGTTTGATTAATTAAAAATGCAAAAATAAAGTCTGATATGATTAAGATCGATTGAAGTTTGATTAAAAGAAAGTTGCTTGGTTTGAAATCCAAGGCTTTGTTAATGAACAATATTTTTTGATGAAGTTTTGAATATTTGAAATGTTTTTGGTTTTTTATGATTTTTTCTTCGGAGTTAAAAGAAAAATAAGCGCGATAAAAAAACTAAACGCGAGAGAATAAATAAATAAACAATTGTTGGATCAAAATAAAAAGATTTTTGTTTTTGGATTATGATTTAAACTAAGAAAATAAAATATAATGCAATGCGTATTTAAACATTTTGTTCCTAAATGCATGTATATTCTAATGACATAGAAAAATGCAAAATAAAATGAACAAAATAGAAATAAATATAAAATGCATGAGATGATATGATAAGTAAATAAATGGGATTTAAAAAATAAAAGAACAAATAAAAAGGAAATAATAATAAAAAGGAAAATAAATTGCAAAGAAAATAAATAAAAGAAATAAAATAAAGAGGTGTAAAAATAAACCTGGGGGGTGCTGGTAGTAGAAAATAAATCAGATTAAAAGAAAAGGCCCAAAATGCATTGGGCTTTTGTAAATTAATCTGGGCCGTCTGATTAATCAGACGGCCCTGATCAAACACAGGGAAATAAAAAACCAGGGCCACATGATTAAAATCAAAAGGCCTGGAGAGCGTGGGTGTACGCTAACGCGTACACCCTGCCTCACTGAAACAGGGAGGGGTATTTAAACCCTTCCCTTCCCAAAATTTTCATTCTTCTCATCCCCTTCTCTCTCTACTTTCGCCCTCTCTCTCTCTAGCTCTCCCCTCTCTCTATTTTCTGGCCGGTGGTGGCTTTTCCGGCGTGGTGGCCGCCGGCCAACGCGGCGGCGCCACCGCGCCGGAAGTGAAAAACTCCTCTTTTCTTAAAAAAAACTCACCTTTCCCATATCCTTTTCCTTCTCCTTTCCAAATCCAAGCTTACTTTTCTCAAAAAAATCCTCAAATACTCTAGATCTAAGCTTTTTTAAACGCACAAAAAAACTTTTTTTCCTTTGTTTTGCTTTGGGTTCGGCCTTGCTTTGCTTTTGTGCGTGTGTGTGAGGTGTTTGGGGCGTGGTTGCTGGTTTGTGTGGGCTAGGGTGCCGTGGGTGTGTGGTATGCGCGTGTTAGTGTGTGGTGTGCTCTTTGTGTGCGAAAATGGTGTGTGTTGTGCGAGTTCGTGTGGTATGCGCGTATGGGGTTTGAAAGTTGGGGTATGTTGAGTTGTGTTGGGTGAGTGATGGGTTAGGCAGCTGGGTTTGTGTTGTTGTGTTGTGGTATTATGCTTGGCCGAAAATCTGTTTTGAGGGGGGGAGTTGGAAACCTTATGTGTTGTGTTTGTTGGCTTGTAAAAAAAACTGTTTTGTTCCAAATTTCTTCCCTGAATTTTTTCTTCATTTTCTTGTGTTTTGAGTTCTGTTAAATAGATGGATTTGAGCTGCTTGATGACTTAGAGGATAAGCTGGATTTTTTGGGATAAGATTGAAGGTTTGGGATGGATTTGTAATGATGATTTTGGATAGAATTTGGGATGAATGTGATGATGAAAAAACACTGTGAAAGGGGCGCTGCAGTGTGCTTGCCTGGCCTGACTGTTTGACTGTTGACTTTTGGACAAAAATAAAAATAAAAAATAAAAATAATAATAATAATAGTAATAAATAATAATAATGATAAATAGTAAAAAAGGAAATAAATAAAATGGTAATAATAGTAAAATTAATGATAATAAAAACTGTAATTAATATTAAAAGTAAAAAGTAATAAAATAAAATAAATAAACGAGACAAAAAATGACATGAGGTATTTTAAAATACCTCCCTGCCGAAATTTCGTCTGAAACGACGAAAATTCTCGGCCTTTTAAAAAAATGCGTAAAACGAGACAATAAGAAAAACGAGACGAAAATGGGTCAAAAAATGGGGTATGACAATGATTTTCTTCAATGACAGCGTCTTCTATTTATAGCTTCAGCAGCAACATAATTCTTGAACCCAATCTTCTTCAAAGATATATTCCCAGAATTCTTTAGAAGCAAATAGAAGCACTTATTATTTCAGAAATATATTTTCCAAAGATTTCTTTGAAAATATATTCACAAATAAAATAAAATCCAATCTGAAGCATATATCTTTCGCAAATATATTCTTCTGGTAACATCTGGAAGCACACGTAGCATGAAGCAATTCTACAATTAAATCTTCAACAAATATGCTTCTGAAAATACTTCTGAAGTCTGAAGGTTGCTTCTGAAAAATCAGCTTCTGAAGGTTGCTTCTGAAGGTCAGCGTCTGAACAGTGCTTCTGAAGGTCAACGTCTGAACAGTGCGTCTGAAAGTCAGCTTCTGAACAGTGTGTCTGAAGGTCAGCTTCTGAACAGTGTGTCTGAAGGTCCAGCTTCTGACGCTCAGCTTCTGAAGAATTGTTTCTGAGGTCCAGCTTCTGAAGACGCATAGCTGCTAGTATATTTGATTTTAGCAAACATGAAGCCAACAACCAAATATCCACCAATCTCCCCCTTTGGCAAATTTTTGGCTAAAATCAATTTAAGAACAAAGAGTCACAACAAGAAAGTTTTTCACACATCAAAATTACGCAACCAAGAAGAACAACACAAACGTAGCAACAACAGAGTCAACATCGGATGTAATACTACGTTTCACACACAAAAACTCCCCCTAAAACATGACATTCAGCAGCATCAACTTTTGAAATAGATCAGCTTCCAGTTCTGAGCACACAAGAACATGGAACACACACAGGAATAGGAAACACATATTCCCCCTGAAATATGACATTCAGGAACCAATAGAGACTCTTACTCCCCCTGAACTACTGAAACAGATACACAGGAACAACTCCCCCTGAACACAGAGATTCCCCCTGAACAACTGAACTGCTTCTGAAACAACTATACTTTTTATCTCCCCCTTTTTAGCCAAACAATTTTGACAAAATAACCAAGTAATCCAGAAACATCAGAGGTTACAGACCATATGCACACAAGCAGATGAAAAGCAAAGCTCATATCAGAACCATACAGACCAGCATACCACAACACCACACACAGAGTCTTCAAAAAAAGCTCATAACAAATTTGCCTAGTTGGCCCCTCAAATTTTCAAATTGTTTGGCATCTAAGGCTTTTATATCAGTAACATCTTCATCATCCTCAGCACACTGAACATAAGGCATAATGTCTTGAACATCTTGCTCAACATTATCCTTAGACTCACTAGGATCCACATCCTTTATTTTTAGTGCCTTCTTGTATGGGACAACGACCACTACCTTGCTCCACACTTTAGATGGTCCAACACCTGCACTCTTCTTAGCAACAGGAGTATGCCTGCTGGCAACAGCAACAGCCTTTCCTTTCTTATTCTTCAGCCTCTTGTCAACATTTTCACATTTTGGTCTCCATACCTTCTTGACATTGACTACAACAGGTTCATCTTTTCTTTGTTGAAGGTGCTTAGGATATCCATGCAGCTTGTAACAGAATGGCTTTATATGCCCCTTTTTACCACAGTGATGACATACCCAAGGATGAGATGCCTTCTTGCTCTTAGATCCTTGAGGTTGATTCTGGTGTTCCAATTTATTTATGCTCATCATTGGATCACATGTTTTAACAGCAGCAATGAACCTTTTAGCAGGATTTTGTTGTTTGTTGTTCAAGGTCCTATCATCCAATCCAATACCACTTGGTTTCCCTTGGGTCTGACTCTCCAATATCTCTTTAAGCACATCAGTACCAGTGTTCAACATTCTGACTTGCTTCTTTAAGTGTTCAAGTTGAGAGTTCAGTTGGGTTACCTCATCTTGAGATCAGAAATTTGCTCTAAGTGTTCACTTCTTTCAGCAAGCAGTTTACTGATAGTCTTCTTTTGATTTTCTAATAACTTGCAAACTTCTTTAAATTTAACATGCAATTTCTTGCAAAAATAAGCAGGTTTTGCATAAGACAGTTCTTCATCACTGGATTCAACATCAGATGATTCTTCAGACTCTGATGATGCTTCTGAAACCATATCTTCATTATCAGTCATGCATTTACCAGTAAAGGCAGCAACAAGCTTAGCAGACTCATTCTCTTCTCCTTCTGAGTCATCAGACCAAGAAACAACCAAGCTTTTCTTTTGTCTCTTGAGGTATGTGGCACATTCTGTTTTAATGTGACCATATCCTTCACATTCATGACACTGAACACCTTTGGATTGACTGTCTTTCTCATCAGTTCTTGTCTTCTTCTTCAGAATCTTCTTAAATTGTTTACTCAACATCACAAGATCTTCTGATAAACTTTTATCACCCACAATATCAGCATCTGCTACAAAGGCAACACCTTTCCCCTTCTTATCAGTTCTGGCCATTTCAAAATTTTGAAGAGAACCTATCAATTCCTCAACCTTCGTACTGGAGATATCATGTGCTTCCTCAATTGCAGTCACCTTCATATCAAATCTCTTAGGTAGGAATCTGAGGATCTTTCTCACAAGTTTCTCATCATATATTCTTTCTCCAAGAGAATCAAATGAGTTGGCCATGTCCAGGACGTTCATATAGAAGTCTTGAATATTTTCATCCTCCAACATTCTGAGATTTTCAAACTTTGTGGTGAGAAGTTGAAGTCTGAACAATTTTACCTTAGAAGTGCCTTCATGAGTAGTTTTAAGAATCTCCCAAGAATCCTTAGCCACAATACACTGCTTGATCAGTCTGAACATATTCTTGTCCACTCCATTGAATATAACATTCAAAGCTTTGGAGTTTCCAAGAGCTAATTCATCTTCTACCTTGGACCAATCTTCCTCTGGTTTCAGTTCATCTGTCTTCTTACCATCTTTGTCAAGCACAACAAGATGTTCCCAACCTTTCAGAACTGCTTTCCAGGTTTTGTTGTCTATAGATTTAAGGAAAGCACTCATGTGTGATTTCCAATAATCATAGTTGGACCCATCCAACAAAGGTGGTATGTTCACAAATCCTCCTTCCTTCTCCATACTGCCAGAAATACCTTCCCTGGAGCTCACCCTAAAACAGGCAGGGTGCCTGCTCTGATACCAATTGAAATTCCCTGGCAGGTCCTGATTCTGAACTATAAAACAGGGTATAAAACGCAGAACAGAGTATACAGTTCATAAGCAAAATAACAAATAGAAAGTAAATAACACAGTTGACTTGTTAACCCAGTTTGGTGACAAATACACCTACGTCTGGAGGCTACCAAGCCAGGAAAGAAATCCACTAAATAATATCAATTCGAAGACTCATGACAACAGCCCCTGCTTCACAGCCTTCTCACTTAATCACTACCCGTATAGATTTCGACCTAGGAACTCCTAGACCTGAGACCCCTCTCACTTCCCTCAGTCAATCACTGCCCAGTGATTATCAGACTCTAAACAAACAAACAAAGATGGATACACTCTCCTAAAAACTCAATATGTCACTTTTGCTTAAAAGCTTCAAGTGATTACAACTCAATAAAAACAACCAACTCTAAACACTTGAGTGGTATACAAAAACAGAGCATGAAGCTCACAGACTCAAACCTAGCAAAACTCTAACAATGATAGCTTTGGTTGAGATGATTTTCTTCAATGACAGCGTCATTTATTTATTGCTTCAGTAGCAACATAATTCTTGAACCCAATCTTCTTCAAAGATATATTCCCAAAATTCTTTAGAAGCAAATAGAAGCACTTATTATTTCAGGAATATATTTTCCAAAGATTTCTTTGAAAATATATTCACAAATAAAATAAAATCCAATATGAAGCATATATCTTTCGCAAATATATTCTTCTGGAAACATCTGGAAGCACACGTAGCATGAAGCAATTCTACAATTAAATCTTCAACAGATATGCTTCTGAAAATACTTCTGAAGTCTGAAGGTTGCTTCTGAAAAATCAGCTTCTGAAGGTTGCTTCTGAAGGTCAGCGTCTGAACAGTGCTTCTGAAGGTCAGCATCTGAACAGTGCGTCTGAAGGTCAGCTTCTGAACAGTACGTCTGAAGGTCAGCTTCTGAACAGTGCGTCTGAAGGTCCAGCTTCTGACGTTCAGCTTCTGAAGAACTGTTTCTGAGGTCCAGCTTCTGAAGACGCACAGCTGCTTGTATATTTGATTTTAGCAAACATGAAGCCAACAACCAAATATTCAACAATGAAAACAGAATTCTGCGTTCCTGTGTTTTTTATCTTGTGAGAATCTGAATCGAAGTGCAGAAAGAAACCGAAAAATAGAGCTTCTGCAATGGCATCTCAGAGTGGGAATCGAACAAAACCAAACATTTCTTGCCTCTATCCCAAGGAAGCCACCACAATCGATCGAATTCAAAACTTGTGTGTAGATGAAGAAAACTGAAATAAAGCTTGACAGAAAAGAGAGCAACGAATCACAAAGATTTCCGCCGGGATCGAAATCGACGATATGTTCGTCATGTAGATCGAAGCATTGAAATTGAATATTGACTGCGATTACAGCTTGTTCCTGTTTTCCAACGAAGACAGCAACGTCGTAAACAGGTCCAAAGCCTGAGAGAACAAAATCGGTGACGAGACTCTTTGAGACAACTGTATCAATGATGAGATGCTTCGAATTCTTGATCGCGACTTCAGAAACTGTGAACTCAGAGTCGTAATTGTTCGAATTCGTGGATTTGGCAAAAATGATCAATTTCGAATCAAGAATATATATGCTTTCTTGATTTCTTCCGAAGCATCAAATGCAGAGGTGTGATTGCTGCAACTCGAGTCATCAAGAAAACAAGGAATGTTGCCAACCTTGAAGGTGAATTCATCAATGGCTGGAGCAATCCATGGTGAAGGAGGAGGGGAAACCGAATTGCCAAAACTACCGAAAATGATTGAGACTGCAGAAGAACACGAAGTTTCTGATGCGGAAGCTTCAAGATCTTCATCACCAACCGAATTCACTTCATCACCAACAAAATCCTCTTATGAGGTGAGGATTGCCTCCACTTATAAACACATTGTCAGGCCATCTCCTATATCCGATGTGGGACTCTTAACACACCCCCTCACGACCAGCACTATTGGGCTTGGTTCGTGGACATAAACGATGGGTGGCCCGATAGCGGAAACCTTATAGCAGGTGGCCCAATGGATCTTGAAGAGGCTCTGATACCATCTTAGAAATCATGGTTGCGCCTAACATAATCCCACAAAACCGGCTTGTGAGGTGAGGATTGCCCCCACTTATAAACACATTGTCAGACCATCTTCTACCCGATGTGGGACTCTTAACAATTAGTGAATGATAGAATGATTTGAAGGTTTATAGTATTAACTACTGAAATTGTAACATCCCGCCCAAGACTCGAATATTTATTAATATCGAGACGAAGAATCAGAAATGTGTTAAGTAAAGGACGATTTGGTAAATTGTCAGTTAATGGGTTATTAATGTGGCAAGAGTAATATTCCGCTTGGATGTATCGATTAACAGTGTTGGAAACTTGTTACGCAAGAATGGCAAATTTGTAATAAATGGCATGGCGTTTTAGTAATTATTTGAAAGGAGGAGATCATTTAAGAAGAAGAACAAGATATTTTCTTGTTCATTTTCTTTTCCTCTTTCACTCACTCAAATCAACTCTTATTCTCTTCCTCTTCCTCTCTACTCACACGCCCCCATCTCTCCTTCTTCACCCATCAAGATTTCATTCCAAATTCATGTGAGAAAGAGCTAGCAAGCTTGTGTGGGAAGCTAGAACAAGAGAAGAAACAAGGAAAATTGAAGAAGAATCAAGAGAAGAGAATAGGGGAGCAAGCTTGGATTTATGGTTAGAAGTTTGGCAAGGAATAAAGCTAGCATCAAGGTGAGTTCACTAGGGGTTTTAGAACCCATCTTTTGAGTATTTCATGAGTTTTAGCATTATGAGCAAGTTATGAGTATATGAACCCTAAATCAATTTAGATAGCAATTCTTGATCATGGTATGTTGTATCCTGTTGTTATGTCTTTGAATTTATCATTTAAGTTGTTATGATGTCTGGGTATGTTTGAATAAGCTGAATTGGTGAAAATCACGTTTCAAACTTGCCAAAAACTGTCCAACTGCAGGTAAAATCGTGTCACGATTTATCAATCGTGTCACGATTTCACAGGCAGTGCCAAACACGATTTCTGGGTAAGAAATCGTGACACGATTGCCCAATCGTGTCACGATTTTGGGCTGGACAGGATGACCTAATTTTTCATCTTTTCTTGCTCCGTTTCGGCTATTCAAAACTACTTCGGACTTAAGGATCAACATGTAATGATCAAGCATTGTTAGAGAACATGTAAAGACCTATCCTTAAGATGTTAAATCAATATTATAGGGTGAGGATAGGCATAAGCTTGAGAGGATAGATGACTTAATCCTCAAGTCATTATAGAGAAGTTTAAGAACTAGTTTTGGGATTTTCCCTTACTCAGCAATTATTCATACACAATTAAGTTTAAGTAAGCTCAAGAATGATATAGGCTTTAAGTCTAGAACCTTATATAGGTTAAGAGTACAAGAATTAGTAAGATAAGCCGTGGCCTTCGTCGTTCACGCCAGTGGGACACGAATGGTTCACGTAGAGTTAAGAATGAGATTAATACTTTTAAGTCGTGACTTTCATTGTTCACGCCAGTGGGACATGAAAGGTTCATGCATAAGATTAAAGATTATTTATTGCGTCTTCCGTCGTTCATGCCAGTGGGACACGGGAGGTATACGCATCAGTTAAGATTAATAATGATATATAATAATTCGCGCCTTCCGTCGTTCACGCCAGTGGGACACGGGGGGGTATACGCGTAAGTTAAGTCGTGTCTTCTGCTGTTCACGCCAGTGGGACACAGGAGGTTCACGCCAGTGGGACGTGTTATTCCGCAAGGATGACCGCACGACGACAAGAGGAGTCCGGTGTTAGCCTGATATGATAGGAATTTTCACCGGTTATCAGGGGAATGTGCTTCGGGGTTACTCCACCCGGGGGCATTCCGTAAAATGAACTCAGATAACTTTGTTTGTTCAACGCTAACAGCTAACATAAAACATTTATCAGTTAATTATTTTATTATGTCATCAGACAGAGAATAGTTATCAGAAAAGTATCAGATATCAGATAATCAATTATCAGGCGGTGATCCTAGATTTCCCTTGATCACCCAATTATCAGGATATAGTCTAGATCTCAGGACAATTCAGTATCAGACTCAGATAGTGATCCTAGGTTTCCCCTGATCACTAGTTTAGCAGGAAGTAGTTCAGTTTATGACTGCACGGTTTAGCAGGATCAGTCAGATAGCCCACTATGGGTAAGGTTAAGACTTGGCGATCATAGGTATCCCCAAGATTGCCGAGGTAGGCACGGCGACCCTAGGTTCCCTGTGGTTGCCGACAGTAGGTAGGGTAGGAGCTCACTGAGACATTATGTCTCATCCCTATCCTTCTGGTGCAGGTTTTCAGGTAACCAAGTGGTTTACAGATGGAGATCTTCAGGAAGATGCTGGATGGAGTGCAGATGCTCGTCAAGGTCAAGCTCAGGAGGTTGATAGATTATTTATGTATATGAGAACGTAATTGTAAATGACATTTGGATATTGTATAAACGAGCTATTTGTACTCATTCGGTAGTTCTATATTGTATTTATTATTGAAAATTTTAATGTACCCAGTATCAGATTAATACACATGCTAAATATTCTAGATAATTTAGTATGGGTGTTACAATTGGTATCAGAGCAGGTCGATTCAGACCGTGCCTTGGGTCATTAAAGTTTCAATAGAAGCAGTGGGACCATTGGGTTCCGGATGTTGTTCTAAAGGTCACATCTAGTTGAGCCTGATCAACTCAACCTAGCATATGACAGTTAGGACATATGTCCGAGAGCTGAATGTGACCAAGGAGGAATGAAGTGTATGAAGGGCGAAGATTAAGGTGACAGAATCCTAAGACGGATTTAGCGAAGAAGTAATCAACGCCAAATGGTGGCCATCAAACTGTAAAGAGACGAAGCCTGATAGTGGCAAGGTCTTAGAGACATAAAGGATATTTAACATTGAGGTGAAGCGCCTCCACCCAGTTGGACGCATCGTTGGACGATGCCTTGTATGCGAAAGACATAAGGATTAAGAAATCATGGAATGCTCTAGGGAATGACGTGGAACCTTGACGGAAACCGTAGTTTTAGAAGTTAAATTGAAGTGTGGACTAAGTAACAATTTTGAATACAGAGTTGAGGAATCGAACTTGAATCGGATGAGATTTTAATGTTCGGACAGTTAAGAGAATAAATGACGGATTACGTGAGTTATTTGTACAGATGAAGCTAACCACTCAGGTGAGAACCTTGAGCATGAAACGCAAGTAAGATTAACCCCATCCGAACAGCCGCACCTTCCGAACCATAAATACTAGATTTGGGAATTAAGAAGAGATGATGGTGTGCAACCTAAGGACTATGATGGAAGAGTGAATCAGATATTCGGATGTGTTCTACTAGTAAGGGTATTGAGAATAAGCTATGTTGACCAGAAATTTTACTCAATGTAGGGTGGATATTGAACAATAAATTGTTGGAATTTGGTGGGCTGATGAATGAATTAAGTTGAACACCCTTGATTGGATGAATCGTATTGAATTTCCTCGATTGGTTTGAGAATGCAAGTTTAAGATAACACAAGAGTAAGGAAGACCAGTTTTGAAGGATAATCGGAATCTTAGCCGAAAAAAAAAAAAAAAAATTTATATGATATTTATTATATGGAAGATCGCCCTTTGTATGAAATGTTAAGATTGTGATTAGAGTAACGGCGTTATATGTTTTTAACCGAAGAGTTTTTCTTCCACGAATATTCAAGAAGCTGAAAGAAGATCACCCCATGTAGATAAGTTCTGAGGGCGTAATAAAGTATAGAGACTTCTGGCTGTTCAACTATATGCAAAATTACTCAGATGAGCTTTGGATTGTGAATCCAGTAACAAGTGACTGGAGGAATCCAATAGAGTATGATAATGTGCAAAAGTTTAAGATCGTTTGAGCGGACACTCGAAGAGACGTAACTTAGGTTTGGGCGTTCAAGAGAACCGGTAAGAGATTGAATTTGTTTTTAGACGGGTTGTTTCCGAAAGAATTTGAAGAGCAACTTAAGGGACATGATAGAGTTATGGAGACCGTGGTTGTCTCGGAAAGATTATGGAATGAAATCCTTACAGGTAAAGATAAAATGTTTAGTAACGGGACTCAAACCCTCAGTAAATTCAGTGTACGAAAGATATGAATCTTCAGAAGTCATAGAATTCAGAATAAGGAAAGTAAGTACATGGTTCATGCCCGGAAGGAAACACAAAGTCCGGTGATGACTATCCGTAAGTTAAGCAGATGATTTTGCTATGATATCTATAAGTTATTAAGCAAAAGGATTTGTCAAGGAAATTTTATTTATCAATAGTGGTGTATTGCTCCAATTCTAACTCGAGTTGTTAAGAATCAGAGTGGCGCAGCGGAGTAGTCATCCAAGAATGGAATAATGAATAATGCTAAGCTGAGGCTTAAAGTATGAGAAGATGTTAAGTATTTAATTCCTATTATACGGGATAGTAGTAAGTATAAGTGATTGGATATAACATGAGTTCTAATGGAAAGTTATGGAAGTTAAGTTGATAAATACCTTAAACCTCGAAATCCATAAGGAATGAAATATTTGAATTTGAGGCTTTAACCAGATACGACAATGCAGTGGCAAGTGAGTTTAATTCCATGCTGTAATCATGTCATGTTAACCTATATTAACTGAAGATTTCGGAAGTCTCGAACTTAATGTTCACCAGTAAAGGGCTACATAATGTCAGGTTATGACTATAGGATTAAAGACTGAGTGTGCTATTTGGGTAGCAATCAAGTAGAGTTTTCTGTTGAAAATAAGGATCTTGAATTCGACGTCCTGGACGAGAAATAAGCTTGTGAAACCGGTGAATGGTAACCATAAATTTACATTATAGGTTGTTGTATACTTAAGAATAAGCATGAGTAACATTGGCGGGGCAAACCTGGCAAGTCAGTTGAAAGGCAAATCCCGGATGTTACGAAATGGGTTCGGAGTAAGAAAAGATTTCCAATTGATGTGTTAGTGTTTCAAATATGTTAAGGTTAAGAATGACGTCCCGTTAGTCGGACACAGATGAGATAATGTATAGTGTACACGTGCTTGCTTATGTATATAAGTTATATGCTATGAAATATATGGTATGATGATATGTGAGACGACTTAAGCCACTCATCACTTGGACTAAACCCCTATGAGTTTGGAAATTATCGATGTAGAAACATTATGCTACGACAAGAAAGCGAGACTAAGTTGTGACAAGAACGATGGGAGATTGGCAAACTCCTAGTATGAAGAATAATTCCTAAGTTATTAAGATAAGTAACGTCATAGATCAATCGAAGCAGGGCGCGGGTAGTCAGTAAATTTTCGCGAGCCCTTGAGGAATTCCGTAGTGGAAGCAATGACTAAGACTATGGAAAGTAACTCACCAGGATACCAGAAGGAAAAGAGCAGGTACTATAATGATGCCTCCTCCTTGTATTAGTATACTGGAGGTAGTGCAGTAATTTTACTCTCAATAAAGAATGGTATGTTTATGGTAAAACCATATATGTAGGATGCCGTTGTATAAAGCAAGATCAAATATAAGAATTCAATGGAAACGTCGAGGATAATAAGAACGTCCAATGTCGTCTAATTAAGATTACGCGGACTATAACGAGAATATAAGTTTCAGCACAAGTGTTAGGATTGGATAACTCTAGTTTGGGTTTGCAAGAAGTGTATGAACAAGGATACAGTCAGCAAGTTGGATGCGAAGATTCGGATAACCTCATATTTTTCTACGCAAGAAAAGTGTAATGCACATCAACGCTTCAGATAACGAAAAGGTTGTCGAATACATTCGACTTATAGAATTGGAACCTAAGGGATTTCGACAAGTAAGATGAATTGGAGTCTTAGCTAATGAAGGAAGTAGTATGCGAGATTAATTCATGTATGATAGTGGATGCTAAATTTCGAGGACGAAATTTCTTTAAGGGGGGTAGATTGTAACATCCCGCCCAAGACTCGAATATTTATTAATATCGAGACGAAGAATCAGAAATGTGTTAAGTAAAGGACGATTTGGTAAATTGTCAGTTAATGGGTTATTAATGTGGCAAGAGTAATATTCCGCTTGGATGTATCGATTAACAGTGTTGGAAACTTGTTACGCAAGAATGGCAAATTTGTAATAAATGGCATGGCGTTTTAGTAATTATTTGAAAGGAGGAGATCATTTAAGAAGAAGAACAAGATATTTTCTTGTTCATTTTCTTTTCCTCTTTCACTCACTCAAATCAACTCTTATTCTCTTCCTCTTCCTCTCTACTCACACGCCCCCATCTCTCCTTCTTCACCCATCAAGATTTCATTCCAAATTCATGTGAGAAAGAGCTAGCAAGCTTGTGTGGGAAGCTAGAACAAGAGAAGAAACAAGGAAAATTGAAGAAGAATCAAGAGAAGAGAATAGGGGAGCAAGCTTGGATTTATGGTTAGAAGTTTGGCAAGGAATAAAGCTAGCATCAAGGTGAGTTCACTAGGGGTTTTAGAACCCATCTTTTGAGTATTTCATGAGTTTTAGCATTATGAGCAAGTTATGAGTATATGAACCCTAAATCAATTTAGATAGCAATTCTTGATCATGGTATGTTGTATCCTGTTGTTATGTCTTTGAATTTATCATTTAAGTTGTTATGATGTCTGGGTATGTTTGAATAAGCTGAATTGGTGAAAATCACGTTTCAAACTTGCCAAAAACTGTCCAACTGCAGGTAAAATCGTGTCACGATTTATCAATCGTGTCACGATTTCACAGGCAGTGCCAAACACGATTTCTGGGTAAGAAATCGTGACACGATTGCCCAATCGTGTCACGATTTTGGGCTGGACAGGATGACCTAATTTTTCATATTTTCTTGCTCCGTTTCGGCTATTCAAAACTACTTCGGACTTAAGGATCAACATGTAATGATCAAGCATTGTTAGAGAACATGTAAAGACCTATCCTTAAGATGTTAAATCAATATTATAGGGTGAGGATAGGCATAAGCTTGAGAGGATAGATGACTTAATCCTCAAGTCATTATAGAGAAGTTTAAGAACTAGTTTTGGGATTTTCCCTTACTCAGCAATTATTCATACACAATTAAGTTTAAGTAAGCTCAAGAATGATATAGGCTTTAAGTCTAGAACCTTATATAGGTTAAGAGTACAAGAATTAGTAAGATAAGCCGTGGCCTTCGTCGTTCACACCAGTGGGACACGAATGGTTCACGTAGAGTTAAGAATGAGATTAATACTTTTAAGTCGTGACTTTCATTGTTCACGCCAGTGGGACATGAAAGGTTCATGCATAAGATTAAAGATTATTTATTGCGTCTTCCGTCGTTCACGCCAGTGGGACACGGGAGGTATACGCATCAGTTAAGATTAATAATGATATATAATAATTCGCGCCTTCCGTCGTTCACGCCAGTGGGACACGGGGGGGTATACGCGTAAGTTAAGTCGTGTCTTCTGCTGTTCACGCCAGTGGGACACAGGAGGTTCACGCCAGTGGGACGTGTTATTCCGCAAGGATGACCGCACGACGACAAGAGGAGTCCGGCGTTAGCCTGATATGATAGGAATTTTCACCGATTATCAGGGGAATGTGCTTCGGGGTTACTCCACCCGGGGGCATTCCGTAAAATGAACTCAGATAACTTTGTTTGTTCAACGCTAACAGCTAACATAAAACATTTATCAGTTAATTATTTTATTATGTCATCAGACAGAGAATAGTTATCAGAAAAGTATCAGATATCAGATAATCAATTATCAGGCGGTGATCCTAGATTTCCCTTGATCACCCAATTATCAGGATATAGTCTAGATCTCAGGACAATTCAGTATCAGACTCAGATAGTGATCCTAGGTTTCCCCTGATCACTAGTTTAGCAGGAAGTAGTTCAGTTTATGACTGCACGGTTTAGCAGGATCAGTCAGATAGCCCACTATGGGTAAGGTTAAGACTTGGCGATCATAGGTATCCCCAAGATTGCCGAGGTAGGCACGGCGACCCTAGGTTCCCTGTGGTTGCCGACAGTAGGTAGGGTAGGAGCTCACTGAGACATTATGTCTCATCCCTATCCTTCTGGTGCAGGTTTTCAGGTAACCAAGTGGTTTACAGATGGAGATCTTCAGGAAGATGCTGGATGGAGTGCAGATGCTCGTCAAGGTCAAGCTCAGGAGGTTGATAGATTATTTATGTATATGAGAACGTAATTGTAAATGACATTTGGATATTGTATAAACGAGCTATTTGTACTCATTCGGTAGTTCTATATTGTATTTATTATTGAAAATTTTAATGTACCCAGTATCAGATTAATACACATGCTAAATATTCTAGATAATTTAGTATGGGTGTTACAGAAATAGTTTCAATAATTTATTTTTGTGGTGAAGTGATTCTTGTTGCATATGAAAATGAAATTTTAAGGATTAATTGGAATTTCCTGCATAGAATAGATTCAATGCGTAATTTTTAATAATTTATCGATTTCAAATTTTTAGACGGAACCAATTGCATAACATCAATTTATAAATTGGCTACCTCCAGTAAATATTCAAAAGTGTTTGATTTCATATGACTAATTTACTCGTAGGTTTTATGTACTGCAGTTATAGATTTGATTTTACAGATTAGTTTTAGTGTACGATTTTTCTGGAATTGATTACTTTGAATTTGGATATGGGACCAACGGCATTGTCTTTGTATGTGTATTGGTTATCAGTAGAAAAATTTACAACTTCAATTTATATGTCTTTTATGACTTTGATTGAAAGATGGTTTAGCAGAAAAATCTATTTTTATTATCTATGTATACTTTCATGTTGTTTGTTTTTCTAAAAGGTCTTAAATGATGAAAGTTACGTGAAAGGACGATGGTTGATCTAAAGGTGAATTTGATGTGAAATTGTACATTCCTTTTGCGTAATATGTTAATGTCTCATAATTGTTTAGATGACTGATAAGTTGAGTGAGAATATTAGGATTCACCCTAGCTAGGTGAATTCTCCATCTACGACGGGACATGTAAGAAGGGGTAAACGGGGCACCGTTTATCGGAGTTAATCTATCTCCGCCTTACCTAATGATTTCTAGAATAATTTAGGTTATCAAGGTTTTCCCACGTTCGGTGCCCTAGAGGATTGCTTATATTATTTATAAGTATAATGTTAAGAGCAAGTGATTGGATAAACATGTTTATTGTAAATAAATAGTTGATGTCTTTCAACTTACATCTCATGAAAAATCTTGGTTAATGACAAGATTGTATTTTATCCCACGTCGGGAAGCTCACTGAGATAATTTATATCTCACCCCATGTTGATTTTCATTTTTCAGGTATAAGCCGTTTTAAAGTATCATCAAAGACCGGATCACAGTCATATTCTAATTTCAGTATGTTTCCAAATTGTTGTATTTTGTTCAAAACTGTTATTTATGTAATTTTGTAAACGTATCTTGTAATTCAAGTTATTTAATGTTATTTTAATTGAAGTTTCAAGTTAAAGTTTTAAAGTCAATTCTCATTTGAGATGAAAATGTTTTAAATTCGTAATAGTCAAATTTGGACGTTACAACCATAAAGACATATCATTTGTGTTTCCTTATGGTTGCATGAAACCTCCCTATAAGATCTTTTGTTGGAAAATCCCTTTGATTTTCATCCTTTAAATTCCCCCACTTGATACTCGTGGCCCCATGGTGGCTTCTTCTCTTTACTCTCCTCTCAACCCTTTCATCTTTAACCAATACTCCATGTTGGATAGTCAAGCTCTCTCCATGTAAAAATTTATTGTCTAAACAAATCTCCTTGTTTGGTTTTCTAATAAGAAGAAGTCTATATAAGAACATGTCACTCTATTCTTGTCTGTAATAGGATGCTAATCTTTTTTCATAAAACACATGTTAGCTATAGTAAGATCAAAAGCCACATAAAAATGTAGGATGGATTTACCATCCATATTTATCTCTCTGAGACCAAACTTTCATCCAAAAAGACTTAGAAAACGCTTAACTGGCATGATTGAACTGTCACTAAAGAGAGAAAAATGATTGCTTCAAATAAGAAGTCTATATGAGAACATGTACCTCCATTCTTGTATTTAATAAGATGGTTATCTCTTTTCATAAAACATGGATTAGTTATAGTAAGATCAAAAGCAACAAAAAAATGTAGGATGGATTTACCATCCACGTTTATCACTCTTGAGCCCAAATTTTCATCCAAAAAGACTGCTAAAATGCTCAACTGGCACTAAAGAGGGATAAATGACTGCTTCAAACTTTCTCGCGAAAATGGCAACCCCCACCCCCCACAACACACACACACAATGCAAGCCCTAAAAATGATTGCTTCAAAGAAGAAGTCTATATGAGAACATGTCCCTCTATTCTTGTATGTAATAAATTGTTCATCTCTTTTCATAAAAAATGTATTAGCTATAGTAAGATCAAAAGTAACAAAAAAAATGTAGGATGGATTTACCATCCGCATTTTTCTCTCTGAGGTCAAACTTTTATCCAAACTTAAAAGTGTCAACGTGAGTTAACTCATGTTGAAAAATGTCGAGCGTGAGTAAACTCACGTTGAATTTAAGAAATGGGTAATTTTGAAAGGAAGAAGAACAATTTTCAAAGACACTTGTCCTGGCCCGGCCCGGTCCATCCCACACTCTTGGGAAACAGACCATTTGTTCTGGCCCATTTCATCCACATTGCTGGTGGTTTTTAAAAAATAACCCATCTGAAACATGTGTGAGGAATTCACTTATTTAAATAACATGAATAAATAAGTTTAATATAATTGAATCTAATATTAAACACTGTATAGAATTTCTTATGTTTGTTAAACATTTAACATTTATTAGAATAACTAAAACTAATAAGAAAAAAAATAATTCATCCATATCCAATGAGTGTGACTCAGTTGATTAAGCAACATTGAGGACATAAGTTTAAGTTGCAACTTAAACACCAAATAGATATTAGTCCCATTATCGATCAAAAGGACCTAAGCTTGTGTGTGGCAAAGATCATAATTACAATAGTTTTATTGATAGTTTATTTTTATGCATATTGTATCAATGATTAACGTTCCTGGCTAATTAAAATACTAAACTCTTCTTTTCCCTTTTGAAATTTCGTGTTATTGGTACAAAGTTTTCATCATCGAAGAATTTGTGGGGTATACAAAACGAATTCTTCCATCCCTATCGAATTTTCTATATACACAAGAGATAAGGATAGAATCCTTAACCATTTATTTAAGAGGTCTAAATCTCTAACCGATTGATATTAAAATATTGAATTTAGTGAATTGATTTGTGAAAAATGTTTATATGACCATAAGACTTGGTTAAATATTGATGTACATCACCGAATGTGAGAAGCAAAACTATACCACAAACAAGCTAAACAAATTAAAAAATTGTGAAAAATAAGTTTCATAAGCTTGGACTCACTGAAATTGTGTGGAAATTTTTTCCTTTAATTATGTATTAAATGTTTTTTTCATATCAAGTTTCGTGTATGACAATGCAAGCTGTCAAAGCAATATATGTATATGCAATTCCACATGGTTTCACTAAATGCACAATGAGTTGGTATCAGAAAATCATGCTTAAGGCACATGATTCTGTCCTTAGGAAGTTAGCTTTGGATGACAACTTGAAAATGATGCTCAAGGTTTTCTCATGATTCGATATTTTATTTTTATTCTCTACCCTCTAAATTTGTATTCTGTCCTTAGGAAGTTAACTGTGTATTTTCTAATACATGGTTCAAAAGATAGTACACAGTATTCTTATGAAATTCAATAATGCTACTGAGTCTTGCAGGATGGCGTATCTCTGATATAAATTTAGGCCAAATACAATGTTTTTGGGATCATGGTAAATTTTACACAAAATCATGGTAAATACAATGCTTGATTTTGTTGAATTCATTGCAATTTCAAACATGCACTAAATTATATTTTAAAGAGTAATGCTAGCAACAATTTTTTTGATTGGTTAAAATTTATATGGGTCACACTAAATTTATATGGGACTTATGTGAATTTTAACCAATCAAAAGAGTGTGTTAGAAAGTTTGTATTAAAATGTGTGTTGCTAGCATTATTCTTTAATTATATTTTAGTTGGATCACTGTGACGAGTAGATTTAATGTTACTATACAAGAAATATATTTATGTAATCACTCATTACCTTTGTATATTTTGTGTTGAGCCTCACATTTGAGATATAAGGCCGATGTGAGTAATCCACATTACTAGATTTGATTCACACTAGTATATCTTGGATCATCGCATTAGGTTAAAAACAACCATACAAATGAGTTGGACATCACGTCTTAACCCAAAACTTTAAGGCATTGTGTTTATGAGTCTTTTCACTTATATGTTGTTAAATTAAACTCTTTCATTCAATGTGAGGCTTTACTTACACTTTACACATCACTACACTTCCCTACCAAGCTGAACCATACTCTGGTACCACTTGTTGGAGGTATTCAAGGAAAGATGGTAGCCACAATGAACTAAACGTTCAAGACCCCTACGATACCTTAACATCATATATCAATCAAAATCTTTAAAATGTTAGGTACATGAGCCATCTATTTTATATATCCAACATTTCATTAATTTCTAGTCGATGTGGGACTAACCAATTACATTTGATTTCAACAAAAAGTTTATGAGTGAGGACAATTCTTATTTTCATGTCAGTTTTGTAAGGGATGAGTTATACTCAATTCAAATTATAAGATAATATCAGAATCTAACAAAGATTTATAGAGTCATATACTATCACGCGAGATTTTGATTGCTATCAATTATATAGTTAAAATCTTGAATTCTCGATTTGTCAATGCCACAATATATATGGTCATTGTAACTTTTTAGGGATGACAATTGTACCCAAGCCCGATGGGCACCCGCAAAAAATACCCGCAATGGGTAGGGTAAAACCCCGCTTTCATGGGTCCGGGTAATTACCCGCAAATTTAAATGGGTATGGGCGCGGGTAAGGGTACTATACTGTCCAGCCCCGCAACCCGCATATACATACTTATATAATATGATAAATAATTTATTTATTTTTGTTGTATAATTAATTAATTAATTAATTTATTTAAGTCTAAACCTAAACCTAAAAACTACTTAATACAGTAACCGCTCCCTTCCACAATTTTCGAGGGATATTTTGGATGTTTTTATTTGGCTAAATACTACGATTCTTGCTATTTTATGAGTTTATTGGAAAATTTTGGACCATAGTTTTATTTCAATTGTGATGTTTATAGTGTCTTTTCATAGTTAAAGTGCGGGTAATGGGTACGGGTATGGGCACTTAGGTGCCCATAGGGTATGAGGAAGAGCATTAAAGTTGTTGCCCACGAGAGTACGAGTTTGGGTATGTGTATTTTTTACAAACGCGGGTATAGGAAAGAGCATTGTAGTACCCTACCCATAGGGTACCCATTGTCATCCCTATAATAAATTTACCGTGATTCTATAATTTTGACAAACGTATTTTAACTTTGGGTTGTATCTTTAGCTTTGAATTGAAGACTTGTCATTAAATTGGACCGCATCAACACAAGAGACTAAATCAATTGAATCTTCGGCAATTTGAGCGGGACGCCTCCCAATAATCTAACTCAAATTTTTTTCATGACTTTCTCTGTCCCACTATAATTGATTTATTTCACAATTTTATACAAATTAAAAAAAAGTGAATAAATGAAATAGATAGGAATATTATTGTACAATATTACCCTTATCAAGTATTGCTTTGGATTCCTTTTAAAAAAACGTATTCCTTTGAATTGAAAATTGAAAGTCTCAATTATTATAAAACAGTATTCTTTACAAATAGATTAATTATTATAAGAGGAATGGAACGTTACTTAAATAGCATATAAGTTTTTCTTGGTCTTTCTAAGCCAGCTGCATGCCAATATATTTTTTCTTGCATATTAATAATGGTACTCATTGTGGTAGTATTTGTAACAATTTGACCTATGCCATTTTTCCCTAGTATATGACTATGCCTCTATCATGAGTGGTGGGAAGGAAGGGTTTATAAGAAGTTTTATTATATTTTACTACATAGTCAAAAATGGTCCCATGAAAACTGGACAGAAAAATTTCAACATTTTTGCCATAATGCTACACACATGTCTTGAGTATGAGACTTAGTTTTTTTTTTCCCATCCCTTTACAGCATGAATATCTGAACAACAAGAATAAAGAACTATAAAATAACCTATGAAAACAAGAGAAAAAAAAATGCATCACATGAGCATTGATAGCCAATCAGTTTAATTATATGAACACATACTACCAGAAAAATAGTTTAGATCTATTTTTGACGTCATGCATGATGGTTATAATAAAATTCACTTTTCCCTAAATTAAAACTTTTACATGTTTGTGCCAGCTAACAAAGTTTAGATGAAAAATCCAGTCAAAAAAATAAATTAGATGAATGAGACTAAACTCTATATTTGGCATCATGCATGACGAAAATAATATAAATAAAAAATGTTGACTACTAATTATATGAGTGTACATATGAAGTGGTAGCTCAATAGCAACAGCTTAGCCTTATAACTTTAATTAAAGTACACCAGATATATAATCAGTGCGTTGCACGAGTTTTATTAGAACTTTTCATAAATTTATTGAAAATAACTACTACTCCGTCCCAAAATATAAGCAAAAATGAGTCAACATAAGTTGATGTATTTGGTACAAATTTTGAACCAAATACATTAAGTTTTGTTGACCAATTTTTGCTTATATTCTGGGACAGAGGGAGTATTTCGGTAGCTATAATGAATTATTTTTTATTTTTAATAAAATGACTATTGAAATATTTTTAAACTATTGTCATTGTCAAGTAAGAGAGTTAGTTAAAAGTTTCTTTTGACATAAATTATGTATCGTTTTCATGTATATAGAAATCAATAAAAGTGTAGTTGAATAGTCAATTATTATACAAATTTCTTATATTCTTCGGTTTAAATAAAATATTCTCACAATAGAATTTTAATCAAATGATAATGTAATTATAAGACAAATTACGTACATATTATAAAAGACACCATGCTTGATTGACAATTTAAAATGGAAGAGTTAGATATTTGTAACAATAAGATGACATGTGTTGAATCTTAACTTCTTTTAAAATATAAAATTATTTTTATCTAGGCCAAATAAGTAAAATGTAAAAGTAAATATATGACATCAACATCCAAACTTTTAAATAAGCAAAATAGATTAAATGTTTAAAGAGCTTTTCGAATCAACTTTGTTATGTGTAAGTAGTATTTTATATTAGATAAAATTGTTCGACAATCAATCGATGTTGAAGTAGCAATAAACGTCGCAAGTAATGGGGGGTTTGAATTGTGACCCTTTTTCGTTTTTAATCTGAAAAATAACAAGTGTATATACTCAAGAAAATTCTTGGTAAAAGTTAGGCAGATAATATTAAAGTGTTTTAATATTTTAAACAGTTGTTTTATGAAGGACCAGAGTGTTCTGGATAGTTTTAATGAGGACCAGAAAGTTCTGGATAATATTTATATAACTGATTTAAATAATAGAGCAATAAATAAAAGGACCAGAGAACTCTGAATAATAATTATATAGTCATAAGCTGAATAATAAATAAATATTAATGGTTCGTTAAAGGACAAAAGAACTCTGGATATGTAGCAGTTATATTAGGACCAGAAAATTCTGGAGTTAGTAAGGTTAATTAAATGTGATAGTGTGTGTTTAGTGTTGAACAAATAATAAAGAGATAAGGGAAGAAATATCACACAAGATTTTTATCCTGGTTCACCAAAGCCGGCTACTTCCAGTTCCCACACTTCGTGTGAGATTATCCATTATAGTATCCAACTATCATAAACTTCTGGATAGCACTTTAAATTCTTGATCACACCAGATCAATCTGTTACTCTCTGTATTATCAACCTCAACAGGCTTATACAATTCTTTGCTTTCGCACAAGAAAGGTTGGAGCAAATTCTCTCTCAAACTATTGCACATAAATAGGCTTGAGAACTAGATTACAATTTGTAAGATGGAGGGATTTGTTGGATCGAAAATTATCAACACATGTTTGAGATTTAAATAAACAAACTCAAAAGATTATGATCCAAATATAGTGAGAGAGTTGGAGCTTGTTTGTTTGTGAAGAGCTTTGGTGATTTGTGATAATTTCACTTGAAAGATGCTTGGAGAATTTATAGGATATGAGAGACTTGCTGCCCACTTTAGAAAAATAGTTGTTGAGCTTTAATTCAAAAGGTATTTGTGCTCCAAGATGATGCTTGGAGATAAAGCATGATATTTGCTCTTTCAGAATGTTCGGCAGAACGTTCTCTGCGTACAACCAAGCTTGAGAAATATTTCACACGTTTATACAGGCTGTAATGAGTTGGAGAAGAGTTGTAACAGTTTTCCAGCAATGTGATGAGACATGTTGAGCTCATCTTGATATCATATGATGATGTCATAAGCTTTTGTCTCAAGGATCACATTTGTGATGTACTTTTCATAGATTCCTTGCTTCTTTCCTTAATGGGTCGAAGTTCTCTTGTACTTTCATGGCCCATGTGCAAAAATATCTTGATTTGTTTATGATGTTTACCTTTTAAAACCTTTTAGTCATTCTGATTCCTATGACCATATTTGGCGAGACAAAGAGAATGATATTTATTTCTTGATCTTAATTATGCAAATCTTGACTTTTGTACAAAAACTCATATTTGTCCCTTGCTATGTTTGTTGTTTTGATGAAGATGTTTTGTTATCTTTTTGAGGTCAGAATGTTCTCAGGAACGTTCTCAATGAAACAATCTCACAAAACTCATTAGTAGATAACAAGATAAAAATTATAAATATGTTTGTTATCTTTAAAACATAAGATGAGGATTTCGCTTTCAACAAATGCCGGTATATAAACTCTACTAAACCAACCATGTTTAGGCCCATAATACATGTACAAATATAATCTACTTGGACAACTTCTAAGTTGAGTTACATCAATATTCTTTTTATATGACAACTTCAAAATCTTTATGTCTGACTTTGATTTTGTTTCTATCATTCTCATGAAATCAAGTAGATCATTAACATCTTTTAGATAACATAACAGTAAAAATAAGACACATATTTATATTTATAAACTCATTAGATTGTTCTCTTTTGATTGAATGTTCTCAACAACGATTTTCTTTTGATTCATAGTGAAACTTCAAGGTACTACCTATAATTTAAAAAGAGTAAACTCAATAATTGAATAAATAAATTTAAATCAGAGAAATATAAAATGGATAAATAGATAGAAAATATTGAAAATATAAATGTGAAAATAAATGTATAACAATTAACACTACACGAATATAAACAAACTTTAAAATTAAAAACAAAATTAAAGTTGATCTTTAATTGTACAAATTAAATATTAGAGTTAAAGATATATACTTGCATAAGTTGTAATTTCATAGGCTTCTCGAATATAAATCTCTTTTATCCTTTTCTCCTCATCTACACGAAACAATTATTCATATTAAAAGATAAAATAAAATAAGAAAAAAAGATAGAAATGTATACTAATAAATGTTAGGGTTAAATAATTTTTTTGTCCCTATAAATATAGCGAATTTTGATTTTAGTCCCTACAAAATAAAATAGAATGTTTTCATCCTAACAAAATTTTTTATTTTGTTTTTGGTCCTTAATGACCAATTTATGTTCATATAAATGTCAAGATTATAACACTTTTATGATCAAGATGTATCCATGTTATGTCTGTTTATTATGTTTAAAAAATGTCAAAAAGATGTCAAAATTATATCCATTAGGGACCAAAACTAAAACAAAAAAAAATGTGAGGATGAAAACATCTCATTTTATTTTTTAGGGACTAAAATCAAAATTTTATAATTATAGGGACGAAAAACTTATTTGACCTTAAATGTTATATCATCAATAAGAAAAAAAGAAAGTGAATTTTTTGGTAAATCTATATCTATATAATAGGGTAACTTGAGTCACTATTGTTTCCCACAAAAACTAATAAATAGTCAAGAAATATGTGAAGAGTAAGAAAGAGAAACAAAAGCTATCATACAAAATTTAAATGTATCATCCAAAAATCCTTTGGAAAAAGTGATGATGATCCAACACTTCACCATTGAGCCCTTTCTTCCTACTTCATTTTTTTCTTCTAATTTTCTATGGACACTCATTTTGTTGGGATGGAGGGTAAGATGAAAATATCTCAAAGTCTCACCACATATTTATACACACAATGATCATGACTATGAACATGAAATTACAACTAACTAACTTATTATTAAAATTTTGTATTAATACAATGGTGAATGAATAGTCATATTTAAGGAATGGAAGTTAAATAATATGAATCAAATTGTAGTTTAAACGTAATTGATGTGCTAAAGTTATTTTTTTAAAAAAAAATATGACAATATCTTTCAAAAAAATAATAATATGACAATAAACATTATTGAAAATTGTAACTAATTAATTGATTAATTGTGTGGTTAAAATTGTAGTGTATATTATGTTATTAGCCGTGGGTTGCTTGTTAAAAATTATATTATTTAACTGAAACAAAATGTATAGTTATGTAACAACAATGATGGAATAGGAATATAAGTATAGCATTTAACTAAACATGTAACTGGCTTCTATATTAATACTATACACCATTATCAGATTATTTATTTTTATTACAAAACACCACTAAAATAAAATAGGCGCAATCCTCTATTATTATACAATTGTGTAATATTATAAATAAAATAAAAATTATTTGTGTATGACGTATAAGAGACGAGTTGTTATTTTGACCCACACATAAATATATTGTTGTAGATATTCATGAGTCATCTTTCATATTTGGCCTCATGACTTGGACAAATATGAGAAAATCAAAATGGTTTATATTATAATATTGATGATATGAAAAATTAAATAGTTAATTTTGATAACAATAATTAGTATGGTGGGGCTGTTACGAAGTTGAACAACAACAATATGGATATCAATGAACTAAGAATTTAACATACAGAGAATTAATCAATTCTTTAAAGATACATAGAATAAGAGAGGATATCAAGTTGTTAATAGTGTGAGAAAGCTTTTTAGAAGGGCCACATAGACATAATACTTGCATAAGAACTATGCAAGCTTAGATAACAAAGATATATATATATATATATATATATATATATATATATATATATATATATATATATATAGAGAGAGAGAGAGAGAGAGAGTTCAAATTCCTTCTTTGACAGTTTTATATGATCATTAGTGTCACTTTAATTATGTTAGCATAATGGAGAATGATGGGGCATGAAAGGTACTCCTAATGTCATACCCCCTCCTCCGATATGATCAACCTTACCTTAACATTAATGAGTCTTTGGACATACACCTCCTCCCTATTTAGAGAAAAAATGTACGAAAAGAAGGCGTGAATGTATTTCATATGATCAACCTTACCTTAATATCAAGGCTCAGAGTTAACATCACTGGTACATATGATCATTTGTATTTCATTCTAAAATAAGTTATGTGCTATTTTTTACGAAACGAAATCAAAGTCTGATATATGATAATGGTGATTTGGGCGACTTAACAATTAGGTTGGCACCATACTAAAATATCAATAAAAAAGGAAAATGCAAATACAAAAACTCCATAGAGGACATACCAAACTTTGGACAAGATCAACAAAATTTATTACTAACTACAAAAGAAAAGAATCACTTGCTAATTACTACAAAGTTTTTGCACCCTTATCGGTGGGTCGAAGGGGGAAGGGTTTGTTGCTTGTTTGAAATAACATTTTATGGTCGATTTGGAAGATTAGGAACACTTTTATTTTTTTAGGAGACTTTGGCGATGGTTTCTAAAGTTGTTAATACATTCAAAACATTGTTTTGGCAATGGTTATTGCCAGATCTCAAAAAGGGCTAATCGGCCAATTAGGGTCGGCCCTAACAGACTTTGGGTTTTATTGAAGCGAGCCAAAATGCCCTATTAAAATATGGGCTCTAAAAAAACTACCCAAGCCCGACCCTATACGGGCCACGAGCTAAACGGGTCAGCCCTTATAAAAAAAATAACTTTTTTTATAAAAAAATTACTATAAAATAATCCAACAAAATTACTTATAAATAATATTTTTAATAGATTTAAATACTACCTAGCAAAATAAAAATTGTAAACATTTTCGTAAACTAAAACAGCGAGGAAATCAATATTAGATAAATTACGTATTTTATGGTTTTAGATATTTATATGTTCGACGTTTAAAATTATAAGTAACGAAACCGGTGAATACAATTTTTTATTACTTTTATATGTGAGTTGATTCATTGGATTTTTTACTTATATTTTTTTACTTTAATAATCAACTAAGTAAGAAATTATTACAAATAAAATATAAAATTTTAAGATTTTTTTCTTATGCGGGCTAAACGGGTTACCTATGGCCTGTACGGGCTAGCCCAAATGGGTAACGAGCATTTTAGGGTCGAGCTAAAAAGCCCTAAAAATATTCAGGCTAAGTATTTAAGGCCCATGTCCTATAATTAGTCGGCCATGGCGGGCCAGCCCATACGGGCTAGCCCATTTTGACAGGTTCAAAAGATCAGGTTCAGAAGAATTATTAGAAGAATTCTTTACAGAGGAAGAAAAGATTCTTTCTTTGATTTTTCCAAGAGATTCTTCTACTTTGCACAGGTTAAATAGAAATCCGATTTGGTATTTGGATATTCTTTTCAGCAACGATCTGGTTAATGATGAATGATTGATTATGTTATGATGCTTAAATATTCTAGATATCAAATTTATATTATATATATATATATATATATATATATATATATAATATTATGAAATGTTCATGTGGTTAAGAGTTGAGTTTCAAAATTCCTCTATTGTTGGATAAAAAGAGAAGGATGCCTTATATTTTTTACGAATGGATAGTTGATCAAGTGATTGTATCTGTGGGTAGCCTTGGTTTTTGTTTAGTGTAACACCCCGAAAATTATAATTAATGATTTAATGAGGATAAATAGAGTATTATTGATTTTTATGTTTATGATGATGCATGTGGCTCGTATATTATGTTATTTACAAGGAAATAGAGTTTTGATGATTAAAGATGTTCTATGAGGATTGATATGATAAAAAAGAGAATTAAAAAAAATAATAATATAGAGGCATGAGGTTGTTAATGTACAAAAGTAAGTATAAGTTTTATATCGTTCCACATGGATTATTGCGATATCATAAACCGTTCAACGTCAATTATCGTCTTAAGTTAGGGTTTAACCTTTTTCATTACTACACTACTCAACATTAAAAACGTAATAAATAAAACGTAGAGTAATAGGACATAAAAGGTGTTAGGATTAAAGTTCATCAATCAAACATCGTTTGTATTCGATTGATCATAAATACGGATTCTAGCTTTTTCTTATATATGACATTATCACGTATTACTCGACAACGTCATTGATTTCCCAAATGACGTCGTGAGATCGATCGTATCGTTTAATTGACGATTTCTCAATCTATTAAACGATTCGAAAGCTTTACGATCCAATACTTAATGTAATTATCAAAACCAAATCCCATTTCTAGAATTTCTTATCTTGATAGAATATCATTCTAAACCTAGATTCAAAAGTATTTTTCAACATCATTTAAATCAAATATAAGAGTGAAAAACAAGAACAAATTCAATGGTATATAAAAATGCTAGAATCATATATTTAAAATATCAAAGGTTTACAACATAGAGTGATTGATTACCTATTAATCCCAACAAAGGAGATTAGTTGATCATTCTCATGATAACTATGCAAAACAAGAAAGGAAGATGAAGAATATGTTAAGACTTGATTTCTCAAAGCTTCTTAATGTAATCTTCACTTGAAATCCTTTTGCTATTTGAAGTTTGCCTCCTTTTATGCCTATTCTCTCTCTTAGAAATTGAATATTTAAAGCTCTGGAAGTTGTAAAATCTGGTATTCAACTAACTATATGAAAAAATGAGCTTCAAATGCTTTTATATGCTGAGATTTTGCACACTCGCTACAAGCGACCAGCCTGTCGCTGTAGCGAGGAAAACTACTGGGCCAATAGGAGAGCTCCACGTCATCACTCAGCATTAAACCGCCCTTTGGTCGCTGTAGCGACAAGATCTGTCGCTACTAGCGATGGAACCTTAAAATTCCTTGCCTAGGCTCGCTTCTAGCGTCCAGTTCATCGCTTCAAGCGATGAACTCTCAATTTTCCCTGCCTAGGCTCGCTTCTAGCGAGGCTTCTGGCGCTTCAAGCGATGAACTCATGAAATTCCCTGCCTATCCTCGCTTCTAGCGTGGCTTCTGGCGCTTGTAGCGATGGCTTAAGAAAAACTTCATTTTCTTTGCTCCAATCAGGTCCAAGCATGAATTTCCTGCATAATAACATGGGGTAAGACTTAGGATCACAAATATTGCATTTTAACCACAAATATGCTCTAATCCTAAGATAACTTGTAAAACAAGTAACATAAGTGCCTTAAAATGTATCAAAAGATAACAACTTTTAGGCACTTATCAAACTCTCCCCAACTTACATTTTGGTTTGTCCTCAAACCAAAGAATCAAAAGGAAATTTTCATAGCTTTTAACCAAAGTATTGAGCAATTAGCAAAGGAATCAAAAGTTTGAAGAATTAAGTATCAGATGAATGATTCAAATGTGACTGCGCAAGCTAAAGTTCAGTTTCTCATTAAACAAGATACATACTATGAATGTGAACTAGTTCTAAACACAAAGAATCAAATCACACAATCCTAAACAAGCAACATGTTTAAATTTGAACCAAACCTAACACACTTCTATATAAAGTATATGAACACATTGAAATCTATTGTGAGGGTATGAACACTCATCCAACAAACATGATAACCTTCCAATCAAATTATGTGTCTATCTAATTATCATTTCTAAAAGCATAAAAGGCATTGATCATAAGGTCTTTAAGGGTTGTAATTGGGCTAGATTACAAAAGAATTGTCATATGTGGGATATTGAATTCAAATGGCCAAGCAAGAGGAACATTCAATCTATTTACAAACTTCCTCCTTATTCCAATACAACTCTTGGTGAACTACAATTTTTTCTTTTCTTGATTGATCTTGACAACTTTTTCTTTGAATTATTGCAAACCTTTCTATTTTTCTCTTTTCTTTTTCTTGGTTTGCTTTTCTTTCTTTTTTCTTTTCTTTGTTGTTTTTGTCAAGATCAATTATCATCATTCATCACTACTTTGACATAAACACAACCTCCCTTTCTCCCCAACTTAGTTCAATGACACCCTAATCGAATGTTCCTTTATCATTTTGGCAAAGGTCAATAAACACGATGGATAAGGGTTCAAAAGAAAACAAATATCAGAATTCAATAAAGAGTTAACTATGAACTGAATTTTTTTACAAACTCCGGCAATTTAAATAAGCAATTGAGCTTATGAAAATTGACAGTTCATGGCTAACAATTCTGATTCAATAGGCTCAGAGGGGTTAACAGATACTCACTTCTCACAGGGTAGGTTTATTTGGTCAAGTGTTTCACTCATATTCAAAAAAAATGCCTTGATCATTTCAATGCTTTTATACAATTTAAAACAACAATAGATTTAACATAAAATAACTGAGTTAAACATGAAATGCTGGTCTCCTGCATATATATACAAAGGTTGAGGATTCCTCACATTTCGGCTAGTTCTAATTGGTTCAAAACTAAACATATGCTTGCGTAAAACTGAATAAATTAAATTTGTGTGTAAAGAACTTATTCACATTCAAGAATATACCTAGAAAAACAAGAAAACGAGTACCTTAGCTGCGCGCTTTTATCACTCATTCTATCATTATCACTCAACTGATTCTAAGCTTTGAATCTTTGTCATCTTTCTTTCCAAATTGTTGGGATAATTCAAAAAAATTTTAACCAAAAATAAATAACAAAGCATAACTAAAGCATAATATACACTAAACATATAATAACCAAAATAAAATAACATAATAACCAAAATAAATTATCCATGGTACATAAGCATAACCATAAACAAAGTACATAACATGAACAAAATAACCATAAACAAAGTACATAACATGAACAAAGTTATAAAGTACAAAGCATAATAAATAAAACGAAAGAAATGATAGAACAAAAATCTGCAGCTTGCATCAAGATCTCAATCTGAATCCATGTCTATGTCTGAATCCATCAAGTCTGCAGCCTCGTGGTCAATGCTCCGAGTAGCCTCTGAGGAGTCATCGCCATGGTCATCATCATCATCAGCAGCATCATCATGAGCAGCATCATTACCTCCAGCATCTGCACCTGCAGCATCTGCACCTGCCCCTCCAAAATAGAAAGGCCTGTCCCCAGGCCAAGCAATATGCTCCTGGAAATACCCTGGAGTCCAAGAACTGAAGCCGCTCTCGTGCAAATGACTCTGAATCGTCGTCAGGGCGCGATGATTAGACACGTTCTGAGCCATGATGTGTGAGCCAACTAGAGAAGGGTCCCAACTAGAGAAGTCCAATGGTGGATAGGTTGGGGCCTGTGGTGCTGATGGTGGTACTGTAGAAGGTCCAGCTGAAGTGGAAGGTCCGGCAGAAGAAGAAGGGGGAGCAGCAGGAGAGGGGGTGGAGCAATACCTATTGATGTACCTGTCATCAATAGGCTTTTTAATCTCTTCATCCACTTGGGTAGGCATGTGTATCCTAGCTTTTCTACACAATCCCATAATCAAGCCAGGGAAGGTCAATGGGCATTTAGGTTTGCCTGGCGGCAGGATACCACTCTCTGCCACAACCCTCATCTCATTAGCTATAATCCTAGCAACGTCAACCTGACGGTTGCTGAGGATATAGTGGAGAAAAGGTGTGACATCCAGGGTAGTAGATGAAGTGTGAGACTTAGGCCTAATATTATATAAGATCAGGGTAAGGATAACCTGAGCGGGTGTGGTCATGTCATCTCTGAAAGCTCTAAAAGGTCTACCCGAAGCCTTGCTCACGTCGTAATTCTTCCCCTCTTGGAAGATCTCCCGTGCAATTAAATCATGATCCCAGTTTCCTCCCCTCTGGTGTTCGTGGAAGTCACACAGCAGCTCCGGCGCTATTGGGTTATCAGAATCACAAAGCACCAAAGATTTACCCAAGTATGAGTTAATGGACATCCTATCAAACGCAATGGTGCGCCCTCGCACAAATGTCGTCCATGTAAATGGGTCTGAAGGGTCAGCTGGAATCGCGTTTGCATAAAACTCCCGCACGATATCATAGTTAATCTTCCTCGGAGGATTGCACAAAATTCCCCATTTTCTCTCATTTAGCATGTGTGCAATCCCTCCATAGTTGCCTTCTTCCGCTATCTTGAATTGTTTCTCTGACCATATCCTCCTTGTTTTAAGCTCATCGTACCGCTCTTGGTTACGTAAGCTTAAGAACCGGTTTGCATCATGTGGTTGAGGGTTAGGTATAGGTCTAGATGATGATCCCTCCACATTACGTGATCTCTTTAATGATGATTTAGGTGCCATGCCTACACAATAACATAAAAAATGCAAAACAGGTAGGATGCAAGTTAGCATTAGAATAACAGAAAAATAAAACCATGTCTGGGCTTCGTCGCTACAGCGACAGGTTGGTCGCTTGTAGCGAGCGAGCCCAGAATTTTCTGGCTGCCTGCGCTACAAGCGCTGTCTAGCGAGGAGTGACCCTTTTTCAAAAATCAAATTTTTCTTGATTCTAAACTACTTGTGGCATGCGAAAATAACCCTAAAGCTAATACAAATGAATAAAAATCACTAAAACTCCCTCATCATCAAAAACCCTAAATTTATTTTGAATTTTTACAAAAAGGTTTTTCAAAATACGATTTGCATGAACAAGATGATGAAAGGACAGTTTATGGAATGATTCTAGTTCATTTTCTACAGCTTTAACTACAGATTAACATGGGTATAGCAAAAAAGGCTTATCCTTAAGTTAAAAAATTGAAAACCCTAAAACCCTAATTTCTTAAAACGCATGCAGGCACAATCAAACATGTATAAAGCTACAAACAAAAACAGACAGTTACGAAAAAGCATACCTGATTGAAGAGATTTGCAAGAAAGCACAGGTACAGAGATAGATTTGCAAGAAATGCAGAAAATTGCAGAAATGGAAATGCAGAAATAAACACAAGTGGAATGGAGTGTGTTCTGATGAAGTGGGATGCGAAAATGTTAAAGAATAACGGATATGGTATTAATTAGGTGGTTGGGGGGTAGGGGAAAGGTTATAGTGGCCTGGGAAATTGAAATGGCCGTTTTTACTGTCATCGCTACAAGCGTGCGACTTGTCGCTACAGCGACAGGCTGTTAAGCACATCGCTACAAGCGCTGATGTGGCGCTACAACGCAAAGTCAGAAAGTCATCGCTTCAAGCGACCGTACGTCGCTACAGCGACAGAGTGTAAAGTTCATCGCTACAGCGATGGAATCTGTCGCTGTAGCGACCATGACAGAAAACAGAAAAATAAAATTTTGAGTTTTTGCCACTATCCCTACATGCATAAATAGTTGTACAGAACTAAAATAAAACTAAAAAAACAACATACTTACAAAATTGGGGTGCCTCCCAACAAGCTCTTGTTTAACGTCATTAGATCGACGCCTGATTCGCTTTTGCTTAAGAATTGATGAGTGAAATCGTCGTCGTGTGCCGAACAACTTCACCTCCAAAATACGGCTTCAGCCTCTGTCCATTCACTGTCCATGTTGACTTAGTGATAGGATCTTCTAGCTCCACAGCTCCATGAGGTTTAACCTCCTTGATCATGAACGGACCGGACCATTTAGACTTCAATTTACCCGGAAATATCCTTAGCCTTGCATTGAACAGCAACACCATTTGATCGGGCCTGAATTCCCTCTTCATGATCTTCTTGTCATGATACCGTTTGACCTTTTCCTTATAGAGCTTGCTTGACTGATAAGCTTGGTCACGCATTTCTTCGAGTTCATTCATCTGAAGCTTTCTCTTCTCCCCCGCTTGCTCTTGATCAAAGTTCAAAAACTTTAGCGCCCAAAACGCTTTGTGCTCCAACTCGACCGGCAAGTGGCATGCTTTCCCATACACCAACTGGAATGGTGTGAAACCCGTAGGAGCTTTGTATGCGGTCCTATAGGCCCACAATGCTTCGTCCAGTTTCATCGACCAATCCTTCCTTGATGATGACACGGTCTTCTCAAGTATCCTTTTGATTTCACGGTTGGATACCTCGGCTTGACCGTTGGTCTGTGGATGGTATGGTAAAGCTACCTTGTGTTTGACTCCATAGTGCTCAAGTGCTTTTGCCAATTGTTGATTGCAGAAGTGAGAACCTCCATCACTTATAAGCACTCTTGGAGTTCCAAATCGGGAAAAGATGTTCCTTTTCAGAAACTTGACCACCGTCTTACTATCGGCTTTTGGGGATGCTATTGCTTCTACCCACTTTGACACATAATCTACAGCCACCAAAATGTACTCATTAGACATGGAGGATGGAAACGGCCCCACAAAGTCTATCCCCCAACAGTCAAAGACTTCGACTTCAAGGATGCTTTGCAGGGGCATCTCATTCCTTTTTGAAATCCCTCCAGTTTTCTGGCAACTCTCGCATTCCTTCACATGCTCGTATGCGTCTTTGAACAAAGTGGGCCAATAAAAGCCTGCTTGAAGAACTTTTGCTCCAGTTCTTTCACCGCTGTAATGACCACCATATGGCGAATTGTGACAATGCCACATGATGTCCTTGGCTTCTTCTCTTGCAACACATCTCCTTAACAAGTGGTCTACTCCAATCTTGAAGAGTTACGGGTCATCCCAAATGAATTGAGTTGCGTCTCTCATCAACCTCTTCTTCATTTGCCATGTATAATCCTCCGGTATGAACCCCGTTGCTTTGTAGTTGGCCATGTCAGCAAACCATGGTCTTTCTTGCACCATAAGCAACTTCTCATCCGGGAACTCTTCAAGAATATCCCTCTCATTCTTCGTTATCTCATCGTTCACCAATCTTGACAGATGATCAGCCACTAGGTTCTCAGTCCCCTTTTTGTCCTTAATCTCCAAATCAAACTCTTGGAGTAGCAACATCCAACGGATGAGTCTCGGCTTTGAGTCGGGTTTGGTGATTAAGTACTTGATAGCTGCATGGTCAGTCCAGATAACAATCTTTGAACCTATGAGATACGAACGAAATTTTTCCAATGCGAACACAATAGCAAGTAATTCTTTTTCAGTGGTAGCATAATTGACTTGTGCATCATTTAAAACTTTACTTGCATAGTGTATAGCATGAAAAATTTTGTTTTTGCGTTGACCTAACACCGCTCCTACCGCATAATCACTTGCATCGCACATAAGTTCAAAATCATAGTTCCAATTTGGTGCGGTGATTATGGGTGCGGATGTCAAGCTATCCTTTAAACTTTCAAAAGCAGTAAAACAATCAATATCAAAATCAAAAGACTTATCTTTGTTGAGCAAATTGCTCAATGGCTTTGCAATCTTTGAGAAGTCTTTGATGAATCTCCGATAGAACCCGGCATGGCCTAGGAAACTTCGGATTCCTTTGACGTTGACTGGTGGTGGAAGCTTTCCTATCACATCAATCTTAGCTTTATCAACTTCAATACCCTTGGAGGAGATCTTGTGACCAAGGACTATACCCTCGGTTACCATGAAGTGACACTTCTCCCAATTGAGCACCAAGTTGGTTTCCTTGCACCGTTTCAGTACCGTGTCCAGATTCTTCAAGCACAAATCGAATGATGACCCGAAAACTGAGAAGTCGTCCATAAACACTTCAATGCTTTTCTCTATCAAGTCTGCAAAGATGGCTTGCATGCATCGTTGAAATGTTGCTGGAGCGTTACATAATCCGAACGGCATGCGTCGATATGCAAATACTCCAAAAGGACAAGTAAAGGCGGTCTTCTCGTGATCGTCTGGATTCACCGAAATCTGATTGTAACCCGAATATCCGTCAAGGAAACAATAAAAAGCTTGTCCTGGTAGTCTCTCTAGCATTTGATCCATGAATGGTAGAGGAAAATGATCCTTCCTTGTTGCTTTGTTAAGCCTCCGGTAATCTATACACATCCTCCAACAGGTGACGGTTCTTGTCGATATGAGCTCATTCTTCTCATTCGTGATTACCGTCATACCTCCCTTATTAGGGACAACTTGAACCGGACTAACCCAAGTGCTATCCGAGATCGGATATATCATGCCGGCTTCAAGTAGTTTAACCACTTCTTTCCGGACTACTTCCTTCATGTTTGGGTTTAGCCGTCTTTGAGGTTGTGCTACCGGCTTATAATCTTCCTCCATCATGATCTTATGCATGCAATAGGATGGACTTATCCCTTTTAAGTCGGATAGTGTCCAGCCTATTGCTTCCTTGTTGGACTTCAAAACTTCTACCAATTTTGTTTCTTCATTGTTTGACAAGGAGCTACTAATGATGACCGGTTTGGTACCCTCTTGATCAAGAAATACATACTTCAAATGTGAGGGCAAGATCTTCATCTCCGGCTTCACTTCTTCAACTTTAGCTTCATTCGTCAATTCCTCAATTTTGGCTTTGTGAGGAGGAATTTCCTTCAATGAATCCAGCTCCTTCAAACACTCTTCTATCTCCTTCTCATCTTCTTCTCCTATGATACTAAGTGCATTTGTCAAAACTCTTTCAAGATGTGTCAAGTGATGCAGCTGGTTTCTCGTATCAACAATCAATTCTTCCGTTGCATCCATCTTGAAACAGGCACCTTTATCACTAGGATACTTCATCGCTTCATTGATGTTGAAATTGACTTCTTCATCGTCCACACGGACTTTCATTAAGCCTCCGTCAAGATCAATCATCATCCTTGCCGTTTGCATGAATGTTCTCCCAAGAATTAGCGGCACATCATCATCTTCAGGTATGTCCATCACTACAAAGTCGATGGGGAACAAGAACTTGTCGACTTTCACCAACACGTCTTCAGCTATCCCCAACGGACGTGTGTAGGATTTGTCGGCCAATTGCAAGGTCAAGTTAGTTCTTTTCACAACAAAATCACCAATCCTTTTGACAACGGATAGTGGGATTAGGTTGATACTTGAACCTAAATCAATGAGTGCCTTGCCGACGTTAACATTGCCAATAGACACCGGTAGTGTAACTTTACCCGGATCTCTCTCTTTCCTTGGCAATGTTCTCTGGATGATTGCACTACAATTAGCATCTAGCTGAATTGTTTCTTCTTCATTATACCTCCTCTTCTTGGAGAGAATCTCTTTCATGAACTTGGCATAAGTTGGCATTTGCTCTAAGGCTTCCGAGAACGGTATGTTGATTTGCAAACGTTTGAAT
This sequence comes from Medicago ruthenica, assembly GCA_018208015.1. NCBI lineage: Eukaryota > Viridiplantae > Streptophyta > Magnoliopsida > Fabales > Fabaceae > Medicago > Medicago ruthenica. The sequence goes on from CM031376.1 coordinate 81,782,622, forward strand.
AAATCAAGGAACCTAGCAAACTGCCTCTCTTTCTCCTTTCTGGCTGGAGTAGTTGGGTAAGGTAGATGTGGTGTTGGCGCATTCTTCACTACTTCTTGATTCTTGCCCTTCTCCTTCACCACATCTTTCTTCCACACTATGTTCTCATTTTCAACTACTTCCTTATTTTTTTTCGACTTCATCCTCTCTATTTACTCCTCCTGTTTCCTCCTCATTTCCTTCATCATCATCTTTCTCCTCATTCTCAACAACTCTTCTCTCAACCTCTATGTTGTCACCTATACCTCTTCCAACTACCTTCCCGCTCCGAGTAGCAATCGCCTTGCAATTATCATTGTCTCGTGATGCAAGGACTTCTTCATCAAAATGACTTAATTTTCATTTTGATGATGATGCATGATCTTTTGGGTTGGTTTGTGTGTTGGCGGTAAAGGTTCCGCCTTATTGGGTTGCTTGAGCTAATTGTTGTGCCAACTGGCCTACTTGTGTTTCCAGGTTTTTGATGGAGGCATCAGTATTCTTTTGGTTAGCCATTGACATTTGCATGAATTGGTTAAGAGTTTCGTCGGTGTTTTGGTGTCGGTTTTGTTGCGGAGGTTGGTATTGATTGTAGTTTTGGTAAGGTTGTCGGTTTTGTTGCCCAGCTTCTTGCCTCCAACCTTGGCCATAGTTTGGATTGTTCCCTCTTGGGAAGTTGTTTGTATGACCTTGGTATTGGTTTTGAAACTGTTGTGGCCTTGGTTGATTTCCAACATAACTTACCTCTTCGGTGGGTGGCGGACAAAATCCGGTGGGGTGATCTCCCGAACAAAGTTCGCATGATGCGACTTGGTGTTGTCTCCTTTGTTCGTTTTGAATATCCTTCATTTGTTGTGGAAGGTTGGCCATCTTTCTAGTCAACTCCTCCACTTGTTGCGTTAGCAACTTGTTTTGAGCAAGGATTGCATCATTTGTCCCCAAGTCTAGGATTCCCGCTTTCCTTTGGCCTTGGTTTCTGTTATGGTGAGCCTGGTGATCATTCAATGCCATTCTCTCAATGATAGCAACAGCATCTTGGGCACTCTTGCCATTAAAGAACCACCAGCAGCAGCATCAAGCAATAACTTGGATTGTTGTTGCATCCCGTTCCGGAAAAGATGGATTTGTGTCAAATCATCGAATCCATGGTTAGGGCATCTTCTAAGCATCGACTTGAAACGCTCCCATGCTTCACATAACGTCTCACTTGAACCTTGTGAGAATACAGCAATAGTTGTCTTCGCCTCCATGAAACGATTCTGAGGGAAGAATCTCTCAAGGAATTTCTCCTCAAGAGTGTTCCAATTTGTCATCACCGTTGGTGGCTGATCCAAATACCACTTCTTGGCCTTCCCAATCAAAGAATGAGGAAACATCCTCATGAATATAGCCTCCTCATTGTTCTCCGTCTCTCCAAGTGTACCGGCGATCTCATAAAATTTTGTGAGATGTTGGAACGGATCCTCATGGTCCAATCCTGAGAAAGGATTAGCATATAATATTTGAAGGATCCCGGTCTTCATCTCGGTTTGCTTTGTGGTCCGTGGCGTTTTCCCCAATTGAGCCAAACGGCGTGGGCTATTGTGACATGGCATCCCACTTCCGCATGAACCTCCAGGGTCTCCTGTAGCAGCCATTGGTATCTCTTGGCTTGGAATTGGACTAGATGAAGGACTTGAAACAGAAGTTTCCTCTTGTTGCTTTTTCTTTGCCTGCTGCTTCTTCTTCCGATTCTTACTGTTGTTTCTTCGAGCTGTTCTCTCTATTTCAGAATCAAAAAGCAGTTGGTCGTCCGATATTTGACCTCGCATATACGGTTTCAACAATCTGACCAAAAAGAATTAGCAAACAAGATGGATAAGGAATAATAGTTATATACATAAAAGAATTTTGTGCAAAATTGCTTAAGATAATAATTAACGTTGCAATGATTATAATATCAAAACGTTAATCCCCGGCAACGGCGCCATTTTGTTAATGTACAAAAGTAAGTATAAGTTTTATATCGTTCCACAGGGATTATTGCGATATCATAAACCGTTCAACGTCGATTATCGTCTTAAGTTAGGGTTTAACCTTTTTCATTACTACACTACTCAACATTAAAAACGTAATAAATAAAACGTAGAGTAATAGGACATAAAAGGTGTTAGGATTAAAGTTCATCAATCAAACATCGTTTGTATTCGATTGATCATAAATACGGATTCTAGCTTTTTCTTATATATGACATTATCACGTATTACTCGACAACGTCATTGATTTCCCAAATGACGTCGTGAGATCGATCGTATCGTTTAATTGACGATTTCTCAATCTACTAAACGATTCGAAAGCTTTACGATCCAATACTTAATGTAATTATCAAAACCAAATCCCATTTCTAGAATTTCTTATCTTGATAGAATATCATTCTAAACCTAGATTCAAAAGTATTTTTCAACATCATTTAAATCAAATATAAGAGTGAAAAACAAGAACAAATTCAATGGTATATAAAAATGCTAGAATCATATATTTAAAATATCAAAGGTTTACAACATAGAGTGATTGATTACCTATTAATCCCAACAAAGGAGATTAGTTGATCATTCTCATGATAACTATGCAAAACAAGAAAGGAAGATGAAGAATATGTTAAGGCTTGATTTCTCAAAGCTTCTTAATGTAATCTTCACTTGAAATCCTTTTGCTATTTGAAGTTTGCCTCCTTTTATGCCTATTCTCTCTCTTAGAAATTGAATATTTAAAGCTCTGGAAGTTGTAAAATCTGGTATTCAACTAACTATATGAAAAAATGAGCTTCAAATGCTTTTATATGCTGAGATTTTGCACGCTCGCTACAAGCGACCAGCCTGTCGCTGTAGCGAGGAAAACTACTGGGCCAATAGGAGAGCTCCACGTCATCACTCAGCATTAAACCGCCCTTTGGTCGCTGTAGCGACAAGATCTGTCGCTACTAGCGATGGAACCTTAAAATTCCCTGCCTAGGCTCGCTTCTAGCGTCCAGTTCATCGCTTCAAGCGATGAACTCTCAATTTTCCCTGCCTAGGCTCGCTTCTAGCGAGGCTTCTGGCGCTTCAAGCGATGAACTCATGAAATTCCCTGCCTATCCTCGCTTCTAGCGTGGCTTCTGGCGCTTGTAGCGATGGCTTAAGAAAAACTTCATTTTCTTTGCTCCAATCAGGTCCAAGCATGAATTTCCTGCATAATAACATGGGGTAAGACTTAGGATCACAAATATTGCATTTTAACCACAAATATGCTCTAATCCTAAGATAACTTGTAAAACAAGTAACATAAGTGCCTTAAAATGTATCAAAAGATAACAACTTTTAGGCACTTATCAAACTCTCCCCAACTTACATTTTGGTTTGTCCTCAAACCAAAGAATCAAAAGGAAATTTTCATAGCTTTTAACCAAAGTATTGAGCAATTAGCAAAGGAATCAAAAGTTTGAAGAATTAAGTATCAGATGAATGATTCAAATGTGACTGCGCAAGCTAAAGTTCAGTTTCTCATTAAACAAGATACATACTATGAATGTGAACTAGTTCTAAACACAAAGAATCAAATCACACAATCCTAAACAAGCAACATGTTTAAATTTGAACCAAACCTAACACACTTCTATATAAAGTATATGAACACATTGAAATCTATTGTGAGGGTATGAACACTCATCCAACAAACATGATAACCTTCCAATCAAATTATGTGTCTATCTAATTATCATTTCTAAAAGCATAAAAGGCATTGATCATAAGGTCTTTAAGGGTTGTAATTGGGCTAGATTACAAAAGAACATGTGAAAGGGTGTTGTGATTAATGGATGGTGTGAAAAATTAGTGTTTGGATGATAGGGGAACCATATGTAATGTTTCCTAACAATTTAGGATCATAAAGGGTCGGAAACATGGATTTTTAGCCAAGTTAGGGGCAAATTCGAGGGTAAAAACGATGTTTTTCTAGGTTCTGGAACTGTCACATCATGCCACGATGGAAGACCAACGCGCCACGATTTTTTCAGCAACGAAAATCCTTTTTCAAGCTGTCACCATCGTGACACGATTTTGAACCAACATGTTGACCATTGTATATTCCAAATTAAGCATAGGTGTCTTCATGAAAGTTGTAGATATGGATGTTAGCTTTCATTTGGATTTGGAGGGACCTCATTTAGACATCCACAACTTGAGTTATGATCAAATTACTACACATGGGTCAACACGGTCGTGCACTCTACCCAGGTTTAGGAAAACCAACCTTTCCACCCCTCCCTGTCCCGAATTGGATTTAGGTCCCTTCATAAAAGTTGTAGATAGGGATGTCATATTTGATTTTCCTTTAGTTTTAATCCATTTAGATCTTTAGAACTTGAGTTAAGATTAAAACACCGCGCATGGGTCATGTTACGTTCTTTATGAAATTTCAGCACAATCCTTTCGGTGGACTCTAAAATATCTATGAAAGCAAAATTGAGTTTAAGAAAGCCGTTAGCGTGTAGAGTAAAAGTAAGGATCCCTAAACTACATATCTAAATGAGGGAGTGTGTTTGGGCATAAATAGAAGTGATTACCTCAAGATAATAGCAAGTGTAAATATGAACCAAAAATAGTAGTCTATGGGAACCTAATGATGTTAAAGATGGCGTGGAAATAGGAAGTGAAAGACAATAATAGGAGGATGCACAAGGGATTTGTTTAAGATAGGTGACTAGGATAAACCTAAGTTTCTCGAATTAGAGAAGAGCCTAAAAAGGGGAAGTAGTTTAAGCAGTTGAAGGAGAAGTAGGAGAGATATAAATAAGTAGTTCATGGCGGAGTGATAAAGACAAGAATAATCCCTTGGGGTATTTAAAAGGTCTATTGTGGTAAGTCGATTAAGAGAGTATAATATATGAAAGAGATAAAGAAGTGAAAAGAGACGATGATAAAAGGAGATATGAAGTAGGTGCCTTCCGAGTAACTGATGAAATTAAACATAATCTTCTATAACCAATAATGAGCTTAGGAATATTGTTAAGTCGAAGAGTAAAAGAGTCAAGGTAATTAAAGAAACTGAAGATGAATTTTAGATAGGAACGTACCAAGTGTAAAAATGAATAAAGAATAGAGAAGTCGAATTTAGATAATCGTAGACGATGAGAGGGTCATTAAAACGAAATGTGTATGAATATAGGGGGTTTCGTATTGATTAATGAAAAAGATGTAGATTCAAGTGGTGTAATAGACGATGAAAAAGATGTAGATTCTGGTGGTGCAACAGATGAGGTAAAATATGTAAATTTTGGTGGTGTAATGGATGAGATAAAATACGTAGATTTTGGTGATGTAAATGATGAGTAAAATATATAAATTCTGGTGACGATAATGACGAGTAAAAAATATAAATTCTGGTGATGATAATGAAGAGTAAGACGTCTAAATTTTGGTGACGATAATGATGAGTACGATGTATACAATTCTGATCTTGTTGTTAATGAGTTTTATCCATGCATCATATCATTATTAAGATTCTGGTAACGAATGATGACGTGTTGTACCATCCAGTAACATAACTCTAACATACAACTTTGGTGAGTAGAGACTGGTGTCGGCATGCATTTAGGTCTTAGGAATGAGTTGCATCTCCCAGCATACATGTTGATGTGTTAATATTGATACACTGTGAAGGTTATGTGCATTTATTCAGTGTTTTGAAATTGTTGAGTTATGATAATGATGATGTGTGGAAGATGTTATATAACCTGATGAAGAATTGTGAATATGTTGCAGATGATGAACAATGATGTTATGCCTATTTATGTATTATTCATGTATCTCAATATATGTTATGATGAATATTCTCACCCCCTTTATTGTTGTTGTGTATTATGGTCTTTATACTCTTGGGGTATAGATACTCAAGACGAGAAGTTCGAGTTTGCGGGACGCTTATAAGGTGGTGACAGAGATAGACACCCGTAGCTTTTATCTAATTATTTACATAGCCGAATAATCACGTGCTCTGATCTGTAACATTATGGTTGGGGTCAAGCATTGAATGTTTAATTTTATGAAGTTTAAGCATTTAAAATCTTTATGATATTTTTTACAATGAAGGTTGAGAATCATACTTGTTTATTTTATGAAATATATTTGAAGTATTTTGTGCACTCTGAAATGTGATGTATTATTTATTATTTGAATGAATGATTTATGAGTATGCGCAACATCCTATTTGTTTAAATTTATTCGCATCATTTATTAAATCGAGGTTGGGAATTAGGGTGTTACATAGTTGGTATCAGTGTAGGTCGGTCCATCCGGCCTAGGATTTATAATGTTGATGTGTCCTATTAGGCGACATGTGTGTGAACACTGTAGATGCCTAACTCTTAAATAACTGACTGATTTCGGTGATGCAGATAAGAAATCGCTAGAAGAAACGACCAAGGAATTTCTAACGCTATGACATCAATGGTGCAAACTTTGGAGCAGGCTAACGCTACTCTTCAAGGGCAACAAAATCAACAAGGAGGAGCTGATGAACTCCGACTGGATAGGTTCTTGAGGAACAAACCACCTACCTTCAAGGGGAAGCAGTTTATTTTCCAGAAATATATTTTCCAAAGATTTCTTTGAAAATATATTTACAAATAAAACAATGTCCAATCTTCAATATATCTCACGCAAAATAATCTTCCTTCTAGAAACAAATCCAGCAAGGAGAATTCTTCAATTAAATCTTCAAAATATCAGATGAGAAAATAAACAGAACACAGAAAACCAGCTTTTGAAGGTGCTTATGAAGTCTACGTCTGAAGTCCTGTGTCTGAACATTTCAGCTTCTGAAGGTTGCTTCTGAAGTACTGTTCAGCGACTGAACATCAGCTTCTGAAGGTTCAGCGTCTGAAGTATTGTTTAGCTTCTGAAGCCCAGCTTCTGAAGTACTGTTCAGCTTCTGAACTACCCAGCTTCTGAAGTACTGTTCACAAAGAGGATAAGCTTCTGAAGACGCACATATTACTTGCATATTTGATTTTAGCAAACATGAAGCCAACAACCAAATATCCAACAATCTCCCCCTTTGGCAAATTTTTGGCTAAAATCAAATTGAGATACACATGACAAATTCTGAACACATCAAGGACGCAATCATAAGGAACATAACATAAACGTAGTAAGCAACAGAGTCAGCAGCGGACAAAACACTACGTTTCACACAAAGATTCCCCCTGAAAACATATCAATCAGCAGCAGCAGCTTCTGAAACATACACTACTCCCCCTGAAACTCAGCTTCTGACAGGAAACACATACTCCCCCTGAAACTGTTGAACTGCTTCTGAAACAGACACACATGAACAACTCCCCCAAAACTACTGAACTGCTTCCGAAACAACTATACTTTTCTCCCCCTTTTTAGCCAAACAATTTTGACAAAAACAATCATGCAATCACCAGGAGCAGAAAAAAATAAGAAACAGCAGATACAGACCAGATGCACTCAAACATAGCAGAAACAAAGGATATAAACATCCAATACAGACCAGCATACCACAGAACCACACACAGAAGTAACATCAGTGACACTTCTCAGACTAGTAGAATCACACAAACAGTACCCACACATAGGCTTCACAGAAGAACAAAAACAAGAACACAACTGCAGAGTATAGCACAAACTTGCAGAACAGAAAAATGAAATCCAGGACATCAGTCAAAAACTTGACAGTCTTCAGACTCAGCAACAGATGTTGTTTCATCATCAGACACACATTCAGATGCTGCTTAGTCAATATGTGCTTCAGGCACATTCAGAATCTTCTTCCCAGCAATCTGCTTCTGAAGTACAACAATCCTCTTCTGAACATAGGGCATGATGTCTTGCTCAACATCATTCTCAGATTCACTAGAATCCACATCCTTTCCTTTTAGTGCCTTCTTCTTTGGGACAGGAACCATCACCTTGGTCCAGACTTTAGATGGTCCAACAACAGCACTCTTCTTAGCTACAGGAGTAGGCCTGCTGGCAGCAGCAACAGTCTTTCCTTTCCTACTCTTCAGCCTCTTGTCAACACTTTCACATTTAGGTCTCCATTCTTTCTTGACATTGACTACAACAGGTTCAGATTTTCTTTGCTGAAAGTGCTTGGGGTATCCATGCAGCTTGAAACAGAATGGCTTTATGTGCCCCTTTTTACCACAGTGATGACATACCCAAGGATGAGATGCCCTCTTGCTCTTAGATCCCTGAGGTTGGTTCTGGTGTTCCAACTTAGTTTTGCTCATCATTGGATCACATGTTTTAACAGCAACACTGAACCTTTTAGCTGGATTTTGTTGTTTGTTGTTCAAGGCCCTATCATCAAATTAAATACCACTTGGTTTCCCTTGGTTCTGACTCTCCAAAATCTTTTCAAGCATATCAGTACCAGTGTTCATCATTCTGACTTGCTTCTTCATATGTTCAAGTTGAGAGTTCAGTTGGGTTACCTCATCTTTGAGATCAGAAATTTGTGCTAGATGAACACTTCTTTCAGCATGCAACTGACTGATATTCTTCTTCTGATTTTCCAGCTGCTTGCAAACTTCTTCATAAGTAGCAGTTCTTCACAAGACAGTTCTCCATCACTTGACTCAGTATCAGATGATGTTTCAGAACCTGATGGTGCTTCTGAAACCTTGACTCCAACATCAGACATGCATCTACAAGTTAAAGCATTGACATACTTAGCAGAATCATTATCCACTTCACCTTCTGAGTCATCATCTGACCAAGAAACAACCAGACTTTTCTTCTGATTCTTGAGATATGTGGCACATTCTGTCCTGATGTGGCCATACCCTTCACACTCATGACACTGAACACCTTTGGGTTGACTGCTTTTCTCATCAGATCTTGTCTTCTTCTTCAGAATCTTCTTAAATCGTTTACTTAGCATCACAAGATCCTCTGATAGGCTTTCATCATTTGCTGCAAAAGCAACACCTTTCCCCTTCTTATTAGTTCTGGCTATTTCAAAATTCTGAAGAGATCCTATCATTCCTCAACCTTCATGCTGGAGATGTCATGTGCTTCCTCAATGGCAGTCACTTTCATATCAAATTTCTTAGCTAAAGATCTGAGAATTTTTCTCACAAGTTTCTCATCAGACACTCTTTCTCCAAGTGAATCAAATGAGTTAGCCATGTCTAGGACATTCATGTAAAAATCTTGTATGTTCTCATCCTCCAACATTTTGAGATTTTCAAATTTGGTGGTGAGAAGTTGAAGTCTGGACAGTTTTACCTTGGATGTGCCTTCATGAGTAGTTTTAAGAATCTCCCAGGCATCCTTAGCTTCAGTGCACTGCTTGATTAGTCTGAACATATTCTTATCCACTCCATTGAATATAGCATTCAAGGCTTTGGAGTTTCCAAGAGCTAATTCATCTTCTTCCTTGGACCAACCTTCCTCTGGTTTTAATTCAGTTGTCTTCTTACCATCTTTGTCTAGCACAACAACATGTTCCCAACCCTTCAGAACTGCTTTCCAGGTCTTGCTATCTATAGATTTCAGGAAAGCACTCATGCGTGATTTCCAATATTCATAGTTGGAACCATCCAACAGAGGTGGTCTGTTCACAAATCCTCCTTCTTTCTCCATTATGCCAGAAAATAACTTCCCTGGAGCTCACCCTAAAACAGGCAGGGTGCCTGCTCTGATGCCAATTGAAATTTCTGGCAGGACCTGTTTCTGTTTCATAAAATAGAGCACAACTTCTGGTGCAGAAAAACAGAGTGTAACACAGTAACAGTGGTTCAGAAGTAGAAATAAAACAGACAGAAATAAAATGCACAGGTGATTTGTTAACCCAGTTCGGTACAACGTCACCTACATCTGGAGGCTCCAAGCCAGGAAGGAAATCCACTATGATAGTCCTAGTTCTAAGTTCTCAGCAAACTCCCAGTTTACAACTTATCACCTAGACACTACCCGTATTGACTTCAACTTAGGAACTCCTAGACCTGAGATCCCATCTCACTTCCCTCAGTCAATCACTGCCCCAGTGATTATCAGACTCTAAACAATAAACAACTTAGGAGACACACTCCAAAAAACACAAAACGTCACTTTTGCTTAAAAGCTTCAAGTGATTACAACTCAATAAAACTAAACCAACTCTAACAATTGAGTGGTGTACAGAAACAGAGCATACATCTCACAACTAACAGACTCAAAACCTAAGTATGACTCTTTCTAAAAAGCTTCTGTTTTGATGTAGTTTCTTCAATAGCAGCGTCCTCTATTTATAGCTTCAGCAGCAACATAATTCTTGAACCAAATCCTTCAAAGATATATTCCCAGAATTCTTTAGAAGCAAATAGAAGCAGTTTATTTTCCAGAAATATATTTTCCAAAGATTTCTTTGAAAATATATTTACAAATAAAACAATGTCCAATCTTCAATATATCTCACGCAAAATAATCTTCCTTCTATAAACAAATCCAGCAAGGAGAATTCTTCAATTAAATCTTCAAAATATCACATGAGAAAATAAACAGAACACAGAAAACCAGCTTCTGAAGGTGCTTCTGAAGTCCTACGTCTGAACATTTCAGCTTCTGAAGGTTGCTTCTGAAGGTCAGCTTCTGAAGTACTGTTCAGTGTCTGAACATCAGCTTCTAAAGGTTCAGCGTTTGAAGTACTGTTCAGCTTCTGAACTACCCAGCTTCTGAAGTACTGTTCACAAAAAGGATCAGCTTCTGAAGACGCACATATTGCTTGCATATTTGATTTAAGCAAACATGAAGCCAACAACCAAATATCCAACAATCCCGAGGGCGCACAAGTTTGGTTGCAAGGAATTGAGAGGATCTTTAGGACGATGGCGAGCACTAATGAGCAGAGGGTCAGGCTAGCGACACATATGTTGGCGAAGGAAGCTGAGTACTTGTGGGAAAATACTCGTCAGAGGCTAGAGGTTGTAGACACTGCAATTACATTGGAAGATTTTAGAGAGGAGTTCTTGGGGAAGTATTTTTCGGCTGATGTTTGTAACAAGAAGGAAATTGAGTTCCTTGAGCTGAAGCAGGGAAATATGTCGGTGGCCGATTATATGGTGAAGTTCGAGGAGTTGTCCAGGTTCTTTCCTCATTACAATGAAGTAGGGGCGGAAGTTTCCAAGTGTTTAAAGTTTGAGAATGGACTACACCTGAAGATTAAGCAGTTTATTGGCTACCAAGAGATCCTTCAGTTTTCCGTAATGGTCACCAAGTGTCGGATCTATGAAGAGGATAGTAAGGCGAGGACTGCTCACTACAAGATGGCTACTGATAGGAAGGGTAGGGATCAAAATCGTGGTAAGCCGTATGATGTCCTAGCTGATAAGGGAAAGCAGAAACTCCAACTGGACGGTGCAAGTGAGAAAGAAACAAGTGGGGGAAAGACTCGTGCCCCTCTGAGGTGTTTTAACTGTGATACTGTAGGACATCGCGCGGCTGAATGCAAAAGTAAGGAGTTGAAATGTTACAGGTGTGGAGGACAAGGCCACCGTGCTACAGAGTGTAAGAGTGATGTCGTTTGCTACAACTGTAGTGAACCGGGTCATATTAGTACGCAATGTTTGAAACCAAAGAAAGAGAAATATGAGGGAAGGGTGTTTGCCTTGAGTGGAGTGAACGTCTCAGGCTCAGGTAAGTGATTCGAAGATGCACGTTTTACTGTTTGATGTTTTCTTGTCTGTTGTACTAGTTGAGTTTTGTTAAGGGTCGTCACCTCTGTTTTGAAGCGTAGGGTGAGATTTCAATGTTAGACTTAAACCATTGTGTTAAGTTAGTGGGATAGATATATTAATTGAGGATTATCTTCTAAGGCGTATGTATTAAGGGGGGGTGTTTGGACGGGTAGTTATAAGGTGTGCAATGTGAAGAAGATTTCCTTCCTTGTGACTTGGCTGGGTTTTGATGATTACAAGACTACATCACAAAAAGAAGAAAGCTTATGGAGGCTCATGGATCAAGATGATGAACAAGCTTAAGGACTTAGGGTTTTAAATTATAATCATTGTAAGTATGGTCCTTATCTTTTGATCTATCATTCTTAGCATTGTTTATATCTTAGAATGCTCAGAAAATAATTACAAACATTTTTCTAAGATCCCATATGAAGCAATGCCTAAAAATCTCTTGAAAGTAAATCACACACTCACAACGATTTTTAAATAAATGTTATTTTGCATTAAAATATTTTTGCATTTGAAAAATTGCATATCATTATAAAAATATTTAAGCATGTCTTTTTTTTTCATACATGCATTTATGCATTACGTATTTTTTACATAGAAACATGCATACTTAGTCATATTCGTTGGTAACGGCTATATATGTTTAACATACATTAAGTTTTTCTAAGAATAAATATGCATTTCATACTCGTTGTGCTAACGGTTTTATTTTAATTTATTTTCCAACGGGTTTTAAATGTAGTTTTATGAATAGGTGCCATTTCAAATATGTGTCTATTCATTGGTAACCATTTTTCAAAAAATAGTATTGTTTCATGAACAATGTTCTTAGCCTCTATATATGCATTTGAGATTAGAAACATTTTACAACAACTTATAACATTTTAACAACAACAATCATTTTCTTTCAATATCTCAAATTGCTATTTTCAATATCACTTACTTACAAACTTTCATTATCCTTGTTAGAAAACTTTGAACACACTTTCATATCAATATAAAAGTTTTCTGAGCACTAAGTTATAATCTGTTAAAGTGATATTGAGAAAGATAACAGCCATACAATTTATTATTCTTCAAAAACCATTGTTGTGAATTCTTGCCATAGTTTTGGTGAGAATTGTTGAAAGATAGTGGGGTGCTATCTTGTGTATGTTAGAAAGATTGTTAGGGGGTCTTGGGGAGAGATTGCTTGTAACAAAGATTCTAACATAGTGAATTCCTCACAGGGTTGTGGGGGAGTGGAGTACCAGTAGGGGAACCACTATAAATTCCTTGTGTCCATCTTCTTCTTCCCTACACTCTTTATTTTTCCAAGCATTCGTTCATACATTCATACAAAATTCCGGAAAAATTTACAAGAACACAATAAACCAGAAAAATTATCCATTAAAAGTCATACAACCTAATTCACCCCCCCTCTTAGGTTGCACTCTGAAATTACAATTGGCATCAGAGCAAGAGTTAAGGTAACTTGCTCCTTTTGATCCAGGAATATGGCTTCCACAAAACCATTTTTAGGAGAAGGTCCTAATGCAAACTGTCCACCATATTTTACCGGTGAACATTATGATTTCTGGAAAATTAGAATGGAAATGTTTCTTGAGGCACAAGGTGAAGAAATTTGGGTGGCTGTAAAAAATGGTCCTTATGTTCCTACTACAATTGTGAATGGCGTGACTTTAAACAAACCACGAACATCTTGGGATGATGATGATCACAAAAAGGTGTTGTATGACAAAAAAGCCAAAAATATTCTTGCATCCGCTCTAGGGATGGATGAATTCTTTAGAATCTCAAATTGTAAAACTGCTAAAGAAATATGGGATACTTTAGAAACCATCCATGAGGGAACCGAAGAAGCAAACATGACATTAATGGCTTCACACCATTCTGATAATGAAGAAAATGAGGTTAGTGATTCTGAACTTGATAGTAAACCTTCATATGATGAATTACAAAATGCATTTGATGAATTATATGAAGAATGTAGTAAACTTTCTAAAACTTGTGTAAAACAGAAGAAATTAATTGTTTCACTTGAAAGAAAAGTTTTTGATGCACAAGTGGATTTAGAAAAGGTCAAAAATTCTTCATGTAATAAATGTAAAGAACATGAAACAAAAATTATTAAATTAAATCAAGTAATAAAAAATTTTGAAAAAGGTCACAATAGTTTGGAAGATGTTCTTAGCAAACAAAGAGATTTAAAAAATAAAACCGGTCTTGGATTTTCAAATTTTGATAAACCAAGTACAAGTAAAACAATCTTTGTTAAAGCAAGCACAACTTCCAACAACTTGGAACCAAAGAAAATGCATGTTGTAATTCCTCTTAAAAGTATGAATACTAGAAATAATTCTTATGGAAGAAATTATTCTAACAAGTCTTATAAGAAAACAAATTCTAAGGTTAGAAATAATGTCTCCAATGGAAGTAATTCTAGTGTATATCATGTACAAAATTTATCATGTTTCTATTGCAACATGAAAGGCCATACTCCAAATACATGCTACATAAGAAACTTTGGTGTTCCTTATGGTGAATATATTTGGGTAAGGAAAGGTATTAATCCACAAGGACCCAAATCACAATGGGTACCTAACAAGACTTAAACTTTCTGTTTTGTAGGGAGGGTTGAAATCTTCAACCAACATGTGGTACCTTGATAGTGGTTGTTCAAAACATATGACGGGAGACAAATCAAGATTCTCAAGTTTGACCCTAAAATCAAAAGGATATGTCACCTATGGAGACAACAATAAAGGAAAGATTCTTGGTATCGGTAAAGTTGGTATGCCTCCCTATACTACTATTGATAATGTGCTATATGTTGAAGGTCTAAAACATAATTTACTAAGTATTAGTCAATTATGTGATAAAGGCTTTAGAGTAAATTTCAATAAAGATTCTTGTTTTGTTGAAGATGTAGCATCACATGAAATCAAACTTGTTGGAAAAAGAATAAATAATATTTTCATGATTTCATTAGATGATTTGTCTTTAAAGCTTAAATGTCTTGTGGTAAACAACAACAATGATGCATGGTTATGGCATAAAAGAATTGCACACATTCACATGGATCATTTGAATAAATTAATAAAGCATGACCTTGTTGTTGGGTTGCCTAAGATTAAGTTTATTAAAGACAAATTATGTGATGCTTGTCAAAAAGGTAAACAAACAAAAGTTTCTTTCAAACCAAAGCATATAGTCTCAACTTCTAGGCCTCTTCAATTAATTCATATGGATCTTTTTGGTCCTTCAAGAACTAGAAGTTTTGGAGGAAACTATTATGCCTTGGTTATAGTTGATGATTACTCTAGATATACGTGGACTTTATTTCTTGCAAATAAAAGTGATGCTTTTAAAGCTTTCAAGAAGTATGCAAAATTGGTTCAAAATGAAAAATCCTTGAAGATTGTATCTATTAGAAGTGATCATGGTGGAGAGTTTCAAAATACATTTTTTGAAGAGTTTTGTGATGAACATGGAATTTCACACAACTTCTCGGCACCTAGAACACCACAACAAAATGGTGTTGTTGAAAGGAAGAACAGGTCTCTTGAAGAACTTGCAAGAACCATGTTGAGTGAAACAAATTTGCCTAAGTACTTTTGGGCAGATGCGGTAAGTACAGCATGCTATGTAAGTAACCGTGTTTTGGTAAGACTTATCTTAAAGAAAACTCCATATGAACTTTATAAGGGTAGAAAACCCAATATTGCTTATTTTCATATTTTTGGCTGTAAATGTTTTGTTTTGAACAATGGGAAAGATAACCTTGGTAAATTTGATGAAAAATCTGATGAGGGTATCTTTCTTGGTTATTCTCTCACTAGTAAGGCATATAGAATTTTCAATAAAAGAACCCTTACTATTGAAGAATCTGTTCATGTCTCTTTTGATGAAACTAACCCCTCCAAGGAGGAAAAAGTTATTCTTTCTGATGAAGATGATGAAGATAGTTCACCAAAAGAAGTCAACATTGAAGATGAACAGAACAAACAAAACAATGCACACCAAGAAGAAGAAATGCCACAACAAGAGCAAACAAATAATGATCTACCACAAGAATGGAGAATTCATAGAGACCATCCAATTGACAACATCATTGGTGACATAAATAAGGGAGTATCTACTAGACTTAATCTTCAAGATGCATGTTTAAATATGGCTTTTGTTTCACAAATCGAACCTTCTAAAATTGATGAAGCCTTAAGTGATGATCAATGGATTTTAGCCATGCAAGAAGAACTAAATCAATTTGAAAGAAATCAAGTTTGGGAATTAGTACCTAGGCCTTTGGATAAACATATCATTGGTACAAAATGGGTTTTCAAAAATAAATTAGATGAAAATGGTATTATTGTAAGAAATAAGGCCAGATTAGTTGCTCAAGGCTATAATCAAGAAGAAGGGATCGATTTTGATGAAACATTTGCACCTGTGGCAAGATTAGAAGCCATAAGATTACTTTTAGCATATGCATGTCCCTTAGATTTTCAATTATATCAAATGGATGTCAAAAGTGCATTTTTAAATGGTTATATACATGAAGAAGTTTATGTTAAACAACCTCCAGGTTTTGAAGATTTTAAAAATCCTTCTCATGTATATAAGCTTAAGAAAGCACTTTATGGTCTAAAGCAAGCACCAAGAGCATGGTATGATAGATTAAGCAATTTTCTTTGTGAAAAAGGTTTTGAAAAAGGAAAAGTTGATACTACTCTTTTTATAAAAAGAATTAATCATCATACCTTGCTTGTGCAAATCTATGTTGATGATATCATTTTTGGTGCTACTAATGAATCGTTGTGTAAAGAATTTTCTAACATGATGCAAGGAGAATTTGAAATGTCTATGATGGGAAAACTTAATTACTTTCTTGGTCTACAAATAAAGCAATCAAAGGATGGAATATTCATCAATCAATCAAAATATTGCAAAGAACTTCTTAAAAGATTTGATATGGATAATTGCAAGGAGATTGCAACACCTATGAGTTCTAGCACTTATGTAGATCAAGATGAATCTGGTAAGCCAATAGACATTACAAAATATAGAGGTATGATTGGCTCTCTCCTTTATCTTACTGCAAGTAGACCAGATATTATGTTTAGTGTTTGTTTATGTGCTAGATTTCAATCTTGTCCAAAAGAATCTCATCTCTCTTCTGTTAAAAGAATTATGAAATATTTAAAAGGCACTCCCAATGTTGGTTTGTGGTATCCCAAAGGGAGTCTATGTGAATTGGTTGGTTATTCTGATTCTGATTATGCTGGATGTAAGACTGATAGAAAAAGTACTAGTGGTACATGTCACATTTTGGGAAATGCATTAGTTTCTTGGTCTTGTAAAAAGCAAGCTTGTGTAGCCTTGAGTACTGCAGAAGCAGAATATATTGCTGCAGGAAATTGTTGTGCACAAGTTCTTTGGTTGAAACAACAATTACGTGATTTTGGTTTAAATTTAGAATGCATTCCCTTAAGATGTGACAACACCAGTGCAATTAATTTAACTAAAAATCCAGTCATGCATTCCAGGACCAAACACATAGACATTAGATATCATTTCCTAAGAGATCATGTTCTCAAAGGAGATGTTGAAGTTACTTTTGTGGATACTCACTCTCAATTAGCGGATATTTTTACAAAACCTTTGGCAAAAGAACAATTTTTTAAAATAAGAAGAGAATTGGGAATCTTGGATGAGAATGATATTTAACATATGTACATGCAAAAAATGTTATTTTTATTTTAGGTGTCTATTTCTTCAAATTATATGATTTTTTTTATATAGGATTATATGCATTTTTATGATAAGTTTGGATTCGGATAACTTTGTTTTAAGTTTTATATTATTATTACTTGTCTTGTATGCATATTTTTGGTTGGATATCTGTTTTGCCGATCTTTCTTCTTTTTGATGATGTCAAAAGGGGGAGAAAGTGTAGGTATGTGCTTGTACTTTGACATTTTACAGGTTATCCAATTGCAAATCAAAGGGGGAGATATACAAGACAGGGGGAGCTTTCTTTGCACATCAATGTCAACATGATATGGTTTGTCATCATCAAAAAGGGGGAGATTGTGAAGAAGATTTCCTTCCTTGTGACTTGGCTGGGTTTTGATGATTACAAGACTACATCACAAAAAGAAGAAAGCTTATGGAGGCTCATGGATCAAGATGATGAACAAGCTTAAGGACTTAGGGTTTTAAATTATAATCATTGTAAGTATGGTCCTTAT
This sequence comes from Medicago ruthenica, assembly GCA_018208015.1. Lineage (NCBI taxonomy): Eukaryota > Viridiplantae > Streptophyta > Magnoliopsida > Fabales > Fabaceae > Medicago > Medicago ruthenica. Next base: position 81,800,604 of record CM031376.1, read on the forward strand.
CTTTTGATCTATCATTCTTAGCATTGTTTATATCTTAGAATGCTCAGAAAATAATTACAAACATTTTTCTAAGATCCCATATGAAGCAATGCCTAAAAATCTCTTGAAAGTAAATCACACACTCACAACGATTTTTAAATAAATGTTATTTTGCATTAAAATATTTTTGCATTTGAAAAATTGCATATCATTATAAAAATATTTAAGCATGTCTTTTTTTTACATACATGCATTTATGCATTACGTATTTTTTACATAGAAACATGCATACTTAGTCATATTCGTTGGTAACGGCTATATATGTTTAACATACATTAAGTTTTTCTAAGAATAAATATGCATTTCATACTCGTTGTGCTAACGGTTTTATTTTAATTTATTTTCCAACGGGTTTTAAATGTAGTTTTATGAATAGGTGCCATTTCAAATATGTGTCTATTCATTGGTAACCATTTTTCAAAAAATAGTATTGTTTCATGAACAATGTTCTTAGCCTCTATATATGCATTTGAGATTAGAAACATTTTACAACAACTTATAACATTTTAACAACAACAATCATTTTCTTTCAATATCTCAAATTGCTATTTTCAATATCACTTACTTACAAACTTTCATTATCCTTGTTAGAAAACTTTGAACACACTTTCATATCAATATAAAAGTTTTCTGAGCACTAAGTTATAATCTGTTAAAGTGATATTGAGAAAGATAACAGCCATACAATTTATTATTCTTCAAAAACCATTGTTGTGAATTCTTGCCATAGTTTTGGTGAGAATTGTTGAAAGATAGTGGGGTGCTATCTTGTGTATGTTAGAAAGATTGTTAGGGGGTCTTGGGGAGAGATTGCTTGTAACAAAGATTCTAACATAGTGAATTCCTCACAGGGTTGTGGGGGAGTGGAGTACCAGTAGGGGAACCACTATAAATTCCTTGTGTCCATCTTCTTCTTCCCTACACTCTTTATTTTTCCAAGCATTCGTTCATACATTCATACAAAATTCCGGAAAAATTTACAAGAACACAATAAACCAGAAAAATTATCCATTAAAAGTCATACAACCTAATTCACCCCCCCTCTTAGGTTGCACTCTGAAATTACATGCAAGTGAGGGATATAATAAGTAGCGATAACATGTCAAAGGAGAGTATATTGTAGGTCTGGAAAGTTAGACCGGAGAATCTTGTACGGGGCTGTACCTTTAGGTAATTTTCGAGGACGGAAATTCTTTAAGAGTTGTAACACCCCGAAAATTATAATTAATGATTTAATGAGGATAAATAGAGTATTATTGATTTTTTTTGTTTATGATGATGCATGTGGATCATATATTAAGTTATTTACAAGGAAATAGAGTTTTGATGATTAATGATGTGTTATGAGGATTGATGTGATAAAGAAGAGAATTAAATAAAAATAATATATAGAGGCATGAGGTGTAGAATAGAAGTTTTAAATAAGTGGGGGAGGAGTGAAGTAAAAGAATAGTAAGTAGAGAAGAAAAGAATTATAACGAGTGACTGACCCATGTATAAATAGGAAGATTAGGAATCAACATGGCCACTTTTGCTGAAACGTAAAAACAAGAGAAAAGGAGAAAACCCTAGCTGCAAATGAGAGAGCTAAAAGCCGTAAATTCCAAAGAATTAGAGGTAAAGGGGAGAATCCTTTCTTTTTAGGGTGTCTTAATCTTAATGATGAGGGTTGTTTAATCTTAAAATTGTTGTTATGATGGAAATTATGATGAAAGAATGATGGAGTACAGACGTAATAAGAATTGATGATGATGTAGGAAAATTAGAATTGTGGAAACAAATGGCTAGGTTTTGGTTAGAGTATTTAACATGTGAAGGGTTGTTGTAATTAATGGATGGTGTGAAAAATTAGTGTTTGGATGATAGGGTAACCATAGGTAATGTTTTCTAACAATTTAGGATCATAAAGGGTCGAAAACAGAGATTTTTAGCCAATTTAGGGGAAAATTCGAGGGTAAAAACATTGTTTTTCTGGGTTCTTTAACTGTCTCATCGTGCCACAATGGAAGACCAATGTGCCACGATTTTCCAGCAACGAAAATCCTTTTTCAAGCGGTCACCATCGTGCCACGATTTTGAACTAACATTTTGACTATTGTATATTCCGAATTAATCTTAGGTGACTTCATGAAAGTTGTAGATATGGATGTTAGCATTCATTTGGCTTTAGAGTGACCTCATTTAGACATCCACAACTTGAGGTATGATCCAATTACTGCACATGGGTCAACACGGTCGTGCACTCTGCCCAGGTTTAGGAAAACCAACCTTTCCACCCTCCCTGTCCCGAATTGGATTTAGGTCCCTTCAGGAAAGCTGTAGATAGGGATGTCAACTTTCATTTGCTTTTGGTTTGAATTCATTTAGATCTCTAGAACTTGAGTTATGATTAAAACACCGTGCATGGGTCATGTTGCGTTCTTCATGAAATTTCAGCACAATCCTTTCAGTGGACTCTAAAATATCTATGAAAGCAACAGTGAGTTTAAGAAATCCGTTAGCGTGTAGAGTAAAAGTAAGTATACCTAAACTACATATCTAAATGAGGGAGTGTGTTTTTGGGCATAAATAGAAGCAGTCACCTCAAGATAATAGCAAGTCTAAATATGAACATGGGAACCTAATGATGTTAAAGATGGCTTGGCAATAGGAAGGGAAGAAAATAATAGGAGGATGCACAAAGGAGTTTTTTAAGATAGGTGACTAGGATAAACCTAAGTTTCTCGAATTAAAGAAGAGCCTAAAAAGGGGAAGTAGTTTAAGCAGAAGTAGGAGAGTTATAGATAAGTAGTTCACAGCGGAGTGATAAAGACGAGAATGATCCCTTGGGGTATTTAAAAGGTCTAATGTGGTAAGTTGATTAAGAGAGTATAAAATTTGAAAGCGATAAAGAAGTGAAAAGAGACGATGATAAGAGGGTATATGAGGGTAAGTTGAATAATCCCTTAGGGTATTTATCGTCACCAGAATTTATATATTTTACCAATATTCTGGTGACGATTTTTGGTTCAACAAAATTATGTAAATGATAAGTAAAATATATAAATTCTGGTGACGATAATAACGAGTAAAATATATAAATTCTGGTGACGATAATGATGAGTAAGATGTATAAATTCTGGTGACGATAATGATGAGTAAGATGTATAAAATCCAGATGTTGTTGTTAATGAGTTTTATCCATGCATCATATCATTATCAAGATTCTGGTGACGAATGACGACATGTTGTATTGTCCAGTAACATAACTCTGGCATACAACTTTGGTGAGTAGAGACCGGTGCCGGCATGCATTTAGGTCTTAGGAATGAGTTGCATCTCCCAGCATACATATGTTGATGTGTTAATGTTGATATATTGTGAAGGTTATGTGCATTTATTCAGTGTTTTGAAATTGTTGAGTTATGATAATGATGATGTGTGGAAGATGTTATATAACCTGATGAAGAATTGTGAATATGTTGCAGATGATGACCAATGATGTTATGCCTATTTATTTATTATTCGTGTATCTCAATATATGTTATGATGAATATTCTCACCCCTTTATTGTTGTTGTGTATTATGGTGTTTGTACTCTTGGGGTACATATACTCAGGACGAGGAGCTCTAGTTTGCGGGACGCTTAGAAGGTGGCGACAGAGATAGACGTCCGTAGCTTTTATCTAATTATTTACGTAGCCGAATAATCACGTGCTCTTATCTGTAACACTAGGGTTGGGGTCAAGCGTTGAATGTTTAATTTTATGAAGTTTAAGCATTTGAAATCTTTATGATATTTTCTACAATGACCGTTGAGAATCAGACTTGTTTATTTTATGAAATATTCTTGAAGTATTTTCCGCACTCTGAAATGTGACGTATTATTTATTATTTGAATGAATGATTGATGAGTATGTGTAACATCCTATTTGTTTAAATATATTCGCATTATTTATTAAATCGACGTTGGGAATGAGGGTGTTATATTTAGTGGCATATACTAAAAAAGCAAAAATTAACGAGAAAAATTTAGAGATAAAAACGTGAAATCCCTCTCTAATTCCCTCACTAAATTGTGACGAGAAAATTTATAAGAGATTTTTTTTTTTGGACACTTATTTCCCTTCCTAATTCTACTTTTTCTAGTACTTCTTGTACTTCATCTAGTGTGTTTGATCTAGTATCCTATGTGTTTTGTTTTCGGCCTCCTATTAATAAATTGTTTCTTTTGATGTTAAAAAAAAAAAAAAACTAACCTATCAACACAAACTTTATATTCTCTTAATATATTGCTACTCCTCGTTTGATTCCGATGTAATTTCTTTTTATTTGGGTTTACACTCTTTTTGGATTCAAATTAGTTTACATTATAACTTGTACATTTAATAATAAATATGTATCTTTTTAATAAATAATTGTTGTTTTTTTAAAAAAAGTTTCACATTTAGTTACTTCAAAAGAGGAAACTCAAAAAAAAAAATGAGAAACTCTAAAAAGTTTACTTCAAAGAATACTAATCTCCCGACTAATTAACCAAAGAATTATTATTGGTGGCTACACTAGTGTAGAGTTGTTCCTATATGTGGAGAATTTCCTAACATAGTTTGCTCAATTTGATTGTTCTCATTTGCTTTTAATATTGAATGAAATTGTTTAGCATAAAAAAGAATAGGCTTGACTGTTTACACCAACGGTAATTGAATTTTAACTCTACATTGAAATTGATAGACTCGAAAAGCTATATCTATGGAAACTAATGAAGTCTAAGCTAAGAAAGAAGAAGAAAGGAACTAGCTACAAAATAAAACATGATTTTTCTTCATTCATTTTGGCTACCTTTCCCAAAAGGAATAATACATTAAATTTGCTATTCTAAGTAAAATCTAGCCATCCAAGTGTCCTTATCTTAAGGATCCTAAGAACATTCTAGAAAACATAATAATATAAAAATAACTACTAATATATCAAAAATACTATAATTAGACTATTTTAACTAATAATTCATTAATTTGATTAACTTTTAAGTCCACCATATATTTAGCTAGGTTTATCAAGGCATCAATATAAGTTTGGAATTCCCATGTATATGGGAGACTATTACAACTTACACCAAAAAAAGGGAAAACTAAAAGGATTTTGAAAACTAAATGTCTTAGGGGTATTGATTAAGGAAATAATACAAAAACTTATTTGAGGATAATAGTTGAACACTTTTTCATGTACCAAATTAGTAGTATTAGTATATCATTCTAAATAAATTTATCTCATTTGATATATTAATCAATACGGATAGTTGTTAAACTTCTTCAAACTATATGATCTTTATATGCATATGGCATGCAAATTTCAACCAAGACATTATAAAGTTCCGCAAAAAAAAAAAATACATTAGAAATAAATGATATGGAATTAATTGTAGAATATGATGATATTATAACGTCAATATTGGAGTGGAATATACACTTCTTACACCACAAGAGTGTTGAAAACCAAAGTGAAATTCAATTAGGCTTAGTTCTAGAACTAAGAAAAAAGCTAGATTCCCAAATCTTACAATATTGAAAATCCAAAACATAGTTACAATAATTTCAAAATATGTAATTAACTTCACTAAGACCAACTTTCTCTTGACAAGCACCATCATCTAGAAGCCATTTTTCAAGCATAGAGAAAGGCATAATTTCACCAATATTTTCAGGTTTGCTCTCATCTTGAAAAGGTGTAGTAGAATCAGAATTTGATGAATCAAAAGACTCATAACCAAACAAAGATTCAAAAGTCTCAGATAATTCAACACTTGTTGACCCTTTTTCCATTCCTTCACTAGAAGCACTAGTCTCATAATTTCCTCCACAAGCCAAATCAATATTGAATGAATTTTGTGTCACATATGTGTTATTACCATTTGATCCTTCTTTTGGTTTATTTTTCATCCAACCTTTCAACAAACGAGCTATGTTATCAGCACTTGATGCATAAGACAAAGATTGAGTTGTAGGTTTTGTTGAACAAAAAGAGCTTTCACTAGAAAAATTTGATTCAAGTGGTAATATTAAGTTGCTGCTAGAAGTGCTTTTTTCTGGTTGGAGAGCTTCACTAAGTGCTTTTTTGGCCATGTGAATATCAGTTTGAAGCCTTCTTTCCCATTGTCCTCTAGCTATTGGTTGAGAAACTGAGAATTCATCATGGCCTAAACAGGATTCAGAAGAAGTACTTGTTTCCAATTTTTTCAGCTTTTTCTTCAAATAAGTGTTCCAATAGTTTTTTATGTCATTGTCTGTTCTTTGTGGAAGGTATGCAGCTATGGCAGCCCATCTGTACAATAATCAATGTGATTCAATTAATTAGCATGTGAAAAAAAGTACTTCAGAAAAGCACTTTTCCTAGACAAAGTTCTCAAAATATCAACTTTGATGAAAAATAAAAGTAATTAAATTTTACTTTATTATATATTTTTGTTAAGAAAAAAAATTACTTTGACATGTGCTAGGTCTTATAAAAAAAAAGTTTGTAACTGGGATCTGAGTCGTGACATCAATGTTTTTTTATATCTCTTTAAATCATAATGTGAACGTAATTTAGGTTATATTATTTGATTATGATTCTAAAGAAGTTAGAGAATGTGATGCAACCACATTAGTGAGAATGATTTAAAAACTTTTGTATATTCTTCAAAAATTAAAATACTAGGTGGTTGTGGTAGAAAAAGAGGTTGAAGAATAATCAATGAATATACCTGTTTCCTAAAAGAGCTTGAAGATGGATAATCATTTTCTCTTCTTGGTCAGTGAAGTTACCCCTTTTGATTCCTGGCCTTAGATAATTAGTCCATCTAAGTCGGCAACTCTTACTACACCTTAACAAACCTGAAAAACAAAAACAAATAAAAATAATTAATTTCAAATCACAAGCTTAATAGAATCAAAATCTCCTTTGATCATAATCTAATAGAACAAAAATGAACGTTGATAAATTTCAACAAAAAAAACTATATCAAGTCACGACCTTAAAAGAATCAAAATTTCCTATGATTATGGTTTATAAAACACAGAAAAAAAAAACATTGACAAAATCAACAAAAAAAAACTATTTCAAAGCACAGCCTAAAAGAATCAAAATTTCTTTGATAATGGTCTAATAAAAAAGACAAAAATTAAAACCAACATTGATAAGTCACCAAAATAGACTATTAATTTCAAATCACATCATTAAATAAATCAAAATTTCTTTGATTATGATCTTATAAAACAAGAAAAAAAACTTTGATAAAATCATTGAAGAGAGTGGAAATAGAAGAGTAATTAAGTAATTACCAGTATTGGTAGGAACAGCTTTCCAATTTCCAGGACCATGTTCTTGAATATAAGAAACCAAAATGATATCTTCTTCAGGAGTCCAAGGTCCTTTTTTCACACCTTCTTTATCACAACATGGTGGTCTAACCATTTTTTTTTTTCCTTGTATACTCTTTTTCTCTTTTTTCAAAAATAATAAGCTTTCTATATGTTTCTCCACAAGTATAGATTTTTTTCCTCTTATTGTTAGCTACTTAGGAATGTGTTGAAGCAAGAGTCAAAATGAAAGGGTGTATAAATAGGGGAAGAAAATTAAACAGAAAATAACAAAGGGTGCAAATAGTCAAAAGTTGACAGCAAAAGCATTAACTGTTGTCATAAGGATGTAGTAAAGAAGACATGTAAAAAGTCAGCTCAAGTGGAGTAGTAATAAGCTCTTTGTGAGTCTCAAAACCGCGTTCTGCATTCAATGCGACTGCACTGGGAAAGCTCAATTATCTACTTTTTAAAGTCTCTAAAATTGTATGCTAGCATTAATGTTTATGTGAGGTATGAAAGGTGTTGCATGGTGGTGAGGTGACTTTAGCCAACCTATAACTTTTTTCGTATTATTTGTGTATATACCTATATGCCCTTCTTTGTATGCTTGTGAATAGTACTCCCTCCGTTCCTTTTTAATTGTCACTTTTGAAGAAAATTTTTGTTCCTTTTTTAAGTGTCACTTTCAAAGTTCAATGCAACTTTAAATATTATTTTACCATATTATCCTTAGTTATTTATTACGGAGAGAAAAATATATGAGATGATATATTAAATGAATAAGGCTATTATAGTAAAAATATAAATTATTGTATCAAAAGTAGTGACATTTATTAATTGTCTTGGTTTGTGTAAAATATCAAAAAGTGACAATTAAAAAGGAACGGAGGTAGTAGTTGAGTTCATCATAGTAGTTTTTTTAAAGAAATAGTGGTCAAGTTATCACTAACCTAAGTTACTCTAAGTTAGAAAATAAAACACGTACATGTTTTAGTTTAAGAAAAATTAAATTAGGGCAAGTTAGTCTCTAAACTAAAATCATAGTAGTTTTTCAAAGAAATAGTGGTCAAGTTATCACTAACCTTATTGGTCTTAGTTAGGAAAAGCACGATTTTTAGTTTATGAAAAATTAAATTAGGGCAAGTTAGTCTCTAAACTAAAATCATAGTAGTTTTTTTAAAAGAAATAGTGGTCAAGTTATCACTAACCTAAATTGGTCTTAGTTAGAAAAAGCACAAGTTTTAGTTTATGAAGAATTAAATTAGGGCAATTTAGTCTCTAAACTAAAATCATAGTAGTTTTTTTTAAAGAAATAGTAGTCAAGTTATCACTAACCAAAATTACTCTTAGTTAGAAAAAACACAAGTTCTTGTTTATGAAAAATTAAATTAGGGCAAGTTAGTCTCTAAACAATAGTTTAGCCCGACTATCCATTAAGTGTTTACTGTACTATTTAATTAGGTGACGACGTTGCATTAATGTTGTTTAACGTGTGTGATTTTTGTAAGGGGCGAGAATCAGACTAAAAAGTTTGTGGATGGGATCTGGATCGTGACGTTAGGGTTTCCAATGCCTCTAATATTGTAACTTCATTGAATTTGAGGTCATCATATATATAGTTTTAAAAATTGGTATGCACATGCAATCTAAAATGTGACATTAAGATTTTTTATGACACCGCAACGCATTTGACCATGATTTGTCATTTTATCAAGGATTGCAGCTCGATTACTACACTAAGAGTGTTCATTTCCAATCTAGCGCAATAGAAAAAACACAATCAACCGATTCAAAAACCCGATCAAGAGAAGAAAAGTGATTCTTTTTAAATTGATTGAATTGATTTTTGGTTCCCAAAATGTAAACCGATCAAATCCAATCCAAATCGTGAATCAATCAAATCAAATCCATGAACACCTCTAATTATCAAATTGATTGGATGATCAAGTCAAAATCAAATAAATTATACTAGATGACGTTTTCTTCTCAAAACTTATTCAATCCAATCCACAAACACCCTAGTTATCATGACTGATTTTATTTTAGTTTTTTTTTTTACACAACAACTGTTTTGAAACCTTTAATTGTGTGGTCTAAGTGACCTGCGGCAGCCCTTTCTCTTTCAACTTATCTATAACTACATCAATTGACTTGTATTTGTACAATATTAATTTCATATTTGACATTTTAGACACATAATTTTGTCCCATGCTTCTTTGGAAAGGGATAAAAAGATCATTATCGTGTGAATTTGTGCTTATGTTATTGACTTCTTTTTCTTGAGTAAATGTTATTGACTATTTTTGTTTTAATATGGTTTGTAAACAGACAAAATTCGTGTTATAATTTTATATTCTATTTATTTGGAGAAAATTTCTTTTAGTAGCTTTCCATTTCTTGTTTGTAAAGAAATTAATTTGTGCACAATAATGAAATTAATACTCCGTTAGTACTACTGCTTTGACACAATATGAATAGGTCAAACTTGAGCTCATACTAGCATTGATAGGTTTTGTTAGTTTATAGTAGTACATTCAAACTTTTTTGGGTACAAAATTCAAACTTAATTCTGCAAAAAAAATTCAAACTTAATTAGTAGTTAATTACATGTACACTAAAAAAATTAAGGCGTGTCTGAATAAGAAAACAAACTTAATTGTAAGTTTGTAACTTCAATTCTTTAATAAATTATTCTTGCTTGTAAAAAAATATCTTCTTGAAAAAGCTTAATCAAATCAATACGTATTCATCGATCAATCAAATATTTTGAAAAGTTTGTTAAAATATGTTTGAAATCATTTATTAATATTCTGCCTGAAAAAATAAGTCCCGACCTATTTTTATATGTTTATGCAAATACCTAATATGGCTATATGAGTTTTCCTTTTTGTTGAGAGATTCACCGAGTACTACTCTCTTTTTTTTTTGAGGAAGTAAAATGAAAATTTTATTTATTAGATAAAATGCATCCCAATGTATAAGATATGCTAAAGAGATGACGAATACAGGGCGAGTTGGAATTTCGTATAGAATAATTCCCTGTGAGAACACTTCAAACAACAACCTCGAGTCCTAAGACTCTTAACAGGATATAAGATTTGATGTCTTCAAGACAAACCACGACCAAAGCTCTAACAACCAAGAGAGATACCTCCCAAAAACAAGATTATGACTACATGTTCACCACATAACAAATTTTAGAAAATCCAACCAATTGGTTGACAACAAAAATGGGCGCCTTAGAGGTCTCGCTCCATGCCATTAACGAGCTATCGAACAACAAAAACAATGCAAAGAACATCATCTACGAATCCGAAGGCAAACCGAGTACTACTCGTTTTGTTTATATAATGTTTTGATAAAGTACTATGTCTCAATTGTCTCTCTCTTTTTCTTTTTTTTTTTACAAAATCTCTAAATTATCTCTTGTCCTTAACTATTTTATCACCTGTCTCTTGAGATGATTGATGAAAAATGTGGGTGAGTAGTCTCAATTATACAAATTAGTTAGGTGGATAATTAATTAATACACTAAAATAGTAAATTGATGACATCCAATTAATAATTATATTTAAGGGTAGTTTCATAAAATAAAAATCATACAAATTTCCAATAAATTTAATGTAACGAAATTATCAACCAAATTTCTAATTACTGATTGCAATACTTGATTTATATATATATTAAAAAACAAAATACTAGTACATTTTGTTATGAATGAGTACTACTAGTAAGTCTTATATAAAGAGTAAATATAAAAAAAAACATTAATATCTGGTAAAAAAACATTTATATAAATATTTATATAAGTTGAAAATCTTGAAGTAAAGCATAAATAAATTCTAAATAAGTTGAAAATCTCGAAAAATCAAGTGATTATGCTCAAGTGAGTAATAAGCTCTTGTTAAAGATAATTGTTTAGTCCATGTGAGCTTAACTCAGTGGTAGGAACATTACATTTTATATGTAGGGACCGGAGTTCAAACCCCGAATTCCTCACTTATTCACTTTCTGAGGTGAATTTATATTTATTAGGTTGCTTGACCCCAAAAAAAGATGAATTGTTTAACCAAACAATTCAAATATTGGGTCAGAACCCGTTTTCTTTAAGAATTGGAGGGTTAACGCTAAAACAGATGAATTGTTTGAAAGAACTCGAATTCAAATTATTATGGATGGCATATAAGCTTATATATGATCAAAATAGACATGTTCAACAATAATTTTTCTCACTTATAACATTTTTTTACATTTTTTTTAGAGTTTTTTGATAATCTATTTCAAGTAGTTAATAGTTTATCATTTTTCATCTCAATTTTAACCTTGTTATGTCAGTATTGAAAAAAAACGTATTAATTGGACGTATATAGTTTATGTCATTCAATGTTTATTAACATCAGTCGTTAATTTTAACAAGAGTTAAAATCCTCTTTATTTTCTCTTAATTATTACAGTTTTGAAGAATATTTTAGAGATGTGTTTGAAGAGATGTGAAGTGTATAGAAAATATTTGAACCCATCAAATTCCATATTATATTAATATTCCCAAAACTTTGGTAGTTAAAATAATTGAAAGGGTAAAATAATAAAGAGGATCTTAATTCAATAATACAAATTCAATATGTCATAGGTATTTGCTAAAAGTTACCCTCAATTAGATTTATCAACTATCTACTTTAAGTTAGTCCGTTATAAGTTAGCTTATATTTAGTTATTTTATTTTAGAAAAATGCTAACAAGTGTCTTTAGGGTATTGTTTAAGCATCTTTACTTTAAAAATTGTGTAGTTATGACTTTTACATGTGTTTGATTTGTATTTTTAAACAAAATTTTTATTATAAATTCTTTAAACAATTATCTTAAGCACTTGTTAGCGAGATCCTTTATTTTAAAGAAAAATGGCAAATGATACTTTGGTTAAAAAACTTTTGTAAAGTCAACGTTTTTTTATTTATAAAATGATGTATTTATGAGAAGTAAATAAAATTTGACTTTCTGAACTATGGAACACGTCGAACAGTGTGTTAAAAGTTAAAACCGTGTGACCAGTTAAATTTTCTCTATTTGCTTGCTTATGATCAAATCCATTCCCAAACCCAAAGTCAAAATGCAATTGGTGACTGATCTGACCTAATGTGGATCCACACTACGAAAAATATGCATGACGATTTTAATGTATAGGTCCCTCAGTTTCAGATGCACTATCCTTTTCTTTCTAATGGGTATTTTTTTTTAAGGAAAAACTTGTTGAGACAATTCTAAAAAAAAGTTAAAAATCTTGCGTAGTTTAAAAAAAGTCAAGAATGAGCATTTTATAAATGAAAGAATTTATAAACTTAATGTCTTTTAAGTTTTAGACAAAATGTGTTGTACCACTTATTTGTGTGGTTATTGGTAACATAGGTTTTTTTCTCAAAAAAAATATGGATTAATTTTTAGACGCTTCTCAGAACATAAGAAAACGTTACTTATACTAGTAATAGTTATTTTTAAACTCCAATGCAATATTACTCTCTTCGGTTCTTATTATATATGGAAAAAAAAACATCAAAATCAATGTAGTCATCAATTATTGTAATTTTATATAAAATTGTGAAGCATTTAATACACCCACAAATATTAAAAAGGCAAACATTAAATGAAGGCTATACAAATATTTTAAACAATAATTATACCTTAAAAGTTATGACATTTTCTTATAAATAGAACAAAAACAAATTTAAAACTTTTTTTTTATATTAAGGACCAAAGGGAGCAGTAAATAGAGCATTATTGTAAAACGACTAATAAGTCAACAAGTTTTGTATATTACCCCATTCGTCCAAAATAATAAGTCACTTTGCAAAAAGAAAATATCATCACAAAATTTCTATATTTTTTTTTAAGAAGTCAAGTTAACTCACCGAAATTAACACCAAGGAAAACCGAACCTAAGACATTGACTAATCAATTTTTTATTAATTAGTATAAATGTCCTTAGAAAACATCTTAGCGAAACCCAAATGATAATCAATAGCAATATAATTATTGGTTAAATACAACAATTTCAACATGGAAGCCAAATCCACCTCAAACTATCATCAAATAAGTATGATTAGATATCAGTATTCTATAAGCAAATCTCATTTAAAATTTGATTTTGTTATTAAATAAATTAATACAAAAATATGACATGTCATTAAAATAATTAAATCTGCTCAAAAAAATTGAATAGTTAAATGATAATTAAATATACAATAATACAACCAAACACTCTTCCTCTCTTCTCTCATTTGTAAACCCTAGTCGTCACCACTTTTCTTATTCTTATCTACTGAAGAGGGGTGATTTAAGGTATATCCGAATTGTTTTTCCTTCTTTTTTAGTCAAATAACTGGTTTCCACATAGTTTGTATTTGTGATTTTGTTGTTTTTGCACGACTCTGTTTGTTTTGATTTCCCGTGTTTGTGCGGTGTGTTTGTTGATTTTCCGTCTTAGTGCGGAGTTTATTTGATTCAGGTTGAAAGATTAGTTTTGAATAAGTGCATATTTAATCAATGACTGACATCGCCAATGTTGTAGATCCGGAGAAATGAGTATTTCGGAGACTTAAATATAGTCATATTTATAGGCAGATACTACGCCGTTTTATGGTATTAACATGGATGATGTAAGTTTGTTTGCATATTTATCCTTTATGTTTTAAACGACTTTGAATTTGTATTGTATCGATATATTGTATCAATTTAAATGAATATCGTTTATTTTTATATAAAAAAATAATACAACCAAACTTTAGATTATCAGTCTTCACATTTTAAATATTAATTTGAGATTCACATTTTGATTTGATAAATTGCATTTATAAGAGTAGGCACCCATATGTGATTGCAAAGTCCCACTACATATGAACGTGTCGTACACATGTTGTTTGCTTATACAAATGTGAGTGTACACGTATTGTCCAAGTACTTCTAACTTGCTGGCCTAATTAACACTTTAAAGCAACGTATTCAGTACATAATTTTATCAATTTATTTCTCTAAAATATCATTTATTGTTCATTTATAAGTCTCACATTGGTTATTTATAACAGCTCAATGATAGTACTAAGATTTAGATAGACATGTTTTTTTTTTAAAAATAAAAAAATTTGCATAGACATTTTTTTTTGTCTAGAAAAAAAAAAGACATTATTTTTGTAACCATAGACGTACTATCAGAGTTCATTAATTTTCCTTTGATATCCATAGATTTTTTTTTTGTGAGCTCCATATTTTTATATTTTTAACTTAATATTTGTTTTTGTCAAATTTAGGTGCAAGTCATTGTGAATGTATCCAATGGCATAAACAAAATTAATGGTATCTAAAACTTAATAAATACAATCTTGGACCAACATTATAAAATTAATATGTTTGTACTCTACCTAATTAACCAAAAGAAAAATTACGTTTCTATCAGAAGAAAAAAAATGGATGAAAAATGAGGAGGTAGAGGATTCTTAGGAGAGTCCAAGATAGAGAGAAAGTGGCAATCAGTGAAGGTGATTCAAAATAAGTTTCTGATACGCAATCTTGTTGGAGGCGAAATTTTTAAAAATTTGAGTTTCCTATATTTCATAGCATTTTCTTCAAAAAAAAAAAAACGAGTATTAAATTATTCGAAATATCTAAATAGTCCCTCAATTTAATAGTCCACGTATCTCACATGTATACAAGGACGAAATTGATATAAATTTTTAATGAAGAAAAAAGCTTTTCATTTCCCTCTCTTCATCTTCATTATCATACTGTTCCTCGTCAAACTCAAAAACACATAATATTTATCCCTTCTTCATCATCTCCTTCCTTTTCCAAATAAACAAATCCTCAATTTTTTTAAAGATTATTAAGGTATTTTATTCTCTATATCTTCTTCCCCATTTCTTAACTCTAAAAACCCTAAAAGTCTCATCAATCATTAATTTAGGAAGCTTGTTAATTTTCTACAAAATGCAAATGAATTGTGCTTTGTTATTAGGCATACAAAATTATTAAACATCAGCCGAAGAATAATTCAATACAATAGCAGCTCCCAATTGTTTTCACTTCTGTTCTACATATACTCCTAGATGTGTTATTGGAACAAGCATTTCTAGCTGCAATCCAAATGCAAAAGAAAACCCAATCCAATGCATAAAAGGGCATAAATTGAAAAATTAAATCCACTTGAAGCAAAACCTTTAGACCAAAAATATATTATTATGTTTTCAGAGTAAAGGAAATTGAATAAAAGTAGTTTGTTGGTTCTTCCTCTGCCTCTTGCACTTTTAGTTCCACCACTCATGTTTGCTTCGATTATTGAATTCATATAATGAATAACAATCATGATAGCAGTTTATTATTGGAGCTTACGTTAACGTTGTTGTTCTTCCAACATCATTGTGAAGTTTTTAGAGTAAAAGTTGTAAATAGCGAAGCAAATTGATCGTTTTTTGAGTGGAAGAAGATGATGAAGGTGGGATGAACATTGATTGTTTTGTTGGGCTTGAAGAAATTTTTACTTGTTGATTTTTTCCCATGGAGCATATTAATTGACTACCACCAGTTCCATTGTTTCAGATTCAATTTGAACAAGTTTTATGGAAGAAATTTTGGGAATTTCAAATTGTAAATGCGAGATTGAAAATTTAGGGTTTGAGATGAAGCATGATTTTTTTTTCAATTCGGTCAATTTCGTCCCTGACTTTTTTTTTCACTTTTGATCTAATTAGTCCCTGAACAAGTGGCATCTGACTTGGCAAGCCACTTCACCGATTAACGACCCACGTCATCACTGTTAACGACCCAACTTGACAGAGGGACTGAATTGACTGACATTCGTAAAATTCAGGGACCTGTTGGCTATTTCGAAAAATTCAAGGATGAAATTGACTGGTGCATACAAATTCGGGGATAAAATAGCCTATTCACTCCAAAAAAAACTTAATTTTGTTTCACTTTGTTTATTTGTTGTATTTATACTTTTTTGTATTATTATATTTTTTGTGTTTGTTGCAATTAAAGACAATATAACATTTTTATTTTATTTTATATTTGTAACTTTTTTCAATTTAAATTTTTAACTAAAATAAAATTTATTCAATAACACTTATTGTATTTCACTTTTATCAAGATAAAATAAAATAAAATAAAATAATTGTCGAAAAAACATTAGGTGAAGAGATGAAGAGTGTTAGAAACATGCTTTCCAATACTGACTCTAACATTCATTCTCTTGTGGAGTAAAATTAATGTGAGTCTTATATAAAGTAGTAGGACCCGTGCAAATTTCATCTAATATGAGAGTGATTGTGAGAGTGAGTGTTGGAAATAGTTGTTTTTAGGTAAATGTGATGCATATGTTGAACCAAAGTTGGGGGACGAAAGTCATATCAAGAGAAGAAAAAAAAAATAACAAACCAAGATTAAAATAAAAAAATGTAACCCAAAGAAAAATTTTGAGTCAATCCGGTAACCTACCCATAAAGCGGGTGTTATGAACCTGAAAATCTTTTTGTATTTTCTTATTCTTTGACACCACCCCAGTAAGTGATCACTCTTCTCTAAAAATAGTGTTTTTAGCACTCTTGCTATTATCACATATGAATTAAATTTATGCTGATTATTATAAGAAACATATGAAACAAATTTATGCAGTCTGTTATTTCAAAAAAAAAAATGCAGATTATTGACCATACATTCATCAAGTAGCTTTTTTTTATCAAAAAAATAAATAAAATAATTCATTAAGCAGCTTATATATATTTTTGTCAAAAATCTGACTATATTTTTTGTTGAATGTCATGGCATTCGTCATACGTATGAAAATTATTGGGCTTGGGCTGTATGATTAATAGTTCCAATTATTTTGGCAACACTTGACTAAATTCATTATTCAAATATTAGAAAATGTTACCCTCCATACCCCCCACTCGTACTCCTACCCACAAATCCTCTAAATCTCAAGTTTGGCCTTGACCTATTTCAACACAACTTTGTTCAATGTTTTGGAAAACTCTCTCCCCCCTCCACTAGATTACATCAAAAAATCGCAAGGACTAAAAGTCGTAACAAATTTTTATAGAGACTAAAAATATATATATTTATATGTGAAGCAAAATAGTTTACTACTAATATATGAAAATTTTACCTCCTACCCTCAAATTTTACATCCTACTCTCACAAACCATTTGAATTACCCTTCATGCTAATAAATAGAAAAACAATTTTTGACTACTTTGGCAAACTCAAATTTTAAAATTGCTGAAATTGCAACATTCTTTTCAATATTTTAGAAAACAACTCTCTTCCCCTCCACTGGATTACAACAAACACAAAATTTGACTTATCGAAGAACATTTATATTTCAGTAAATTTAAAGTTTGAGTTTGCTATTCCAGCATTTCCTAGCACGTATTAAAACTTATTGAGTTAACAAGTTTTCGATTTTTATGCAAAGAAGCTGAGGAATTTGATTTCTGAAGAATGGAGGCTAAAGATATCACTTGTAAAAATATTCCATCACCTACATCATTATCTATTCATGAATAATTCTTCAGAACTCAATGTTATTGTTTAATTTTAGCACGAGTAGGTAAGTTTATTATATTGGGTCAAGTAGATGATCTTCTTTGTAATTACTTGAATCATGTAATCGTAGAGTACTTTTTTATGCACTTGCAAGCCTAGTCTTTATTCATTTAATCTTTGTTCTTAATGATTTTTAATGATTTTTGTATGTTTACGAATATGTGAATTGATCTAGGTCTATAATAACTACTAACCCTAAATTTAGAGACTCGGCACAGTTTAATCGTACAATCAATAATGTCTTTAGACATATTGTATTATCATATTTGTGATACTAAGTTTTAACGTACGATCAAACCTTTAATGATCATGGGCTCACCTATGACATTAGAGAATCATAATTAAAGAAGAAGGTTACGAGGCAAGACATTGGACATAACTATTTTGTTCAATCCGTCGTAATTATAAGCAAACACTTATAGTAACTACACAAGATTATCAAGTAACAAATGATAAGTGATTTTAAAAACGACCTAATCACTTTTAACTCTTGAATTTATCCAAATCAATTTCTTTTATGTAGAGCCAACTTATATGTGCTGCGCAACCCCTCCAATTTATAATCCCAAATACAATTGAATTGATAAGTAGAAATCGTACAATCCTTGTGGATATGAGCTTGTCAATTTTATTACTTGAACGACAATTTAGTACACTTGCTAAGTTATCTATAAAAGTTTTGACGTCATTGTCAGAGATTATTGATTAATTTCAGTAAGGCAATTGCGATAGTACCTAGGGTCTGTTTATTTGATTTCTGTAAAACTATAAGAGTAAAGTAAACCCAACAAAGTTCTTATTATTTTACTCTGAATTGTGTAGTGCCATTAAGGTATCTTGTATGACTGTTTATGCGCATTAAAGGAGAAAACAAGAGTTGCAACCATGATAAATTGATGTTTTCGGTTGATATTATTATTGTTGTTGTTGTTGTTGTTGTTGTTGACGTTTCTCTCTGATTTTTGGTCAACCTTTTCTAGCTACAACCAAAGCCATGGTAGATGTTGAGTTAGGATAGGTTGATGTCCGGTCAAATGATGAATAAGTGGTTTTTAACATGTCTAAATCCCAAAGGAGAGGTCATGGAGCTCTCAATGTTACTTAGTGAAGGTTAAGGAACAAAAGAAGAGATAAGAGACAACACATCCTTAGGAGAGTACTTGGCAAGAGCCATGGACACCTTTGTGGAGAGAGAAGAATTTGAAGTACCCGACTTGGTGAAGCCAAAGGTCTTTAATTTGTTTTATAAGAGTGCAAAACCAAAGAGAAGAAGGTATGCACCTTTCAAGGTCCATATAATTTGCAAAAGAAATTGCATAGAGATTTGGGATGATTTGCTTGGTGTCACCCATGTCAAGAGATTAGAACTCTAGCACGTGGAAGAAGGGGACTAAGAAGAAGAACAACTCAAAGAGGGAGATAAAGTCCTACCATTCAACGATTGAAGTGTTAAAGGTCAAGTCAGTGACATTAAACAAGTGTTTCTTGGGAGGCAACCCATGTTTTTCATCTTTAGTTATTGAAAAATTTATTAGTTAGCTGTTTTTTCAAGAATTATCTTTTCACTTGTTTATTGTCAATTGACATATCCTGTTTATTAAATTTTTCTAGTTTAGTAACACTAATGATTAAATGATGAGAATTCCGAAGCCTAGATTTTAATTTGTATGTGCATCAAAATGGAATTGCTTAGGATATCATGGAAGTTCAAGAGATGGATTGAAGGGTATGAAAGAGGGAAGAATTGCATGGGCTAGCTAACACAACTTTCACATAAATCGTTGCCGGTGAGACTTTGAACCGAGTTGAGATCCTCTTCATTTGCTACAATAAATGACATATATTCTAGAAATGTGTGCATTTATATCATGTATTTAATCCAAATTATAGTAATGGACATTGCCATTTATTGTAGCAAATGGAGAGGATCTCAACTCGTCTGAGCCTAAACTTTATCCACTTTTCATGTTTTTTTATGCGAGTATCCGTACACATGTTTTTTTTCTTCTTCTAGAACTTGCATTCATTCTCTATTGGCTGATTTTTATTTTTATTTTTACATTCACACACACCGGGACATTTTTATTGGTACTATGAGCCTTTTTTAGGCCCACCTTGTTTATAATTGTCTTTTGCTAAACCACTTTGAACCTAAAATTATCTCATTTTTATCGGTGACAAACTATTAGAAGCCAATTTGACCTAAAAATTGAAATATGTTTACCCTCCAAGGAGTTAGGTAGAAACTTTATTTCCGTTTTCATGGCATGATATTAAGTTTGTGGTTGCTTCTGAAATTAACAACGTTCTAAGTTTGGAGTAGGGTACTAGAGAACTTGTTCAATAAAATAGACAGGAAGTTAAGTTTCTTCAAAAAAAAAAATGAAAATGAAGAGCCATTAATCTCAATAAGTTATGGTTTCTTAAAAATAGTGAAAAGAAAAGCAAATAGTTCTATAAGTACTAGTTTGGCATGATTTCTTGGTAATTGTTGGTTTCTTAAACAAGGAGAAAGTAGTAGATATCTATCTCAAATTTATCATGCTTTCGCAAAAATGTCCCACTTTTACCTAAGTCAAATTGTAACCCCTAAAGTCCTCTAAAGTGTGTGTTTTTAAGTTTGGGGTTATAACGACTGTCATAACAATTTTTTAGTGTCATTTCTGAGTTATTTTGGAGTCTTTATGTAAGTATTTTGAATAATTTAGTCTAGTTATGAAATTAATTGAAGAAATGATTGTGAAGAGAAACAACTACAAATAAGACTTTGAAATCAGATCAAGAAAAACAATATTTTGTAGTTGAGATCGAAACAATTATCCTTAATTTTCTTCTTACCGAATTATTAGTATACGTTGGGTAAAATAGAAGAAGAACAGAAACAAAAGAAAGGAAAAAAAACAAGTGAAAGTGTGTGTTGGTGATCGAACCAAACCCACACCACATGAAGAAAAATGAAAAGGGATAGTAAATCCCTGGATTAAAAAACAACAACAGTAGCAGCGTGAAGGAGAACACGCAGAGAAGCAAAATAAATGTCTTTGGCTATGAAGCTAAAATGCTTGAAACGGTACAATTTCTAGAGATGTTTAAAACCGATCAAATCCAATAGAAAAAGCGTAAATCAAACCAATCCAAATTGAAAACAACGTTTGGTTTGGATGTAATCAGATCATTTTTTGACTCAACCGCATAGTTTGGTTCGGTTTGCAGTTTTTATTTTATCAATCGAACAAAACCGCAACATAAGAGAAACACTAATTTGACATATGTCACGAACATAGTTCTCATAGAAATTCAATGGAAAATTTCATAGAATGAAATGTTTTTTCTCTCTTTTTTTCTTTTTTGACTAAGACATGTTTTTCTCTTGTTAAGTTTTTTCTATGTTTTTTATTTTAAAAATGAATTTATGTGCTTTAATTTAATTCTACTTGCATATTTGTATACAAGTTTATGTTAGATATATCTTGAATCAAAGAAACTCAATGATAACTTTTAGAGAATGATAAAATCTTAGTCTTTTGCATTTTTTACCAAAGAGATCATTGCTTTTTGGTCCATGTTTTTAATTTGATTTATGTTGATGGAAACATTGTAGGATGAAAATAAAATTGTAATGTTGGATTAAATTTGAAACATTGTTGAAAATACATTTTTTAACTATTAACTTGATTTTAATGTTGGAAACAAAAAATTGCATTGTGTCGCACAAAACCACAAGAACCAAACCAATGTGGTTTGAGTTGGTTTCGTTTTCATTTTAAAAGTCAACCGAACCAAACCAAACAACATATTTTTTTAAATTGCGGTTCAGATGACTTTTAACTTTAAAAGTGAACCAAACCGCACAGCGCACACCCCCAACGACACCGATATGATGATCATGATACTTTAATAAAAAAAAGAACGTCATTGTTTAGTCAATTACATACATTCTTAAAAGAAAACATCATTAATGATATACTATATCACAAAGGGAAATGATAATGATAACAAGAGCCCTTAGGACACTTGTTACCAAGTCTAAAGAAGAAATTTTGTCTTAGAAATTGTTCATTCAACATATTGAAACTTTAAAAAGTAATATTTTCTACAAGAAATTTTTCAATTATTTCTATTTTTGAACCCTTAACTTGTTAGCAAGATCATATCTCAAAAAAAGATATCATTACCTAATGTATATATTATAATGATATTTTAATTTTTGTAAAGAAAAAAAATAGAAAAATCATGTTTCCTTTTTTTTTTTAAAGAACAAACAAAAAACAGTTCTATCCTTATGTATTCCCCGAGTGTATCTGAAAAGTATCATATATTAATTTTTTAAAAATAAAATTTAATCACCGAATACTCTGCCGACACGTATCGGGAACATATCGATGTTTTTTTTTTGAAGGGGGCATGTATCGATGTTATATATATGATACCAATACTTCATCAATTTTTAATATCTAGACTTGCAGGTCTTTGGGTTCCGGTGGTAAAGTACGTTATTTCCACTGAGTTATTCACTCTAATATATATTATTTTTATTCCCTCACATGAAGTTTTTCATGTTAAACATTTTGCATGTGTTAATATTTATATTAGGCTAAAATGCTGATTTGGTCCCTTAAGTATTTATTTGGTATCGCGTTGGTCCCTTAAGTAATAAAAAGTCTGTTTCAGTCCTTTAACTTTATTTCTGTCACATGTTTTGGTCCTTTCTGGTAGGTTAATTAAAAAACGTTAAGTCTGGACATTTTGAAAGGGACGATTTTAATATCAATATAAATACTTAAGGGACCAAAACGTTTTTTAAAAATGGTTAAGGGACCAAAACATTAACGTTTTTTAAATTAACCTAATAGAAAGGACCAAAACATGTGATGGAGATAAAGTTAAAGGACTGAAACGAACTTTTTCTTACTTAAGGGACTAAAGCGATACCAAATAAATACTTAAGGGACCAAAAGAGCATTTTAGCCCTTTATATTATCATGAAGCCGGATACTTTCACCTAGAGACATATCTGTATCGGATACATATCGGATAACGATACTCTACATATACTCGTAAATACGTACCAGCAAAGTATCATAATTACTTATTTTAATTTTTAAAAATTATTTTATCGGATACTTATATGATACTGCACAGATACACAAGGATATTTATAAAATACTTCACATGTACGTATCAAAGAAAATTTAGTGGAGATTTAGATGATTCAATTTTAGATATGCAACAATAGAATTGTTTCTCGATGAATCACTTACAAACAATTCTACTTCTTGTGGATGAAAGTAACGAAGGAGAGGAGATTCAAGTAACAAAATTTGTGTTGAGTTCTTTTAATGTTGTTTCTCTTGATTTATACGAAAACTTTACTTTTTTTTTATTTTGATCACATGTATTGTTTTTAAAAAATTGTGACTTTTACAATGATATAATAATGAAGAGTAATCAATGTTTATTTCCTTCAAGTATTTTACATACAAATAAGTTTTAGTATAAAATTTTTGTTAACGTATCTTAGCCGTATCGTATACTAAATTTTAAAAATTTTGTATATCTGCGTATACATATTGTATCGTACTTGCATCCGTAGCAAGGCTTCGTAGATTCTTGCTGATTGTCTATTTAATTACAAATGGGTAAAGAAATATTCCTCGTTAAAGAAGCAATTAAATCTGATTTTTCCTAACATTATGTTTATCTATGAAACAAAACATAGGCTAACGGCTAAATACATGCACAAATAGATTAATTTTTTTGTCGTGAGTGGAATTATTTAATGGGAAATTCTTGTTTACCCATCAATAAAAGGTGGGTAATACTACCCATGCTGAGTTGGCCCAATCAAAACAATGTATTTATATAATATTAAAAATAATAGAAAACAAACAAATAACTTTGATTGGTGCCAACTCAGCATGGGTTGTGTTACCCACCTTTTATTGATGGGTACCCAAGTTGTCACCTTATTTAATTGTATGTGCTTGTCTGTGATGTCAGGCATGAAGTCACTGAAGGATGCACAGTAAGGTAGAAAAAAAGGAATGGATTTACTTTTAGTCTAATTGTTAGAATATATTGCTCCTCGTACACCATTACATCACTTCATGAACTTCACCCCAAAGTCATCTTCATGCATTGGTTGAATGAATTTGAGTTTGACATAAGGTAGAAAAAGGGAATGGATTTTTATTATTCTTAAATGAACATAAATTTGTAACATACACCTCCTATCTATAAATAAAAGTCATTTGATTTGATGAGCATTATCACACAAAAAATACCAACTCAAAGTTCAACTTTATATTACATCTAGATAATTTATATATTTTTCTCTTAAAACTCTTAGTAGCAAAGTGATCATGGCAAGTACACCTAGTATTCCATCTCATACAAAAGCTTGGGTTTACTCTGAATATGGTAACATAGAAGAGGTTCTAAAGTTTGATCCTAATGTAACTACACCACACCACAAAGAAGATCAAGTGCTCATCAAGGTGGTGGCTGCAGCCCTTAATCCTGTTGATATTAAGAGGGCTCTTGGTCATTTCAAGGACATTGACTCTCCTTTGCCAGTAAGATTTCAATTACCATCTATGACCTAAATATGAATTTTAGCCTTTATAAATTTATATTTTTATTTTAGTCTTGTAAAATTTGTTTGTTTTTAGTCGTATCAAATATATAAATTTTTTGCATTTAATTCTGTTTGTTGTCTTAATTCATATACATTGTCAGCGTAATTAAATAATTTTTACACCGGCAAGGCAATCAATTACAATCGGGTAAATCATGAAAAATGTTACTTAAATCATAAATATTTCTAAAATCACATATATGATTGGTCGTAGTTTCTTGACGGTGTAAAACACCAACAAGGTATCAAAATGAAACTCACAAATATATAATGCTAAATAACATGTTTTTTTCTTCTTCTTTTGTGTGGTGGTGGTGTGAAGACTGTGCCAGGATATGATGTTGCTGGTGTGGTGGTTAGTGTGGGAGACCAAGTGAAGAAATTTAAGGTTGGAGATGAAGTTTATGGTGATATCAATGAGATTACTTTACACAATCCAAAAACTATTGGTACTTTGTCAGAGTATACTGTTGCTGAAGAAAAAGTACTTGCTCACAAACCATCAAGTTTGAGTTTTGTTGAAGCTGCTAGTCTCCCTTTAGCAATAATTACTGCTTATCAAGGACTTGAAAGAGTTGAATTGTCTTCTGGTAAATCTATACTTGTTCTTGGAGGTGCTGGAGGAGTTGGATCTCTTGTTATTCAGGTTTGAATTCTTGTTTCTAAAGATACTCTATACTAGGAAATAAAATACGTTTTTTTTGTCTTAATACTTTGTTCCCAAGAAAAGTGACCCTGGTTAAAGTCGGACTAAAAATTGTTCTAATAAAAAATATAACAGGTTCTCACAAACAATTCGTTCTTAACTAAAGATTGACCAAAAGATAAGTAAATCCCTAGGAAATAAGATGGACATTTTTTGTTTTAATCTTGTGGTTCCCGAGAAAAGCGACCCTGTAGGTTTGACCAGAAGATAAGTAAAGTCTGACTAAAGATTGTTCCAACCAGCAATCGAACAGATTCTCCCAAACAATTTGTCCTTAACTTATCCATTGCTCAATATAAGTTGGCTTTTGTAATACATAAAGTATACAATGTAGTATTTTATGATCTAATGGAATGCAATCATTTGTTTTGGACTATAGCTAGCCAAGCATGTTTTTGAGGCATCTAGAATTGCAGCTACTGCTAGCACAACAAAACTTGAATTTTTGAGGAAATTGGGAGCAGACTTGGCAATTGATTATACTAAGGAGAATTATGAAGAACTTACTGAAAAGTTTGATGTGGTGTATGATGCAGTAGGTAAGATATTTCTACTGAGTTTGAATCTTTATTAATATGTTGTATAATGTGTAAGTTTTCATTGTATAAAAACAATATAGGTAAAAACCTATTTATATTTTTTATTCCAAAAATAGGTGATAGTGAGAGGGCACTGAAGGCTGCTAATGAAGGAGGAAAAGTTGTGACAATATTACCACGTGGAACTCCACCAGCTATCCCTTTCTTACTCACTTCAGATGGAGCAGTGTTAGAGAAATTGCAACCTTACTTGGAAAATGGCAAAGTGAAACCAATATTGGACCCTAAGACTCCCTTTCCATTTTCTCAGACTGTGGAAGCATTTTCCTATCTCAATACTAATAGAGCTATTGGGAAAATAGTTATTCATCCAATTCCATGAGCATGATTAATTAGGCACATCAATTCCATGGCTTTAAATTTGTACTTGAAAGTGTTTTTGTGTGTTTATGTTGGAATAAATCTCTTAAGAGATATGTTTGTTATTTTTAATATTTAACCAAAAGTGAAACCAATATGTGTGCATGGTATATTGTTCCTTAAGTTATAAATAATTCTTGTATTTCTTTGTATAATATTTACTATTTACAAGATCAATTTCATCCAACACAAATTTCCAAGAAATCATTAAGCTTCTTATTCTTAATGATTAGAATCATTAAAAAACACATTTATATTTTAAAAATGAATTAAATTAGACTTACAGCAAAATAAGCATGTCACAAAGGAATAGTTCATGGAAGAGTTATAAAAGTAAAAGCTCAAAGATCTACATGATGATATCATGGAAATAGGGTTGGTTTTTAGTCACAATCACATGCTTTATTAAATGGTAGCAGTTAGTATTTTTGGATTTTATGTATGACAATATGTTGAGAAAATTGTAGTAGAATTGGTGCCTTTTTTCTTTGTTTCTGGATGACTTTATCTTATGATGACTTCAATCCATAGAGACCGGAAATAGATTCTCTCGTGTGTTTTTCTCCAGTTTTCTACGGTGTAGAATCTATACCATTAAATATATTATTTCTCTTAATTTCAAGTTTTTAATATTTATATTTTTAAACATTAGATTTTTTTCGAAGACTGGGATTTAACTAGACCCTGCAGTCACTGCGAGGATTCCCAGGTGTGAAATTTTTCCTTTTGTTTGTGGACTAACTACAAATAGAAGGTCACTTGTATATTTGATTTGATTCAAAATTATTCTTTAAGAGGTAGAAGCAATTTTGTTATTTTTGGATGATCTAATTTTGTTTTTGAGAACAGCCTCAAATATTTTGTTCAAATCATATAAATCATTTTACATTCGACTCATATTTCGTCAGAATCAATTTTACATAATCAATTCTTTCGAATAAACTTATGACATCATAAACTTATAGAGTAAATTAATCTCCCCCCTTCAAAGATGATAATATTTCAACCCCATCCGCTCATGTTTGGAAACATACATATCCCTCCATTCAAAGATACTTAATTATATATTTTGACCCAAATTTATATTTTTTTGTTAACTTTCTTTTAACCTGCTCTGTTTTTCATTTCTCTGTTTTTCATACCTCTGTTTTTACAACTACATAAATGGTAATGATTGAACAAGCTTGTTCATTACACAACTACATGAATACATTAAAGCTATTGCAGCTGCAGGTAATTTCCTTTATGAAAATGATTTCATTTGTTTAATCTTTGAATCAGATTCTATGATCATTTTCATTGGACAAAGAACTTGAAAGGTCAAGAGGAGATTATTTGCACACATAAATGTTAGTATTCTATAGCACAATTTCCATCAATAGTGACTTCTAGTAGTCAGTAGTTTTCCTCTAGGATCGCAGCTACATTTGAGACCGCATCAGTTGTATTTAACGGTGATTCTTCACAATGTTATCGCGGCCACTATTTAAAACCATGGTCTTAAGTACACTCTTAAGAGAATTGAAAAGCAAGTAGTGTTTTCTGATTTCATTTTTTGGAAATTATATACAAGCAAATTTATTTTCATTTGAAGTTTTCCCATTTTGTAACTTATATTCAATCAAATGTTCATTGGAAATGGTTTTGAATGGAATTTAGTGGTTACTTTGATTAGCCTTACTTTTAGTGTCATTAAAAATGAAATGATTCAAAAAATACAAATAAAAAAGAACAAGTGATTCCTAAAAAATATGTAATTAAAAGTTACCTGCTATTGAGATTTAGGAAGAATCACTTAGAATAATTTTGTGTTTCATTAGATTTGATAAAGGGTTGATAGCTTGCATAATCACCATATCATCATTCAAAACATTGTGTTCCCATGCCAAGGTCTAGAGTAGAGGGGGAAAGCTTAATTGCCTTCCCAACCAATGTTGAAGAAGAGAGACCCATTGTTGATGTAGCCATTCTAGTATTTTATTTGCAACTAAGTTAAGCAAATGAAAAGCTCTATTGAAATTGAAGAGGATGGTTATTGATGATGCTTGGTTATGGCCTATTGGTACTATTTATATGTTAATTCAACAAGAAAAATTAGAGGTCCATATCTTATGAAATCTATATCTTGATTTTCTATTGGTTTGGAGCATTACACTTACATCTCAAACCACATATATATCTCTTCGGAATTATTATTTCAAAAACATATCAAATATCCCCAATATGACAATTGAATATCATGAAAAACTTGTTCCATCCAATAAGAAATTGTCATTTATGATTTCTTGATGGGATAATAATCAATAGATTTACAGAAAAGGGACCACAGTGCACTGGTCCCACTGCTAGTTTCTTCTGTTTGCATCAAATTAACAAAACAAATTTATTCTAATTATGTATTTATTGTAATCACTGCAAAATATACACAAAGTGATGTTGGATGCTACAATCACATGTCCGTACGTAGTTAGTTATAGCTATAATATTTTGTACTGATAAGGATATATCCGTAAGGATTTTGCTTTGCTAAATTGTCTTGTGAAAACTTAAATTAAATTTTATATAATGCAAGTTACTTATTTTATTTTTGTTAATTATAACTGAGTGGTGCTGGAATTCTCGGGAGTGTCTAGTGAGATAGGAGTTGGTGTTTCGGTGTGGTTTTTGGTGTCGAATGCTGGCTGCTAAGACCTCTGCTGGTTGCTGTTTCTGGCAGCAGGTTCTTTGGCAGCAAGGCTGTGTCACAGGGAGTGTGTAGTGTGCGTTACAGTGGGCTGAGGTTTTTGTT
The DNA here is from genome assembly GCA_018208015.1 of Medicago ruthenica. Taxonomy (NCBI): domain Eukaryota; kingdom Viridiplantae; phylum Streptophyta; class Magnoliopsida; order Fabales; family Fabaceae; genus Medicago; species Medicago ruthenica. The sequence continues at coordinate 81,829,642 of CM031376.1, forward strand.
CTATCTTTTTCGTAGGTGTGCTGTTGTTATTTTCCTTCTTGGGTGGCACTGTACTGCTTACACGCTGGGGTGTTTGTTTTGTTTACTAGCACCATCTTTCTTGTCTTAAGAAGGTGGTTTTGCTTGAAGTAATATATTGGCTGTTAAAAAAAAAAACTAGTTAACAGTAGATAAAATTCAACTCAATAATTTAAAAACCAGAACTAAAATCAACACGGTGATTCTCTCGAGTCACGGTTAAATTGGTTCAACCGATCAGTTGAACTGGTTGAGCCAACTTCAATTAAAGCACGATTGATACGACCCAATTCGAGTAGAGATCACACTCCAGAATTAGAGAGAGAAACTAGAGATAAAAGAAAGAAAATTCATTATATTTTTCATCCCTTCTAATAATAAGCTAACTACAACAACTACATAACAGCACTACTTAATAACTAACTAATAGAATATGCCTAAAAGATACCTTCTAGAATATACTAAAAGAGTTATTATTCTCTTATCCTCAATTCCTATCATTACCGATCCCTTCAAGATCAACCTTGTCCTCAAGGTTGTAAAATTTGCTCATGGGATCAATTTTTCCAAGATCCCATTGTTGTAAATGAGTGCTGGAAATGAGAAAATCACAATGGATGATTGACCCTCATTGGTCAGCAGCTTAGAGTTTGCGTGATCATCATCCATATCCTCTTGGAGTTGGTCTATATGAGGAAACATGAGATGAATAGAAGACCAAGGATGTTGTGCAAGCTTCGTTGCATGAGTGGCTTGGATCTTCCCAAATTGAAGCATGCATAAATGAGATCATTGTCACTTCTTCTAGTTCAATTATGGATGTATGAATCTTACCATAATGCAGAGAACCCAAGATATAAATGACGCCCAACATTGCTGCCAGGATATAGTTGTCCAGTTTTGGACCTTGTCTAAGCATTGATTTAAGGATTTGTATAGCATACTTAATCAGGACATTATTTGTATAACCTTTAAGCAAAGGAGGCCAAGCAATTCTAAGTTCAGTGATCCCGGATTGCAAGCTTTCAAGAGTGCTACCATCATATAGAATGCTACTCATGGTGAAATAATCTAAATGTAAGGAAGAACTGTGAAGTATAGTAGAATTTGTTCAGTACAAAGGATCCACCAATATGCATCTTCTTCTCCATTAAAAATTGAAGACTCCATCGGATTCAATTAGCGGGAATTGAGAACGATAATGATAATGAAAAATACGACTCAATCCGAGTAGGGATCCCACTCCAGAATTAGAGAGAGAAACTAGAGATAAAAGGAAGAAAATTCATTATATTTTTCATCCATTCTAATAATTAAGCATACAATCTTATATAGACTTGTGCATACTCATAATAAGATAACTACGACAACTACATAATAGCACTACTTAATAACTAACTAATAGAATATGCCTAAAAGATACCTTCTAGAATATACTAAAATAGTTATTGTTCTCTTATCCTCAATTCCTATCAACGATTCAATCTAGTTTCCGGTTAAACCAACTGAGCTGACCAATCTGGCCTAGTTCTAAACACTGACTCAATTATAATTGAATGTATCGACGATCAAATGTGGCAAACGTAACTAATTCCAGACACATTTGAGTTGCCATGCCACATTGAAAATGGATCCTCCCATATGTGATTTTCGCATGAGATGTCAAGTATGATCTCTTACTAGAAAGAAACACATGAAAAATTAAGATATAATAAACATGGATGCTTAAAGATCACACTTTACTCTCGTATCTGAAATTCACACTTAAGAGAGTTCAATCACAACCACATTATGCAATTACTTATTCACATCATCAGTTAATATAGATGTCAGGGTCAGCCTAAATACCAATTGAGACCTAAAATAATTCTAAGACTAAAAGATTTTATTTTTACTATAGGAGACCTTTTATTTAAAATTGATTTCTTTTATTTTTTAATTGTAAATTTTATAAATGTAAGTTTTGAAAAACTGCTTTACATACGCAACGATTATGAAAATTGTAACATTATTATATGAGCAATACATGCATTTGAAAAATATCAAATCTTTAACATAAGTTTTCCACCTCTCAAAAAACTTATTCGAGAAGAATTGGAAAGCTTTGCGTTAGCATAATTGTAGGGATTGTTAGTGTCATTATAGGGATATACTCATTAATAGTGGAGATTGTGTAATTATATGAATAGCTTGATTATAGGAGATAATTGCTACTACTGAGTTGTATATATAACCATATTGTATCCCTGTACATAAATACATATATCAAAACATTTTCTGAAAAACCTAATTCTGTTTCTCTGCTAATATGGTATACAGAGCTTAGGTCACGGTCCTTTTTTTTTTCCTCTGCCTACATATCTGTTGTATGTTTTCACCTCTGCTCCTTATTTCCTCCTTCATGTGCGGCTTCTGTTTCTATACCTTTGCAAACCCAAATCTCAATTAATTCTATTTTGTGTCTCCATCATTTCACCATGGAGAAAACTGAGATTGTGAAACCCATTACAACTACCTTGACCGGATCAAACTACAACCTTTGGGTTCAAGGAATGAAGAGTTTTCTGATAGGCCGCAAGCTTTGGCGTATCGAAACCAGAGATATCGTCAAGCCAATCCGAGAAGACAAAGAAACTGCTACCAAATTTGCTGACTGTCTTGAGGATTGGGACAGCAAAAACCACCAGATCATCACGTGGTTACACAATACTTTAGTTCCGTCTATTCATATTCAATTTTCTAAGTATGATTATGCAAAAGAAATTTGGGATTTTTTGGAAAATCGCTACCAGACCACTGGTCTTGCTCACTATTAGCAGTTGTGGACTACACTTCTCAATATCAAGCAAGAATCTGGCCAATCAGTTAATGATTTTCTTGCTCAAGTCCAACCGATTTGGCATCAAATATCTCTGGCCAAAATGAGTGAATACCATCTTCATCTAATTCAAGTCCTTATGGCTCTTCGTCCAGAATATGAAGCTGTCCGAGCCTCACTATTGCATCGAAATCTACTTCCATCATTGGATACCGCTATTCAAGAAATCATGTTTGAAAAAACACGCCTGAATCTGGATAAAACTCCTCAACTGGATGCTGCTCTTGCGACTACTCGGTCGACACAACAGAGATCAAGCTATCAGCCATGTAAGAACTGTAATCGAATTGGTCATGTGTTTGCTAATTGTCCTACTATAGAGTGCAGGTATTGTCATGGTATTGGCCATATTCTTGAGCATTGTCCCACGCGACTTCCAAAACAAAATCGTGGATCTTTCAAATCCAAGCCTGCTCCAAAGTTTGGGTCTTCCTCCATTTCTGCTGCTGCTACTGAGGGTTCCACTACCATTACTATGAGTGATATTGAGGCATTACTCAAACAGGTTATCTCTTCCAACACCTCTACTGCGATGTCTGCTACTCACGGTAATTCTCAATGGTTTTTTGACTCTGCATGTTGTAATCATATGACCACTGACATTAAATCACTGCCTTCTGTAACAATTGTTTCTTCTCTACCACCAATACACGCAGCCAATGGCAATACAATGAACATCACTCATACTGGTCATGTATCCACCTCCAACCTCACTCTTCCTGGCACCTATTACATACCCAACTTGACACTGAATCTTATTTCCGTTGGCCAATTGTGTGAACAAGGACTAAATGTTTATTTTTCTCCTTCTGGTGTCCAGGTACAGGATCCACAGACGAAGCAAATCATTGGGACGGGTCGCAGGGTGGGTCGGTTATTTGAGCTTCAATCTCTTCATCTTCCTAAAACACATGTGTCTGCAGCTACTGTGATCTCCCCCATTCATCAGTGGCATCTTCGACTTGGTCATGCTTCAGCAAATAAAATTCAGCCTTTAATTTCTCGTGGTTTGCTAGGGTCTACAAAGTTTGAGTCTTTTGATTGCTTACATTGTAAACTAGTAAAACAACCTGCATTATCTTTTAATCGTAGTGATTTAGTTTCAGAAAGTCCCTTTGATTTAATTCATTCGGATATTTGGGGCCTTCTCATGTTTCATCATTTAATGGTTTTCGTTATTATGTCTTGTTTGTTGATGATTTTTCTCGTTTTACGTGGATATATTTTTTGAAAAATCGATCTGAATTATCACAATTATACATATCATATGCACATATGATAAAAACTCAATTTTCTCGTGCTATTAAGATTCTTCGCACAGACAATGCGATGGAATATCGTGATTCTTCTTTACTTCAGTTTCTCAGTCAACAAGGCACTGTGGTTCAACGTTCATGTCCTCATACCTCTCAACAAAATGGTAGAGTTGAGCGAAAACATCGTTATATCCTTGATTCTGTTCGTGCTGCTCTTCTCTCAGCCTTGTGTCCAGAAATTTTTTGGAGGGAAGCAACTCTTAATGTTGTTTATACTATTAATCAACTCCCCAACTTAATCCTTAAAAACTTCTCTCCTTTTGAAAAATTGTTTGGTAAGTCTCCTGAATATTCCATTCTTAAACCTTTTGGATGTGCTTGTTTTGTTCTTTTGCAGCCTTATGCGCACACAAAATTAGAACCGCGTGCTCGTTTGTGTTGCTTTCTTGGTTATGGCACGGAACATAAAGGATATCGATGTTGGGATCCCATTTCCAATAGATTACGCATTTCACATCATGTTACTTTTTGGGAAAATACCATGTTCTCTTCTCTTTCTAAATTTCACCATTCTATCATCACTAATTCCAATTTTTTCACTAATCCCTCTATAGAGTTATTTTTGAGTTCTGATGCAGGTAACTCTAATGAGCTCAATACCAGTCCGCCCCCACCTGCTCCTACTGAACATGCTCCGGTTGTTGATGTTGTACCTATATCATCTCGTCATTCCACCAGAGTAAGAAACCCCCCTCCTTCTCTTAATGATTACCATTGTTATTCTGCTATTGCAACCATTCATGAGCCCTCTTCTTATCGTGAAGCAAGTACTAACCCCATTTGGCAGCAAGCTATGGCCGAAGAAATTCAAGCTTTAGAGAAGACACATACTTGGGATTTAGTTGATCTCCCTACCGACAAGATTCCTATTGGGTGCACATCGGTCTATAAAATTAAGACTCGTTCTGATGGAACTGTTAAACGTCACAAAGCTCGCCTAGTGGCCAAAGGGTATACTCAAGAATACGGGATAGATTATGAAGAAACGTTTGCTCCAGTAGCTCGAATAACATCTGTTCGTAGTCTCTTGGCTATTGCTGCCGTTCGTAAATGGAAGCTCTTTCAGATGGATGTCAAAAATGCCTTCCTTCATGGTGATTTGACAGAGGAAGGTTATATGCATCCTCCTCCTGGTTATCATTCTCCTCATAAGGTGTGCAAGCTTCGAAGAGCATTATATGGTTTGAAACAAGCTCCAAGGGCCTGGCTTTCCAAGTTTAGTTCTACTCTTACACATTTTGGCTTTCTCTCTAGTCCACATGATTCTGCTTTATTTACTCGACGAACTGATAATGGTATTGTAATTCTGCTTCTTTATGTGGATGATATGATCATCACTGGAGATGATAAGTCTAAAATTTCTACATTACAAAGTTATCTCAGTCAACATTTTGAAATGAAAGACCTTGGTTCTCTTAATTAGCTATTTTTTGGGGCTTGAAGTTTCTGAAGATCCAAAATGCTATTATCTCTCCCAGGCCAAGTATGCCCCTGACTTGATTTCTAGAGCCGGTATCACAGATAGTAAGACTGAATCAACTCCATTGGAACTCAACTGGTAGCTCACACCACTTGATGGCACTCCTCTTGAAGATGCCACATTGTATCGACAACTTATTGATAGCCTTGTTTACCTCACTGTCACTCATCCTAGTATTGCATATGTTGTTCATATTGTCGGTCAATTTATGTCTGCTCCTAGATCTTCTCATTTCTCTGCAGTTCTTCGAATTATTCGTTATGTTAAAGGTACTCTTTTCCATGGCTTACACTTCTCTGCTAATTCATCATTGGTCTTATCTGGATACTCGGATGCCGATTGGGCAGGCGACCCAACAGATCGTCGCTCAACAACAGGGTATTGTTTCTTCTTGGGAAGTTCTCTTCTTTCTTGGCGTAGCAAAAAGCAAACCGTTGTTGCCCGTTCAAGCACAGAATCTGAATATCGTGCTCTTGACGATGCTACTGCTGAATTACTTTGGTTACGATGGCTATTAACTGATATGGGAGTTACACATTCTTTTGCAACTATGCTTCATTGTGACAATAGAAGTGCTATCCAGATTTCTCATAATGATGTTTTTTAACGAGCGCACGAAGCACATTGAAATTGATTGTCACCTTGTACGCCATCATGTTACTAATGGCACCATACGCTTAATTTCTATCCCTTCTACGAACCAAACTGCTGATGTCTTCACCAAAACACATCATCTGACTCGCTTCAAAGATCTCTTAAGCAAACTCCAGTTGGCATCCACCATCCCAACTAGAGTTTGAGGGAGGGTGTTAGCATAATTGTAGGGATTGTTAATGTCATTATAGGGATATACTCATTAATAGTGGAGATTGTGTAATTATATGAATAACTTGATTATAGGAGATAATTGCTACTATTGAGTTGTATATATAACCATATTATATCCCTGTACATAAATACATATATCAAAACACTTTCTGAAAAACCTAATTCTGTTTCTCTGCTAATACTTTGTATTCATGATTTGTTGTCTCTTGGAAATTCCTTTTTGTCTCTAGGAAATTCCTTTTTGGTTCAAGTGGTAAAAAATCTAGACTCCTTAAAAAAGTGGTCACGAGTTTGATAGAGAAAATTCGGTTGAAAAGAGAGAACTCATCTTATGTGTCTTCAGTAAAGATTAATCACTATTGAATGACAGTAAAAATCTCGTACTTATAACATGGTAAAACAAAAAAAACAATCAATTTGAAATGTTTCATTTTTAAAGGAATCTAGATTTTATATTCAATGGCAATTATTTTAGCAGAAGGTATAGCTTTTTTAAAATCACTTACTGTCTGTATATTCTTCAAACAAAACAAAAAAACTAAACTATACATATTATTTGATTGAAAAATTACAATTGATTAGCCTCACATTCATTATGTCGACCATTTGAAAATTAAAAACCAAAATCTAGAACAAGGAATAATGCAGACAATAATAGATGCAATCACAAGTAACTTGGAATTCTGGAAGAGTCAACTACACAATACTTTGGCATTTCATTAGGCTTGATAAAGTGTTAATAACGTGCATGATCATCATTCACATAATCACATTCATTTCACTCTCTTAAAAAGTACAAACTTGAAAGAATTAAAAAATCTAAATACACCATATGTTTCTCAAAACATATAACAATAAGCAATTCACAGTGTGATCTTCAAGTCAGTGAATTCTCATTGTTTGCTTCAGAAGTCACTTCTTGTTGTTTTGGTTCACTTTCCAGGGGCAAAGTTTGTGGCATAGGCCCATGCATTGTTGTTAACTGGGTCAGCAAGGTGGTCAGCAAGATTCTCTATAGGTCCTTTTCCAGTAACAATAGCTTGAACAAAGAATCCAAACATAGAAAACATGGCTAATCTACCATTTTTGAATTCTTTCACCTTCAACTCTGCAAAAGCCTCGGGTCGTCAGCGAGGCCTAATGGGTCAAAGCTTCCACCTGGATAGAGTGGATCGACTACATCACCAAGAGGTCCACCGGCAATACGGTAACCCTCAACAGCTCCCATTAAGATAACTTGGCAAGCCCAAATAGCAAGGATACTTTGTGCATGGTCTAGAAGAGAGAGCCATTGTTGATGTAGCCATTCTTGTATTTGAGTGTTTACTAAGTAAACAAATGAATATCTTTATTAGCAATGTTTATGATGGCTATATTGAATGTGTTGGGTTATGTTGTTATTTATATGTTGTTTTCAACAAGATAAATTAAATGTCCATATCTTATGAAATCTATGTACAATTGCTTCTCAAACCACATATCAATTAAGAAAATATTTCCTTCCATTTCCAAACATATCAAATATCCACAGTATATAATAATATCATTAAATATCTTTTTCATCCAATAAGAATTTGCCAATTGTAATTTCTGGATAGGATGGTCAATAAAGTACAGATTCATGCATAACGGTATATAATCATGTGTTGTAAAAGAGGGACCACATTACATATTGGTCCCATGCATTGCTAGTTAATTTGTGGTAGGGCTGGACAAGATGATGAAAACCGACCGAAATCGGCCGGCCCATTGGGTGTGAGGTGCATCGGGTCGGTTATGGCGGGTAACCCGGTTACAGCGGGTGAGAATAGCTGGGTTGGGTTGGGTTGGTATGGCGGTTGCGGGTGGGGTGATCAGACCCAACGAAAACCGAACCGGACCGACCCATTACTGGTATATGTATTGTCCAGTCACTACTCAGCCCAACCGGCCCTTGTTGTTGTAAGCCCATTTTCATTAAAGGCCCAGACATATATATAGTTCACACTTCCCATTTTCATTGAAACCCTAATCTTCTCCCCACAAACATCGGCCGCCGCCGCTGCTGCTCTTCTCATGAACCCAGAACATATCATACCTAACCTTTAAACACTTCCAAAAATCATCCCTTAAACATTTTCAGAGGTTTCTACGAAGAACTTTGAAAGGTTTGTCTTCCCTAATCATGTTTCTTAGCTTCTTTCAACTTGTTTTTTCATTGCTGAGATTTTTCACCTTCCTTTCATTTGTTACTTTGTAACATAAACCAAAATCGTGTTTCTAAAAAGTTATTTAAAGGTTTGTTCTCACTAATAATGTTTATGAGAACACTGATTTTTTTTATTTTTTAAAGCTATTTTGCTAATATTTGTTTATCTATCTTTCAGAAATATAATACACGTTTTTGGAAGCTAAAGATAAAAGGTAAAAGTTTACATATTAGTATTAACTAATTTTTATTCAGTATAATCAATGCATTTTTCTAATAGTTGTAATGTTCATTGGCTCTAACCTTTTAAAAATTAATGTTTTAACTAATTTTTTCTGTTTCTTTGTATCTGTTTCTGTGTATGTTTGCTGCATTGCTAATGCTGGTTATTACTTGGAAAGAGGAAGGATGGATACTCAGGCAGGAAATGAAGCAATACATGTGGAAAATGGTGAGTAATTTTTATTCTCTGCACATGTGTCTTTTTTTAGTTTGATTCTCTATGCAAATATGCTGGTTATATATAAAGGTTGAAATGTTATATGATTAAGTTATATAAATGTGTTTGATTGTAAATCAGATCCCATCCAATAATTTAAGAAATTGAATAGCTAATGTATGTTTGTACCAAATGTAAATGTAAATAAATGTTGTGTAGTTATGTAATAATTATGCAAATGATAAATAAATAAAACAGAACATTTTTTATCAAAAAATATAAGAAATGGAAGTCTTGGGTAAGGGAACAAAAATAGTTACCAATGTCTGTACGGATTTCCTTATGGGGTAGGCTTTTGGAGAACATGCTTTAAACTATACTTATAAATAATACTGGACTACTGGTTGTGATTGAGATCACATTCAGTCTTTGGCTAGATTTTAATCCTACCTTAAGACTAATAGAAATCTATATAATTCTTGTTACAATTTATGAAAATATCCTGGTTATATAAAAGCTACACCGTCCTCAATCCTTATCCGTCTTAATCTACCACCAATGGTTTGAGTATATTAATCCTTATCCGTCCTAACAATTCAAGCCTCTTTAATCTGCAATATTTGCAGCATTTGAGTTTAGCTTACAATAATTTCAGCTCTTTCATTCCTTCCAAAATTGGCATGCTAAAGAATTTGAGGTCTTTAGATTGAAATGTTATATGATTAAGTTATATGAATGTGTTTGGCTAGATTTTAATCCTGCCTTATGACTAATAGAACTCTATAATTCTTGTTACATTTTATGCAAATATGCTGGTTATATATAATTCTTGTTACATTTTACCATATTTTCCTAAAATGATTTCATTTGATAAGCTCTATATAAATAGAGCTTTGTTTGTCACTTTACTATATTTTATTAAAACTAATTCATTTGAGTCTTACTCACGCTTTAACTTTGAAAGGTCCCTCTCTTCTTTTATCTCAAATCCTCTTATTCATAGGATGATATCAGAAATCAGAGTTATACCTGAATCTTATGTTGCTTCAATAACTTCAGTTGTTTTTTGGTATAAGATAACAACCTTCCTACAATGCATTACTGCTTTTTTGTTTTGATCTAATTTTTTTCTCTCTCTTAAAATCAGTCATGGAGGAGGAAACTAGAGTTGCAGCTACAGAGGAGGCAACTGGAGTTGCAGCTACGGAGGGGGCAACTGGAGTTGCAGCTATGGAGGGGGTGATTGAAGCTGGAGCCAACCATAAGTATAATCCCTTGTTACTTTATAATGCAAAAAACTTAATACTTTACTAATGCCTTGAAACACTTAGGGCCTGTTTGAATGCATTTTGATTCTTAGTTTTTAAATTTTATTTTTAAAATCAATTTTAACAAACTATTTTTAAAAAGAAAATAATGAAAAAAAACTTGTTTGGCAATAAAAAAACAAGTTTACAGTTTCTGCTAATTCACCTCTTTCTGCCATTTGTTTAAAAAGAAAATAATGAAAAAAAAACTTGTTTGGCAATAAAAAACAAGTTTACAGTTTCTGCTAGTTCACCTCTTTCTGCCATTAGTTTGAAACACTTTCTATCATTAATGAAAACTGAAATGCAAAACATGTTAGGCTGTTCTGGTTTTTTGCTTTTAAAAATCAGAAAATTGAATACAGTGTAGAAGACTTAGCTAAATACAGTGTAGAAAACTTAGCTAAATACATATCTAAATTACTTTACTAATCTTTTCAGCTGAATCTACTCAACAACCTGCTACTGCACTCCCCCCCTTACCTACTACTAGGTGTAGAAGACCTAATGCCAATGATAATAGGAGAACCTCTCCCGTTTGGCTTGATTTTAATCCCCTACCCGATGAACCAGAACCTACAGCTGCTTGTAAACACTGCCATAAAAGATACCATTGTGATTCTAAATTAAATGGGACATCCAGCATGTTAGCACGCTCTAGAGTTTGCCTTAAGAAACCAGCTAACATACTAAATGACCCTAGGCAAACAAATCTTATAAGTGGGAAGGGTGGTTTTCTAGTTCCAGCTAGCCAAAGGTACAATGCAAAAGATTGTAGGGATGCCGTAACCAACTTTTTTATCCTTGACGAACACGCTTTTAGAGTGGTAGATGGTGAGGGGTTCAAGCAATTATGTAAAAAATTACAACCATTAATGACCCCACCTTCAAGGAGAACAGTTGCTCGCGATTGTTTCCAACTTTATCTCAATGAAAAATTAAAACTGAAGGCATTTTTCAAAACTGATTGTAGAAGGGTAGCCTTAACCACGGACTGCTGGACGTCCGTTCAAAACCTTGGTTACATGACCATCACCGCACACTTTGTTGACAATAGTTGGAACTATCAAAAAAGAATAATTAGTTTCACCCTAGTACCAAATCACAAAGGAGAAACCATCGGTAAGCAAGTTGAGGAGGTTTTGAAGGAGTGGGGATTAGAAACGTGTCCACAATCACCGTGGACAACGCTTCTTCGAATGATGTGGCTGTCTCTTATTTAAAGAGAAGACTTAAGAACAAGAATGGGTTATTAGGTGAAGGGGATCACTTACATATGAGGTGTGTGGCACACATATTGAACTTGGTAGTCATGGACGGCTTAAAGGATCAAGATTTGTCCATTTCTAGCATCCGCAATGCTGTTAGGTTTGTTAGATTTTCACCACAAAGAGCATTAAAATTCAAAGAATGCATAGAAATTTCAAGGATAACATGCAAAAAACACCTTTGTCTTGACGTTCCCACTAGGTGGAATTCAACATACTTGATGTTGGATGCCGCCGAAAAATTTCAAGCAGCTTTTGAGAAGTTAGAGGGGGAGGATGTTGGGTATAAGGAGTGGTTTGGCAAAGCTGGCCCACCTAGTTCTAGTGATTGGGAAAATGTTAGAGCTTTTGTTAGTTTTTTAAAAAATTTCTATGATGCTACAAAGATATTTTCATCATCTCAACAAGTGTCTTTGCATACTGCATTTCACAACCTAGCTTCTATATTGTGTGAGATTCAAAAGGCAGCAATGAATTTGAATACTGTTGTGGCTTCAATGGGAGTAGAAATGAAGGAAAAGTATGATAAGTATTGGGGGAATGTTGTGAAAATGAACCAATTGCTATATTTTGGAATAATATTTGATCCTAGGTACAAGTTTGAATATATTGAGTGGTCATTTGGTGATTTGTATGGGGCTGGTAGTGATTTGGCAAAAGAAAGGGCTGGGAGTGTGAGAGATAATTTGTTTAAATTGTACAATTTGTACAAATCTGAAGTTGGGCCATCTGGCACCAGCAATTCATTATTAGTTGAACAATCTGCCCTTCCCAAAAATCCATCACTTAATTCAAGGGCAGATGCGTTTAAACAACATTTGAAAACAAAGGAAACAATTGTTCAACAAAATGACCTTGAGAGGTACTTAAGTGACCCACCCGAAAACGATGATGAAAAATTTGACATTCTTGTGTGGTGGAAGATAAATGAAGTCCGTTATCCAGTTTTGGCAGCAATGGTTAGAGATTGTTTGGCCACACCGGTGTCAACGGTTGCTTCTGAAAGCGCATTTAGCACAGGAGGAAGGGTTTTAGACACATATAGGAGCTCCTTGAGTCCGAATATGGCTAAAGCTTTGATATGTTGTCAACATTGGCTAAAACCTTCTTTCATTGACTTCAAAGATCTTAATTTGAGTGAAGAGTATCAGCTGTTAGAGAATGTCGTTGGAGGTAATTTAGTAACTTGTCAATAACTTAGTATTGTATTGTGTATTTGATATTGAATAATAAATTAATTTATTTCTCTTTTATTGATTTGAATGCATTGTAGAAATTGGACAAGTGTTAAGTGGCTCCGGAGATGGTCTTGTTGGTGTTACACCGCCAACAATTGGGCCTTCTGTTTAATTCCACTCAATGGTATACAATTCATTAATTATTTTTACTTTCTCATACTTGAATTACTAAATTAATGTAATGCTAATTAAAAGTAATTTAATGTCATGCAGGAGTGACTTTTTTGGATATTTTGGGAGTCAAATATGACTCAATACTAATGCACAACACATGCCTTTTGCTTTTGAATGATGATATGGAATGTAACCTGCTTCATTTGCTTGGCTCCATGGCGATTGTGGACATTGTTTAATGTTGATGGAACCTGTTGGCTGCTGCTGTTGCTGCCTGTTATACTGATTTATGCTTAATTATTGGTATGTATATACTTGTCCATTCTTAATTATTCTGATGTATATACTTGCCTAATTATGCTGCCTGTTATACTGTTAGCTGCTGCCTGTTATACTGATTATACTGTTATAGTTATACTGATGTTGCTGACTTTTGTTAGTTCTAGTGATTTTTGTTAGTTATACTGCTGCTGCTGCTTAGTGATTTTTGTTATATGGAATGTATACTGCTGCTGCTGTTGTCTAGTGATTTTTGCTATAGTTATAGTGATTTTTGTCCATTCTTAGTTATACTGTTATAGTTATACTGCTGCTGCTGGCTTTTGTTAGTTCTAGTGATTTTTGTTAGTTATACTGCTGCTGCTGTCTAGTGATTTTTGTTATATGGAATGTATACTGTTGTTGCTGCTGCTGTCTAGTGATTTTTGCTATAGTTATAGTGATTTTTGTCCATTCTTAGTTATACTGTTATATTTATACTGCTGCTGCTGGCTTTTGTTAGTTCTAGTGATTTTTGTTAGTTATACTACTGCTGCTGCTGTCTAGTGATTTTTGTTATATGGAATGTATACTGCTGCTGCTGCTGTCTAGTGATTTTTGCTATAGTTATAGTGATTTTTGTCCATTCTTAGTTATACTGTTATAGTTATACTGCTGCTGCTGGCTTTTGTTAGTTCTAGTGATTTTTGTTAGTTATACTGCTGCTGCTGCTGTCTAGTGATTTTTGTTATATGGAATGTATACTGCTGCTGCTGCTGTCTAGTGATTTTTGCTATAGTTATAGTGATTTTTGTCCATTCTTAGTTATACTGTTATAGTTATACTGCTGCTGCTGGCTTTTGTTAGTTCTAGTGATTTTTGTTCCCTTGAATTAAGATTTATCAACCTGGTTATTGTTAGGATTAAGTTGTGAAGCTATCAACCTATGCCCATGCCATTAGAGATGTAGAGGATGAAGAATTATGAAGTATATTCTATGGCATGTCCCTTTGCAGGTAATATGATAAAACTTGTTTGCTTATAATGAATTGTCTTTAATCTAGTGAAATATTTATTATTTTCTAACTGATTTTAATTTACAGTTGCCGATTTTAATTATATGAATTCCCTTGTTGTGCAGCAAGCCAACAACTACAACAACAACATTCTTCATGTTTCGCCATGTTGTAGCATCGGCAATTGCATGCAGCATGTGCTTTCAAAGCCGGCGATATTTATTTCAATGTTACTCACTTTAATATTGGATGACTGTAATATATTATATTACTTATATTGTTGCACGACTGTAATATTTACTAATATTGGCTGTGTTGTGCATGTTTGCTGTCAGTCAATGCAAACAAGTTATATAATATATTGTGACATTGTCTTTGAGATGAATATTGTGGCACAAATATTACTCTTAATTTTTACTTGAATTTTCAGTTAGAAAATTGATAGGCCTTAAAGATTAATATGAATGACCAATTGATTATTCTTGGTTTTATCTAATACCCAAATTATAGCTTCTAATTTTGTTTATGTTAATTTTTTTTAAAATATATTAGACAAAGTTTGATATATACAAAACCGAATTAACCGAAATAAACCACATGTTTGACCGCTTTAACCGTCTACACCGAACCGACCAAACCGATGCCTAAGTTGGTCGGAAATGGTTTAGATATATGCAACCGTTGGTTTAAACGGTTTACAGTT
The DNA here is from genome assembly GCA_018208015.1 of Medicago ruthenica. Taxonomy (NCBI): domain Eukaryota; kingdom Viridiplantae; phylum Streptophyta; class Magnoliopsida; order Fabales; family Fabaceae; genus Medicago; species Medicago ruthenica. Next base: position 81,844,693 of record CM031376.1, read on the forward strand.
TTGAAACCGATTTCAAACCTAACCGACCGATTGTCCACCCCTAATTTGTGGTGTGTGTTGCATCAAAAGGACAAAGCATATTTTCTTTTTTCCTCAATGGATAAAACACATTTATCCTAATATTACGTCATTATACCATATTCTACCGTTTATTTTTGGAAGCAATGCAAAATAGACACAAAAGGATGTGGAAAGCAATGCTAAATAAAACACATACAATCCATGCTCTCTTGTTTTAGCTAACTAATCAAGTAGTTTCACTCTATTTTTTTTTATCATGTGTTGCTACAGTACTTTTCATGTGAAAAAGGTATCTTTGAGATTTTGCTTCATTTTTTGTGAATCATGTCTTGTAAATTAAAAATGAAAATAATAAGATAAATAAATAAATTTAAATAAACTGGTCTTATTATAAGTTTAAAAATAACAAGATAAATAATTAAATCCATGTATACGATTCTAGTCTTATTCTTTAAAAATAAAATAAAAATTGGACGCTATTGGGTATCTCCCTTGCCTTATGATATTTGGACGCGTTATAAGACCAATTTTCAAGTTGGTTGTAAGCTATCTAACTTTTTATCTAGAGAGTTGTACTAGCAGTGAGTACAATATCTAAAACTAGAGTTTAAAATTGTTTAAGTGATGTCTTGAGAGTGTTCTCAAGAGGGTATTTATAGTCTTCTTTGGGCTAAGTTTTCTGTGACTTAGACCCCAAGCAACTTCGGCCCAAAGCCATTTTTAGAACGTTCTAGAGGCTTCTAGAAGCTCTTTAAGGCGGCTCCCTTAACGGGCTTGCCTAAGGTCATTTTGGCCCTTCTGGAGGGCGCTGAACCCTTCTTGAGGACTTTGTGCCCTTAATGATGAGATTGATAGTCCACAGCCCAACAAGCACGAGTCTTGGGACAAGGCGAAGTGATTAACTATGAAGATTGATAGTCCACAGCCCAACAAACACGAGTTTTAGGACAAAGCGAAGTGATTAACTGTGAAGATTGATAGTCCAAGAGTTGAACGATCTCTCAAATGGATGATTTTATAAATCAAAACCGAGATATTTTTCCTTATAGGCAAGTCATGTTAATATATCAATTCTCTCAACATCATCTTGACACATTCAAATAGATTTGTATCACTAGCTTTAAGAATATTTATATTATATTTGTTGGTTAAATAGATTGAACGTAATTTGGGTCGAACTGATAAAAATTCTAATAAATTTTTCAACCATTTATTTATTTCCACCTTTCATGATTTTTTTTACTGGACATTTCACATTTCCTAAAATAAAATTCAAACTCATCCTTCAAATAGCATAATATCAGGATCTAATTTTATTATTTTATCAAAATAGTGTTGTTTGTCTTTATTATATTATATTTTGTGATTGGTAATCCTTATTCATTCGAGTAAGACTTGTTTGGTCATAACCTGATATCATTTTGATTTGGACACACATAAGTGAAAACATGTAAAAGAAAAGCCAATTAAATAATATATTTTGAAAATAATTAATTGATATATAAGTTTGTGTGTGTCTAAATTATTTATATTTGTGGTTGTTGAATAAACTTTGGACTCCATAATTCAGCTCAAACGGCATTACAAGATCTCACATTGAGCTAAAGATATATGGCATGTAAATGGTTAATAAAATATAGTTGTAAGAAAAAAAAATGGCAGTCCAATGCACAAAACTACCAGATATGCAAGGTCTGGGAAGGGGTCTCACCATCTAATATATTATATGCAATCTTACTCTATTTTTACACAAAGGTTGTTTTCATGACTTGAACTCGTCACATAACAACAACTTTTACCGTCATAATATATGAAAAATTAATGTAATAAAACTTCAGTGGTTTAAAACATCGTTACACTGTAGCCATTAAATCACAACATTATGTTACTTTATTTTGTTAGTAGTGGTTGCAGATAACAACGTGAAAGAAAGAACAAAGAAACCTAGAATAAGTAATGAAGATGACAGATGCAATCACAAGTGACGTGAGATTTTGGAAGAATCATTTACACAATAGTAGTTCATTATATTTGACAAAGTGTAGATAGTTTGCATGATCACCATTTCACTCTCCCTTGTTTTAGTAAAACCATTCATTTCATTTACTTAATTTGTACAAACATAGGAAAAAAAAGAAAGATTTAATGCGCCATGTTTTACAAAATATAACATAAAAACAAATTCAAACTTTGATATTCAAGTCATTCACTTCTCATTTTCCAGGGGCAAAGTTTGTGGCGTAGGCCCAAGCATTGTTGTTAACTGGATCAGCAAGGTGGTCGGCGAGGTTCTCTATAGGTCCCTTTCCGGTGACAATGGCCTGAACGAAGAATCCAAACATAGAGAACATAGCTAATCTACCATTTTTGAGTTCTTTCACCTTCAACTCAGCAAAAGCCTCTGGATCTTCGGCAAGGCCCAAGGGGTCAAAGCTTCCACCTGGGTAGAGTGGATCGACTACCTCGCCGAGAGGTCCACCAGCAATACGGTAACCCTCCACGGCACCCATTAAGATAACTTGGCAAGCCCATATAGCAAGGATGCTTTGTGCATGGACTAGACTAGGGTTACCCAAGTAGTCAAGCCCACCCTCACTAAAAATTTGGGATCCTGCCTTGAACCATACAGCCTCGCCGAATTTGATACCATTGCGAGATAAGAGCTCAGGGAAGACACATCCCAATGCACCCAACATAGCCCATCTACTATGGATGACCTCTAGTTCACGGTTCTTGGCAAATGTCTCTGGGTCAGCAGAAAGCCCGGCAGTGTCCCAACCGTAGTCACCAGGGAATTCACCGGTGAGGTAGGATGGGGCTTCACCAGAGAATGGGCCCAAGTACTTGACACGGTCTGGACCGTACCACGGGCTTCCAGACGGAACAGACTTCTTGGTGGTTGTTTTTCTCATTGTGACTCTTCCCACCCCAATGTCTTGAGTAGATGGGAAAAGCTTGATTGTCTTCCCGAGAAATGATGAAGAAGATAGAGACATTGTTGAAGAAGCCATTGTAGTATTTTATTGCTTACTATGTAAACAAATGAAGCTCTATTGGCAATGTTGAGGATGGTTATTAAATTAGGGTACATGGCTATTTATATTTGGTTTTCATCGAGCAAAACTAAGGGTCTATATCTTATGAAATCTGTATCTAAGTTTCTATTGGTTTGTAGTATTTCATTTGCTTCTCAAACCACATATCCTTTATAAATTATTTTCTTTCTTTATCAAATATATCAAATATCCATAATTTGTGATGATAGTATATCATTAAATACGTCTTCCATCCAATAAAGTTTGTCAAATATGATTTCTAGATAGGCTAATCAATAATGTACAAATGCATACATATCTATATGTCTTGCAGAATTGGGACCACAGTGCATATATTGGTCCCACTGCTATAGTTTGTGGTGTGTGTTGCATCAAATTAATGCACAGCATTTTTTTCCTTCTTTTTGCTCAATGGAACAAGACAATTTTATCCTTTTAGAGTAAAAAAACAAGTTTATCCTATTGTATGTCATTATACCATATTGACATATTCTACGGTTTATTGCTGGAAGCAATGCAAAATTGCCACACAATGAAGTTGGAAGCTATGCTGTCTGTATTAATTAACTAATCAACTAGTTTCACTTACTTTTGATTGTGTAGTTGCTATAATACTTGTCATGTTTGTTTGCTCTCAACAAAAAAAAAATTATAATACTTGTCATGTGAAAAGGATATCTATGGGATTTTGCTACTTGTCATGTCTTTAAATCTAAGACAATATAATATAGGTAAGAAAAAAAATATGCATGTACAAAAATCAAAAGTAAACTTGATGAAGATTAAAGATAAAATGAATAGAACGGAGGTCTTGAAAACCACTTTTTGAATAACCTTGGTTTACCAAAAATATGAAAGGGATAAAAATATAACATGTAAGAAGTAAATAAAAATAAAATGGAAAAAGAAGAAAGGGTATAAGATCAAAGTTAAATACGTTTATATTCTCTATTAAAAAAAATTATCAATTTCAGAGACGTTTTAAGTAGAGTTGTCATATAGGCTGACCCAATCTACTTCATCTCAGTAAATTAGCGTGCATAAATAGACCAAATCGATTTGGTCTACTTGCTATATGGGCTCTAAATATTAATCCAAATTCAAGCATTTTGAACTACACGAATCAAGGAGATTTCTCTTTAGACGCCTTGGGGTTGCTCTTAGGCACCCCGAACTGACATTTTTATCCCCCAACGGAAGTTAACTACCATTTTGTCAAGCTAGTGGTAGTTAACTGTCACTCGCACAAACTAGCGGTGGTTAACTGCATTCTGGTCATATACCAGAACATAATAGCAACTCCCACATTTTAGTAAAACACGTAGGTCTTCATATGCCCGACCATTTTGCAAACCCTCCCGCACCATGGCCCTGACACTAATGATGATCTGCAGTAATCCAGAGTATTCCCAACATGCCCCTCCTTAATATTATCTCCTAATTCGTCGTCCTAGGGGTTCTCCCTCGATAGGGGGAAGTATCTTTGGGTAAAATAACTTATACAATCTGGACACGTGTCCCAACACGTGCTGTCATGGGTCCTGCACCTCCGGACCCCTACCAGTCTTAGGTATGATGTGAGGAAGGACATCTATGAAAGTCTGAGCTACATGGTGTGTTTTGTTCATTTGCGATAAACCACATCACAAAATCATTACACTTATCTATAAATATATGAACACCAAGTTATCCGTAGTTTACTACAACGTGGGAATACCTAATTTGTTTAGGGTCTGGGTTGATGTCACATTGTCTGGCTTGAAGGATCAACAGGACCAAATTCACCGTCGACTCAACCATATAGAGATGCAAGGAGGGTGGAGAGTGTTGAGTATCGTTGCCCATTAACCAACTCAGATGGAAGCGTCCAGTCCACCTAGATGAAGTTCAAGAATGGCGACGACATGATAACCATTTTCTCAATATTTGGCTAGTACAATTCTAAAGGACTGATCAAGTTGGACGCTTCCTTGGTCAGATCTTTCGAAGATATTTGGGAAAGTTTGATTCAGTCCATGACCTACAAAGAAATCAAGGCTGCATGGAGGAACCAGAAATCTAAGTTAGTTTGAATGATCAATGATTTTGTGGGTAAAATATAATGTCATTTTACGTTGTTGAAATTATGTTTAATGTATGCTTTTGTTGTTGTCTTGCATGGATATTGAGTGGTCTTGTCCAATTTTGATCAGAAGCATTGTCTCATCTTTGAATACCCCTTAGTATGTGTTCTATACAAATGCATTAAATGGTTTTTGAATACACGTTTACATGTGTGTTTCATCGTGAAATGTGTTTTTTCTCTGAAACGGATAGTTAACTACCGTTCTTGACTACGACAGTTAATTATTGTTCCAACAACAACAAGTAACTATTAAACCGGTGATCGCTAGTTAACTGTCATAAGAGGTATTTTCATTAGTTTAGAGTGCCTGAGAGAAAATCTAAAATGTCTATAAAGAAAAATTATCGTGAGTCAAAAACTAAAAACATATTTGACAGCTTTAAGTCTCTCTCTCATGAATTAAAAACAGCTTTGTTTTTGTAAAAAATGGAGATCTAAAATAGATAAAAGTAAACTAGAGAAACTAAATTTAAAAATGAGTATTAGCACTAAAAGTATATGTGACTCTAATTATAAATAGTTAAATTTAGGCGAGTTCAATATTTCTTAGTAATTCATCCATACTTCTATACTTACCATGTATAAATTAAAAAGGGAATAAAAAAAATTTAGTGTGACTTTTTCTTTTTGAACTATACCATTTATATAAACTATTTTATCCAGAATTTAATCATTCTTTAGTAGATAATCAAATTTTCTAAATCTCTATACTTTTATATAAAAAAATACTACTTAAGTTTTTTTTCTTTTACCATTTTAGCATTCCTTATCAATCAAATAACTTAGGTTTTTAAATAATTAGCTAAAATTATACAACTATTATTATTTTTATTGATAAAAGCATAAAGATGAGCACATTAGTGCTCATGTGTGCTCATCTTGATAAATTATATATTATAAATAGATAAATTTAGTAGATATTTTTTAATATTAAAATTTAATAGAGTTTAGCGTGTTCATGTGCATTTTTTTTGCACAAATGAAGACATGATGAACACATGGTTCATTGTATATTTGATATGGGACATGCATTTTTAGTTTCGTTTCATACACTTAGAATGAAAATTTCTACTACGTGATATATCCTTTCATCTTTGCCTCTTCGAATTCATGAAGTATTGTATTTTCACGTCGCCACATGCAAATGATTTTATAGACTATAGTCTCTGAATTTCACTAGAGAGCCCAAAAATATGATTTTACTCTCTAATGTGTGTGAAAGTGATGAACAAAATGTCCCATTTGTCTGCGCTTTTAAATTCATTCTTACACGGTACCAATTTACACTCTTCTATTTAATTATGTGCTAGCTAATAGTATTGCTTATCCAAAACCATGAAAGCTAGCTTTTATTTATTTTTTTATTTAATTTGTTTTATACAAAGTAATTAATTATTTAATTTGTTATCGACTTAGCCGCCAAGATATGAGTCTATAGTCTCTAAACAGCAATCTAATTGTGCTTTGTTTTAACTTTTTCAACCTTTTCAGCTATATGCTCCAAAAACAAAATTACAAGAACTTCCCAATTTGTTAAGATTCTTTTTTTTTTTAACCTTTGTGTGTAAATCGAGTATCATCTGCGTATAACCGTGGAGATTAATTTCTCGAGTTGGTAGACCAATTTGTTAAGATTCTTTTTTTTTTTTAACCTTTGTGTGTAAATCGAGTATCATCTGCGTATAACCGTGGAGATTAATTTCTCGAGTTGGTAGACCATAATGAAAAGCAAAATTATATGTTAAGAGTTTTAACATTGTTGCATTCTTATAGATTTGAACGTAGGACATCTAGTTAAGTTAAAAGAGTATTGAACATCTCATCCAAACTTTCTTGTGTTCCAAGATATTAACATGTGTGAAAAGAATAAGATGTATAACTAACTATATAGATGAAAACAAACATAAAAATAAAAAACAAAGATAATATAAAAGCTACTAAGCAAACCCCAATAATTCATTGTAACAAGATTGCATGAAAATTAAATAAATATAATATATACAAAAATCCTAAATAAAGCACTATAATTCTTTTGCCATGGTCGTAGAATCTTTTTGTATCTACGTTTCTCTGTAAATGGCCTTGTCATATATAAATGTAACACCCCTATTATACATTTTGTATTCTTTTTCTATGTTCCTGCAGGGTAGTACTGGTTTTAATGTGCATATAAACAAACAAAACATGTACATTTACAAGTAAAATCACAACCCATTAAAATGGTAATGATTTTATTGGTAAATATACTAATTGGTAAAAATGATAATCAACCACACTATAACTATATATAGCTTGCTATAACCAGTACCTAACTACCCCTATAAATTGTCCCCAATTTGGTTTAAGTATATGTTTGACACATTAATTTGACACATAAATCCAAACATATTATCCTAAGTGTAACATTTACTAGTGACATAGGTTGTGGACATTTCACTAGTGCAAGGTGGTGAGTCCCATGTAACACTAGTCCTCAAAGCATCAAAACTTGGAGACAAATTGAATGGAAATTCAATTGTTCTTCCAAGATTTTCCCATTGATTAAGCTGCATTTGATCTTGAATATTCTTCCTCCAACCTTGTTCTAATTGTTCTGTTTCTGTGACAATGGTGGGTTGCATATCTTGAGGTAAACTAATTGAAAAGCCATTATATTGATTATTTGCATCTTCAAAACCAATATAGTTAGTGTTGGAAAGAATTGAACTATCATCAATTGTGCACTTTGTGGAACCATTGGCCTCAAGTGTGTAGAACATTAGGTTATCAATAATGTCTTCATTTGGAACAGGAATTTGTGAGGATTTGGAAATTGTGTTGATGTTGTTGATAGGTTTGTAATTTGGAAGATCTGAAGCTGAGAAATTGTTGATGGTATTGGAGACTTGTTGTAGCTCATGCTTGTTGCTACAAAATTGAATGGATAATTATTAGGCATGAATCCATGAGTTTCATATAGTGAGGGCAACGTATATATAAATTTGGAGCAAGTACTGTCAGCAATACTAACTTTAACACTATTTTATGAGGCTAAATTCATGTAGGTCCCACAATTTTATGTAGGTCCATTTTCAAAATAATAAAAACACGTGAGTTTCACCGAATGAAAACTTAAGTGTTAAAAATAAAGCTTGAGAGTTGGTTTGCCATCAATTAATATTTTATTTTTGAATATAAATCAAAATTATTATCTACGATTCTTCATATTATGAAAATATTAAATGATTTTCTAATTTCAGTGTCAATAAAATATTTCTCTTCACTCTACCCAAAAAAAAAAAAAATCTCTTCATACAAGCAACAAAATAAACATTCAACAATTCATTTCTCATTTGATTTTGCATCTAATTCTTTATATAATAAATAAGTAAAATAGATATTATAGTAGTACTGAAAAAATATTATTGAAAACCTCCAACACTTACATTTGTATGTTTGTTCCTGCTGATGATCCTTGTTCTGTTGTTGTACATGAGATATTATTTTCTGAGCAGAATTGGTTGATGTTTGTAGTTTGTGTGAGTAATTCAGTAACCATGCTTCCTGGTAATTGGGAGATCCAAGGATGAGACAATGCTTTTTGTACCATGGAAAGGGAATTGGTTTTCTTGAAGATCCTACAGATTGCCCATGAATCCTGAAAAATTCATAAAGGACTAATCATTTTAGTATAGAACTAGTAGAAAAATATTATAAATGAAGAGGAATTGGTTTATGCCAAAACAAAACTTAACAATGTTCATTTAATAACATTGGCTAAAATGTAATTTTTTTTTTTTTCATTTAATTTAACAAATGAGTGGTTACTCATTGTTATGCCAAATGTAAAAATTGGAAAGAAAAAAATTTATTGTTCATATTTTCATACTATATTTTTTTAAAGGAAAAAATAGAGTGCATGGACATCAAACGGCAGAAAAGACATCTCAACTAGGTTGGTACCCCAAACCACCATCTATCATTTGCAGCACTCTAAAATTTTATACTATATTGAATCATTTTAGATTAATGCATCTAAGTATCTAGAAATTTTATTAAATGGTGCAACTTAAAACTAATTTAGACTTGTAATATTCTACAGTAAAATTATCTAGTAAAAATGAGGTAGGTAGTATGAATTTACTAAAATACTTACATTTGGAGAGAAACTTTTATCTGAAAACTTTTTAGGAGAAGAGTTTGAATTTGAAAGACATGGTAGCCTAAACTCATGCATCATCCAATCAGTTTTCATCCCTTTGGCAGCTCTGCCTTTATAGAAGACAAGTGACTTCTTCAAACCAATGCATTTTCCATCTGATGAGTATATAGGCCTATCAGTTCCAGTTGCCTTCCAAAATCCAGCTCTTGTAACTCTATTAGGCCTTGAACTGTTTCTATATTTTCTGTCCCTTGGACAATAGAAATACCATTCTTTCTCACCACTACTTCCTAGCACTTCTTGTTTACAAAAATAAAATGAAGTCAAATTTTTTTGGTCACTAAAATAGTTTCATATTTTATGTTTTCAATTTAATTGGTAAATAAGATAGAATATAGGTTCAATAATTCTCTTGTCATTTTCTTGTAAAGTCTTTAAAAACTGATTCAACATTTTTATGAAATTCAAAAATACCAAAACATCATTTTCTTATCCATTTTAATCTTCATCTTTTATAAAATTAAACATAGTATTTTTTGGTCCTTGCAAAGAGATTAAAAATACCATATTTTTATAAAAGATATATATGGGCTAGAAATGAATAAAAAATTTGTAGAGATCAAAATTTAAAATGTAAACTGGTTATTTTTTTTTTCAATTAAACAGAACCTTAATATTTAAAATTGTGTGTTCCCTCTCTAGGTAAAATAATATTAGAAAAAGGAAAATGGGTTTTATGTTAAAACAAGATAAAGCTAGAAAATAGTGAGTTTGTGTTATAAGAATTCTTACTTGGAAGGTCCCATGGTTCATGATTGTAAATATCCACTTGCTTAATAAGTTCAATAGGAAGAGATTTTTGCTGAATTTTTCTCTTGAGGTAAAAACCAACAAGCTCTTCATCTGTGGGATGAAAACGAAAGCCAGGCATCAAATCATCAACCTTGTTAATATCCATCTCAGTTCTTTCCTCCATGTTCTCTTTCTCTCTTTGAAAATTATTGATCTTGTTCAAGTACCAAATGAATAGATAGAAAGTGACTTCAAGATGTCAATATTTCTATGGAATCTGCAAGAAGTTTGAGCCTAGTTAGTGATAATTAAATATGAGACGTTATTGTGTATATATATATATATATATATATATATGGTTATACTCTTTGCATGTGCATGGAAACACGAATTCGAATTCCCCTCAATCAAGATTCCACGCACTTACCAAATCAGTGATTCAAAGTCGTTGGATTAAAATCAGACAATATTTATTTGCTATCAAAGATTTCGTGTGTTCACATTGTGACCAACTTAGATCAGAGAAGGATTCTAGATCTTTTTAATGGGGCAAATTTATATTTTATAAATATTTATATAAAAGTGCATTAAATTATAAGCAATGAAATTATTATGACGACATCATCATTATCAATAATTAAAAATAAGGATATTGCAAAATTATATTATACATTCAAAATATTGAAGATAGTTTTAACATCTACAAATTATAAATTATAATTGTTCGTATTTATAATTTTAAATTAGATTTAACACTATCAAAAATACATTTGTATATGTATGTAACCAAACAAACATTTAATAATTTTTCTCTCTCACAATGTTGTGGAGCCAACACTTAATTTTAAGTAGGAAAAAATAATATTATTGAATGACTAATAATAAAATATAGCGTGGACAATTGCCCCTAATTTAATCCATGTACATATGTACTTGCTTGACTCGTTAGATTAAGATTATATTTTCTCCAGTCGCATTTATAAACAAAAAACAACTTTTTAGATTCATTGAATAACTAATGTATCGAGATGAACCTGAATAGTTGTTTTTTACTTATAAATGTGATCGGATGTAACACATCTTGACTTTTTCGTTTAAAGTTAGCTATCTTAAAATCTGAGTCATCTTGATATAAATATTTTCAACTTGTTGAATGTGTATGTACTAATTAAAATATAAGAGAATCCAAATTCATGGAAACAAAACAAAGTTTTAACTTTGCAATCTTTGGAAAATCAAACTCATTTATAATATACTATTCTCAAATACAATAAATGAGAGAGTAGAATTTAAAAGCTCTTAAAGAAGTTTCAAGATATGCTAACCCACAGTGTGTGTAAATTTGCTTAGTTCAAGACCACTATATGCCTCCCAAGAAACTGTATGTTTCAAAGCTTTTGCCTCCAAATGAAAATAGAATGAAATTTTGATGAAAATCAAGATGACTTTGGTGGTGACAACTTTTGACAAGAGGTTATTTAATTATGCTTCTCATGAACAACTTTCAAGGAGGATATGTTACTCAAGTCAAGCAAAAGTAAACCTCTTCGATGGATAATTCTTTACATCCTCACCCAATATATATATATTGTTATATGTGAATGACATAATTTAGGATTAGAAGAGACTACAAAACTAGTAGCTTTCTAATTAGTTAAATATTATATTGTGATATTATTCCATTTTCACACTTTGATGATGTTCATAAACAGTTCATCTAATCTTCAACAAATCAAAGACAAGCACAAAATGACAAGGCAACCTTCTACGTAATTATTACTTAATTTTCTATGATTATATAATCCTGTTTTGGATTTTCTTTGGTCCGTAAAATATTAAAAGGACCCACTGAATTATATTATAATATTAATGTAGTTCTCAATCTGATTAATTCTCTCTTTAATTCTTTTGAGGGTCCCCTTTGTCAATTTTGTCATTTTTATCATGTTCCAATGTTCCGTGGCAAATAAGAACAAATTGTAGGTATTTTTAAATATTGCAATTAAATAATATTTTCCAATAAGTTATTCTTTGTGATAATGAAGGCATTCCCACTTAAGCTGCTTAGAAATACAGTACACTTAAGTAAACAATCATTTGACCCTCTAAAAGGGCCTATTGTGGGACAGAAGAATTCAAGTACTCACTCTTAATAAAAGGGAGTATTGGTATTCCCTCCTCTTAGAAAGAGTGGTTGGATTTATCACAACTCCGCAAAATCGGCTTATGAGGTGGGGATTGCCCCCACTTATAAATACATTGTCAGGTCATCTCATATCCGATGTGGGACTCTTAACACACCCCCTCACGACCAACACTATTGAGTTTGGTTCATACACATAAATGGTAATCTGATAGCAGGTGGCTCAATGGATCTTGGAAAGGCTCTCAAGCCATCTTAAAAATTGTGGTTGGGCTTTAACACAACCCCACAAAATCTGCTTATGAGGTGAGGATTGTCCCCACTTATAAACACATTGTCGTGTTCTCATATCCGATGTGGGACTCTTAACATCTCCATAATTTTAACCTCCTCAAAATAATATGAAAATAGATTTTAGGTTTGAAAATTTAGAATTTTTTATCTTATTAAAGTTAGATCTTAATAAATATACTATTTTTCATTTTTAATGTCTAAGTTTTTCTTCAAACAACGGTCTCATAAATGTTTCTCATCGCTGAATTTGGTTCTCGTCGTTAAAAGAAGTTAAATGTAACATTGTATAGATGGACTAAAACAAAAGATAGTATAATTATAGAGATCAAAAACTTATTTTAATATTTGATAAAAAAAAAATTACTTATTTTAACATAATATTGTGTCCCCTCTATATGTGACATGTGTGCAGCTTTTAACGGAGATGATCAAATTTGTTGACAGATAATATTTTAAGAGTCATCGTTTAAAAAAAAATAGAAGGACTATGTATTTAGAAGAATTTTGAAGGTAGTGTACGTAGACTCTTTACTATCATTCATAAAAGTTGGATAGAGTGTGTCTATGTTAATATTGCTCATAATGTTCCTATTAATAAAACTCTCTAATTATCGAAAAAAAAAACAAGGTAGAGTATATTTTTCTAATGTGCTCGGCAGTCAATATGTTTCACCCAATTTTGTAAGAATAGTTTAGGACTTGTGTGTTCTTTTCTGACATTTATTTTCTTCATAATTAATACAAAGAAGCCTAAAAAGAAACGCCACATTTCTTTATCAAGAGAATGTACAAACGCAGTGACCTCATTTGAAGTCATTGTTTTCATACTTGTTTATTATAACCCAACTAGTTGGAAACATGTCAATGATCAACCTTACAAAACCAACCACCTTTGTAAGTTGAGATGTGTAGTCAACCTTATAAATGGTAAGTGATCTGAATTGATAAATTTTGATTTCATGTTAAGTTTTATATTTGATCTAACTTGATCTTACAAATTCAAGTTGTAGGTTGAGATACACACTTTTTATAAACTTTAATCAACGCTTATCTTTATCTACATGGAACTTGATTTCTCCAATATATTATTTTTATGAGTAAAAAAAACAATACAATTTTTTTAATATTAATGTACGATATATCATCATAATATATAATATATTGTTGTTATAAAAATTTAGGATGATGAGATGATATTTCAGCTTAAGGTAAAAGACATTTGAACGCAATTGAAATATAAAATTTAAGGCTAAATATGATTTCAGCATCTATAAAATTTAACAATTAACTTATATTTTAAAAATGACATTTTGGACCATCAACGCTCTTTGAGCTTTGAATTTTGTTTTGATTTCTTGGAGACCAACTCATCTAAAAGAAAAAGTGACATTTGAGCAGCATAACTAAGTTTCAAAATTCTTCAAAAAAAAAAAAACTAAGTTTCAAAATTTTATTCCAATTCTGATCCTGATTCTATAAGTTGATGCCACCACAAATTCAACCCTTATCTGTTAAAGAAGAATCGCTGTAAACCAAATTTGACAGATTCGTAAATATGATAGGTGAAAGTTAAATTAAGTTTCTATCATATTTTTTTTGCCATAAAATCTCTTGCTTGCATTCATATTAACCAAATCTTTTAAATTGGTAATCAATATTACGTGAATGGATTGATGAATCAAAAACATGGAAACATGTGGCAAATTTCCAATCAACTTCGTGATTATGGGGAAATATAGTTAATATTTAATTAATATTTAATATTGTGTAATAAATTATTAAAGATAAATTTTAAAATTGATATATTTCATCATTTCATGTCATCATAATCCTAAAAATAGGAACATGAGAAAAATATAATTATCCTGATTATATACAGTTTGACTAATCAAGAAATTGCTCCTCTCCAAAAAAAGAAATTGGTATCATGCATGTATATCAATACCGACATAGTAATATAAAATAAATAATGTTGTACAAAACACAAATATAAATTAAATAGTGAATCAAAAGTATAACAAAAAAAGTTAATTCAAAATAAATCTTGTACTTGCAGTGAGTACAATATCTAAAGCTAGGGTTTAGTCTGTTTAAGTGATGTCTTGAGAATGCCTTTTAAGTGGGTATTTATAGCCTTATTTGGGCTTGGTTTCCCGTGGCTTTGTCCCCAAGTAACTTGGGCCCAAAGCCACGTTTAGAGCGTTCTGGAGCGTTCTAGAGGCTTCTAGAAGCTCTCTAAGGCGGCGCCCCCTGACGGGCTCGCCTAAGGCCCTTCTGGTCCCTATTGAGGGCGTTGGGCCCTTTCTTGAGGGCGTCAAGCCCTTCTGGAGGGCTTTGTGCCCTAAATGACAAAATTGATAGTCCACAACCCAACAAGCACGAGCTTTGGGATAAGGCGAAGTGATTAACTATTCAAGGTGTTGAAATTTTGTAGCCCAACAAGCGCTAGGCTTGAAGAGGCGAGCTGCTTGTCTATGGTCTGGGAAGGGTGCCAGCACAACATGTTCATGGGTGCCAGTCCAACATGTTCGTGGGTGCTAGCCCAACATCTCAAGTGTACGGAGTGACTATGTTCTTATGGTTTAGCGTTCCAGGTGGTCTATAGCCCAACAAACACGAGTCTTCAGGACGAGGCGAAGTGATTAATTGTGACGTTTCGTAGCCCAACAAGCGTTAGGCTCGAAGAGGCGGGGTACTTGCCCATGGTCTTTGGAGGGCGATATTGAGAGTGTCGGCAACGATTTTAAAGCTAAAGCACATTTCTATTTCTACCGCTGCACAAAAGTTGTAAGGTCGAAAATGTATCTCTAAGCTAAAAATGGAATAAAATTTTTATTAGTAGTTTTTGAAGAAAAAAAGTATTCTAATATACAAATTTTATATTTAATAATATAAGAAATTTAATGATTAAAAAGTTAAAATGCACAAATTTTAAAAAATAATTTAGATATTTGTTTCTTTAACATGTGTCATTAGGGTATATGTTAACATTCTCCAAAAGGAAAAACGTTAAATATGTTTTTGGTTCTTACATTTTTTGAAACTTTTAAAAATAGTTCCTACTATTCAAAAAATTTTTTTAGAATCTTTATATTTTGCTTCCGTTACAGAATTTAATCTTGTTGTCTATTTGATAAACAAAATACTGACGTGTATTGCCAAGTGGACCTGATCAATTGACTTAACACCCTATCTGGCAATTGAGTCAGTAATTATATTATTTTTAATTATAATCATATTTTAATAAATTAATTATTATAAAAACTATTATTAAACTAACTATTAATTAACAACAATACATAACCTTTTCCCAAAAAACACAACAATACATAACATTTTCCAGTGGTTTCTTTCTCTATGTAAACTAATTTCTCAGCCTCTACCGCCGTCACCCTACCCACTTCATCCAAAACCCTTTCTCAAGATGTAGAACCAAAGGTGGTGGTGCGATGAGTGGCATTTGGCCCTCCGCACCACCATTTTTGCAGTTCTCCGGCGGCACAACCTCCGTTGTATGGTGTTTTGCGGCGGATCTGGATGTAGTGTTGGTGGGTTTTTCCTCGCAGCTCTGTTTGTTTTTCACCGGAGAGATCCGACGTCCGGGTTGGTTCGTGCTCCGGCGGAGGTGGTGGTTTTGTACCTCGTTCTCTTCTTTCCGGCGATGGTCATGTTGCTTCGTTTTCTCGTCTCCTAACTTTCCGTCATCCGCCGCCGCGAACTGTGGTTGCGCCGGTGGTTTTGATGGTTCTGTTTTTGTAACACCCTAACCCTTAAACGCCAATTATTAACTTAAATAAAAACAACGGAAAGGACATAGGATGTTACACATAAGAAAAACGCATTTTTCAGAAACTCAACAGGCTGATATAAAAGCATAGTAAACATAGAAGGGGTATCAAGCATAGTAAACATAGAAGGGGTATCAAGCATAGTGACCACAGTAGGGGTTTTAAGCATAGTGTCTCCCGCTAAAATGGCCGTAACTCGTTCGATACTTATCCGATCGAGACGAGCCATACATCAAACTTTGGTTTAGAAAAAGTTTCACAAAAACAAAAGAAAAGTGGATGGAGAAGTTCGGGTACGGAGATATCGACAATCTCCCCTTCTCGAGTCACCCACGATTATGAATACTAACTCTCTTACCTCGGATTCGATGATTCTTCAAAAATCTCAAGCTCTTTCTCTCTTCTCTTTCTCGTGACTTTAGCTCTCCAAAACCCTAGCTTTTTCTTTTCAACAACTTATGACAAAATGAAGGAATAGAACTATTCATGGTCTTAAATATTAAGTGTGACTTAACCTTAGCCTTATGATTCTTCTTGTTCAACAAGGAAATTGATCATGGCCATCAATCCTTGGCTTGCTCACCAAGCTCAACTTATCATACTTATGATCTAATCCTAGCCATCCATTCAATCCAAGCTTACCACTTGCTCATCCACTTGATCATCCATTTGCTCATGACCAAGGCCCAATACTATTCATGTTCTTGGCCCAAAATTTCGCCCCCTTTAAAGCCTAAACCATAAAATCTCGCTCACTAACTTACGCTCGCGCTAAATAATTATTCTCCGATTACGAGAAAATATTTTTAAAAGCCAAACAATAAATAAAACATATAAAAATATAATTTATGAAAAACGGGTCGTTACAGTTTTGGTGTTTCGGCGGTGGCTTTGGTGGTTTTGGATGCGCCAGTGGTTTGGGTTTTGGTGGTTGCACCGCGCCAGTGGGTTTGGGCTTTGATGGCTGTGTTTTGTTGGTCGCTTCAGCAAGTGGTGGGTGTTGGCTTCTGCTGTTGGAACTACTTGGAAGAGTTGGTTGCTCCGGCGGAGATTTGGTGGTGCTGTTTGCAGTAGGGGTTTGGGTGTTGGCAGTTGTTGTTCGCTGGGATTTTTTGTTCAAGTGGTTATTGTTGGCAGCAGTGTTTGTTTCAGTTTTGCGGCGGTTCTAGAATGGTTTCTCTCTTTCGAAACTCTTTCCTCTGCCGACGTTTTCTTCCAGAGTCTTCTCTGGCCGCCACGCAATCAGATCGCAAATGTAGCTCATCAATGTGTATGCATCAGATACTAATTGAGGATAGAGCAAAATCAGTTAGGCAGTCCCAAAGGCGACTTAACCCCTTGATTTTGAATATTGTGAAAAATGTGATCTATATTCTACCAGAGGACAAAGAGAAGGCCACTTTCACTTGGTCATTCTACATTTTTACCTATAGAAGATTATTCTTTGATCCTAGAATAAAAAGCGAGTGTAATGTTATGTTCTTATTTTTAACATCTTATTTTGAACATTGAAGTGCAACATTATTATATTAAAAGTGCACATAGTCCAATCACTACACCCCTCTCTTTATCCTATGGCATATTTCTTTTAATTAATTTGATAATTAATCAAATTGATTTCTCTTACGATATTTTAATTTTCTAATTAATTTGTTAATTACTCATATTATTTCTCTTAGAACTAGTGGGAAATATGTGCGCCCTCACGAGTTCTGGTGTGGACCGCGGAATTGTCACCAGTTTGGTTTTAAAATTTAAATAAAATAGAAAATATTTAAATTTAATTGTAAAAAAAGGAAAAATAAAAAAAATAGTCAAAGATAAATATATATAAGTTAATTAAATCAATCATTGTTAAGAAAAAATTTTAAACACCAATTAAGAAAAAAAACAATTATGCAAAATAGACATATTTAAAAAAAAAAAATTTATTTTATCAAAATTGGTTAACCAAATTAGTTTTACATCAATAATATATGTAATATCCCATACGACATCAAATTATTTTGGAAGTGAATGTCGCAAGTGCTTAGATAAAAAGTGGGTGTTTCGCGATTCTACCGGGGGCATCCTGTTAGCTAAAAATAATTATTTAGGTACATGATTCTCGTAAGGGAATCCTGTCAATTTTTTTTGAGAAAAAAAAAGGTAGAAATAGAGTGTGTGTGTGTGTGTGTGTGTGTGTTAAGCTGTTGGGCCGGAGGCCCAGTTCTTTAAACAGAGTAGAATCTACTACACTCTTTGGTGCAAAACCTAGTTCTACTACACTCATCAGTGATGATGAACTTGATATTTCTAGCAACGTTTCGCCAGATAGACAACGTATTGGAAACATCTCTCTTGCAAAATATTTTGCTGGACAAAAAGGAAAGGGCTTGAACCACAATCCTGCACAAAACAATGCAAATACCAAGAGGAAACGGAGTTGTAATGTTGTTATGAGTAAGTCTGAAAGTGTTCATAATGATGATGATGATGATGATGATATCAACAAGTCTAGAAGAAGAAAGAAGAAAGAAGCTGATGATAGCATAACAGAAGCTGGACATAGGAAAGAAGAAAGAAGATCCAAAAGGGTGAGCATCATGCCAAAATATCTAGAAGATTACATCACAACAAATTCTGATGAGTAGCTGAGTTAGCATGCCCTTATTTACTAGATTCTTAGTAGTACAATTAGGTTATTGTAATGCTATATATATAGTTCCAAAATGTAATGAAGAAATGGAGTCATGTTTGTGTTAGTTTTAGCAAACATTAGCACATTAGAAATGGAGTCATGTTCATATATATTTTGCTGTCATGTTGATGTGTATTTTGAAATTATTTGGTCCACTGTGGCAAACTGATGATTATATTTATTATCGTTATTAGATATGTAGCTTATTCAGTATGGAATGCATTGCATAATTAGAAATAATTATGGTTTTCTAAATATATTAAATATTTTAATTTGTAAAGTCCTTATAAATTAAAATTTTATTTATTTATTTTTTTATAAAAGTTCAAGTCTCATGTTAAAAGTTTTAAGAAATTTTTTAAAAGAATGAAGAATAAAAATTGGTATATTTAAAAACTTCACCTATAAACCAAAACTTTTGAAATAAAAAAAATTTAAAACTCTGTCGAAGAAACGTGAAAGCTAAAATTGCACGACTCATTACATTAATCAAGCAAACAACTTAAAATATGCAAAAAACATAATCCAAGATACAATAAACAAAGTCTTGTACAAATTTGATCTATTCCTCTCATTGAGCAACTTCTTCTTCATCTTCTCATTTTTTTTGCATTCAAGGCCTTCAAATTCATATTCAGATGGCAACCCATCCACTTCCATATCATTCATAATGGATTTATGGTTTTACTGAAAAAATAAACAACACATATACTAAGACTTTATTTCATGTATCATACAAAGTACAATATCAATCAAAATAGAAATATGTTTTAAGCTCAATCAAATCCAAAATTCAAACAAGTGGGGAGGAATGGAGTGAATAAACATATCAGATCTGAATAGATTTGAGGAAAAAAAATCGCCTTCTCTGATGTGGGTCGTCGCCGGTGGTTGTTTATTTGTCATCGGTGGTTGTTTGTTTTTCGCCGGTGGCCGCGTCGATGTGTGCTGGCGGCAGTGGTTGATTTGAATGAATTTGTTCTTGTTTGTTTTAAGTTAAAGTGTGGGGACACATGTGATTGTGTGTTGAAAAAGTATATGTTCTCTTTTTTAAATTGAACAGATCTGAACCATTGATTTTATCTGAATGGTTGTTTTAATTGCCTCACCGGTGAGTCACCTGCTAGCACTGCTTTACCTGATGCAGGAGCATGAACTACACATGCACTGAACAAACACATCAAACATACCATTGCAAGTCATGAGCTGCACCTACCTATTAAGTCTTAGGGTATTCAAAAAGTGAAGGGTTTGCATGTGACAAGAACTTGAACTTTGGAGATTTCAGATCATAGTTGAGGCCGATAAGAGCCGTTGGTGAAAAAGCCAAGCTAATGAAATAGATATGAAACTGTTGAGTCAATGCATTTTTTCCAGTTTTTTGGTGGTTCTTTTTTTGATGCTTTTGCGCTAAGTGCTGGTGCATCATATTTTTCTTCCTTGCAGCTGCGCAGTGTGATTTGACGGTGGATAGACAAAAGATCATATGTTGCCCATGTGGTCTATGACAAGCTATGATGTCAGCTTGAGGTGTAAGTGTCTCATTTGGAATTGAGGTGCTTCTAGTGTTGGCCTTGTTAGCACACACCTGCCTGATGGTGCAGGCGCAGTCAGTGCTTCTGCACAGTCATATGGAGTCATTCGTCAGCTGATGCAAGTAGGATATCTTAATCGTTGAATCCTTGATTTTTTAGAACATCATGGCATCATTTTACTTGTTATCTTTTACAAAAAGTGCTATAGTTCATTTTCTTTGAATTAAATTATAATAGTATCTGAAACTTATATTTTAGGGACTGCTGCTGGACATGTGGATGGCTGTGAAGTGAAGTCAGCATCTTTGCAAAAGACGAGTCGATGTCGAGAAGAGTCAAAAATGAAATTGACACCTGAAAGAAGTGATAATGTTGGAAACTTTTATGTGGAGGAAAACATGCAAATGAGTGTAAATGTTTTAGAAGAATTTGGAAACTATATGATGGTGGGAGAAGATTTAGATGAGACTCCAGTTCAGTTTCTGCCAACTAGTGATCTTAATATTCACAAAATGGTTGTCAAAGGTAAATTTATTTGTTTTGCCAAATAATTTATGCTCATAGTGTACATAATTTCGTAACCTTTTAACATTGTTTTATACAAATGAGTTTATAGATACTATTGATCAAACTACGCTTCGAGATGTTATGGAAACTTATATCATGAAAGAAAGCATGCAAATTGACATGATGGAGAAAGAATTGGATCCAATACTCTCAACACTTTCGCTCTCCTGCTGCCGTGGTGAGTGCGTTCGTTTCCTTTTGCCTCCTGAAAACATACGAATCAAAATTGAAATAAAATTTTAATGGGAAGTGTAAATGTAGAGGAGGTATATCTTCGAGACTTTGAGTGGGTGGGGAAAGGTCCATTCCAATTGATGCCATTACTCACCACCACGGCAGGAGACTTTGAGTTTGGTTTGTAAATCGACTTCTTCAGGTGTTAAGCTTAGTATGTGGAAACTTACTTGTGGTATTCTTGATGAGATTAGAAAATATCAGAAATCGGCTTTGACATTGGTTGATCAAAGATAAAGATAGTGATTTTCGGATTGATGAGAACAGTGTCATAGGATGTCGTAATCAAGTTTTTATTCATAATGTTCGGATTTGAAAAGAGGATTTTGGATGAAGTGCATTGAGTATTCATCCTGATGCTACTAAGATGTATCAAGATTTGGGAAGGTCATTTTTGGTGGCAAGGTATGAAGAAGAGTATGAAGGGATTTGTTTATTCGTGTTTGACTTGTCAGAGGTCAAATATTGGACATTAGAAGTCGTCTGGTTTGATGCAACTGTTGTCCATTCCTGAGTGGAAGTGGAATAGCATTTCTATGGATTTTGTTTCGAGTTTGATAGGTAAAAAATTGGAAGCTTTTGGTTCAATGAGCCCATAAGTCACCTGAAGTAGTCGTAATGACAATGATCCTTGGATCTTGGATCAGAACCACTGAATTTACCCCTAGAGAGGCCATCAGTCGATGTAGTTTTTATAGAATTTCAATTCCGCGTCGTTATGGTGCAAAATTGAATAAGGCATTGGAACAAAGCTCTTATTTGATGTTTTTTTAATTATTTTTATAATAAAAATATGCAATACTTTAAAAAAAAATTATGTAAATATATTATTCATTAAAATATTATTCTTTATGTAAACCAAACTCTTATTTGATGTTTTTAAATTTATATTTTTCACAAAATTGATTAAAATAATATATATATATATATATTTTGAGATAAAAAAAAATCATTATCTTCCACTTTTTAGTTATGATTGTTTCACATGCTTAAAGGTAGTAAAACCTATTCTAATATTTTGATAGTTTTTATTAAAAAAAAAATGAATATTTGTGAATTTTATAAAAGATGTGTCATTTTTATTGATTATTTGTGAAATAAAAATGAATATTTGTAAAAATAAAAATGAATATCTGTGAAGTAAAAAGGATTCCTTTCTATGCTTGCTTTCTCTCGCTTCCCTCCTTCTCAAAGCAGAGTAGTAGATTCAGATAGATCGGCGGGGATTTGACATACTCTTGATTGGACACAATATAAGTATTATAAGCTTCTTTTGGTACTGTAAAAAAATATTTAATTCTTTTGGTTTTATTTAAGGGAAACTAAAAATGCATAAATTAGTTTAAATAAAAATCAAATTTATAATCAATCGCTATTTACAATTTATATACATTAGCATAATAGAAAACGTGTATCACACAAACGGGCACGTGGCGCGCTAGTATTGATAAATATGATGGCAATTTGTGAAGATTGACCAAGTTATTGAGATGATTTTTTTTTTTAAATTAGAATTTGAACTTTGCTTTGAAGAATTTAAACTAAGTTTATGTTATTTTTCTTTCCCTCCCAACCAAAACAAGCACGCGTAGAACAAAGAAAGAACAGGAGGATTACAGAACTTGACTTCCTTTACACGCGGGAAAGGACGATCACCATCACCACCGCACCGTCGACCTCCATCCGGCCACAACCACCACCGCACCGTCGACCTCCACCACCTCACCACACGGCCGTTCTTCATTCTCACTTGTTCTGTTCTCTATTCTCAGGTTAAGTACCAAACTACCAATTGCAAAACTTGCTTCAAATTTTCTCATGCTAAATTGATTAAATCTTGAGTTTGTTGGCCTGAATGGAAGTTTGATTTTGATTTTTGTTTGTTGCTTGCTCTTCCTTTCCTTCCTTATTTTATTATTGATTTGTTTTTTCAATTCTAGGGTTTTTTCAATTCTGAGTTATTGTTGTTATACATACTCTGTTTTGATTGATTGGTTCTGTAATCTGTTCTGTTCTTGTACCAGAATGTTGAGTTGTTGAGTTATTGAGTTATTGTTGTTATACATACTCTTGATTGGCCCGCTAGTATTGATAAATATGATGGCAATTTGTGAAGATTGACCAAGTTATTGAGATGATTTTTTTTTTTAAATTAGAATTTGAACTTTGCTTTGAAGAATTTAAACTAAGTTTATGTTATTTTTCTTTCCCTCCCAACCAAAACAAGCACGAACTCTTTAAATATAAAATTAATTTAGTACCCCTTCTTTTGCTTAGGACCCCTACGGTAACGCAGCATTCGCCGACACATCACACAATGAACACGAGCGAGTTCGACGGTAACGCAGCATTCGCCGGCGGCATGCCTTCTCAGATCACTCAGGGCGTCGACGACTCTACCTCCAAGGTTCGTATCTTTCCATTTTCTTCTTAATAATCACATAACTCGCAACTTCAGTAAAGGAATTGATTGTGAATGTCACTAAGGACACGGTAATGGATTTGCTGTTCTGTTTCATGAGTGATTGGGTATCTGGGTCTTTGTTTTTACTTTACAAAAAAAAGATGCTAGCATTTAGGGTTTTGATTTTCTTTCCTCGTAATTTATATGTACCAATTGATTATCCTTAATATCCATTTTCTTCTTAATAATCACATAACTCGCAACGCCAATTAGATGTTTGCATAATTGGTAAATTTATATGTTTTGGGTTTGCATAGTTTGCATAGTTTAGTTTGCACAATTGGTAAATTTATATGTTTTGGGTTTTGATATTTTCTGGTTAATTTATATGTTTAGGGTTTTGATGTGAAAATTCAGTGGTTCAACAATGTGTTTGATGTACTTCTTTTCTTCAAATGTTCATCTAGATTTTAATTTTCTACCTGTTGCGGTCCGTTGCGGTCAAAACGTCGTTGCGTTGCGGAAAAACGCCGTTGCGTTGCAGTTTCGTTGCGGCATCGCGTGTGATTTAAGTTCACACCGCAATTGCGGTCCGATGCGGTTGCGATGCCTACCTCATCCGCAATATTGCGGCCACATCGTCCGCAATTTAAAACCTTGGTTATATGTCGAGAACATGAATAAAAGACAACCAAATAGTCATACATAAAGTACAATTATGCTTTGCTCTCAACTCAGTCATATGATTATGTTAATTCTGTTATTGGTTAGTTAGCAAGACTCTTTCTAGAATTAGGGTTCTTCAAGTTTGTTATAATTATGTTAATTATGTTTGCATAATTGGAAGATTGTTTGATTTGATCTTTCTTTTCAAGGATCAAGAACCAAAAAAGAAAGCACAGGAAATTAAGCTCACAACAAGCTTAAAAACGGTCGCAAGCCTTGGGTTGTCCGATGAGAAGAAGCTTATTATGGAAAAATCTATTTTTTCCAAATTTTTACAGGTGAAAAGTCGTAGAGAGAGTTCTGCAACTCTCATATCAGGGTTATGCAATCTATATAACCCTGAAAGTAAAAAATTTGTTATGAACAATAATGCCTCACTCTCTTTCTGCATAAGAGAGGTAGTTGATGTCCTAGGTATAGAAAATACCGGGACCGATTACTTTTTTCCTACAGAAAAGTCAAGCCATGACAAATTTCTGCAAGAAATTAGAGAAATTGCTAATTTGGATGGTAAACAATTAACAACAGCAAATCTCAAATCAAAATTGAAAGACATGCCTGTTGATGATGATGAAAGTAGGCTGTGTTTTAGAAAACTTATATCGTTTTTTATAGTTGATCAATTCTTAGTATGCTCGGGCGACCCCAAGAAGCCCGCTGGTAAGTCTTGGGGGCCATTTCAAGATATAGATGCGTTTGATAAAATCAATTGGGCAAAAATTGTCTTTGAACATACTTGTGATTCTATAACACATCTGAAAAATTTAATGTGTAGTCAACCGACTAAGCAACATTATTTTCGAGGGTTTGCTCCTATTTTGGAGGTATGTTTTGTCCAATTACTTTCACAATTTTAATAATTTCATTTTGGATTATTTTAACAATTTTCTTATATTATGTTAGACAATTGTGTATGAAAGAATCCCGTCAATACGGCCACAAATACTGGAAAAATTTTCTGATTTGCTCATCGAGAAGTACGGTCCTCAAAGAAAGGACCTTCGACCAATCTTGGTTAACCTTATTGCCGGCGAGGTACACTTGTATAGTTTTTTCGTGTGTGTGTGGTTGTTGTCATTAATTATTTAAAGTACATTCATTTAATCAATTTCTTTTTATTTTTATTTTTTCAGATAAAGCCATGTCCATGGTGTGCGGATGAAGTACTGGCATCCGAGCCTTCACCCGTGCCTTCACCCGATGCTAGCTCTAGCCTTTCAATTCTTGCTAATGTGGCAGATCACATTTTGGCTCCCAAGGCGGGGGACGTTTCGGCTTCCTCTTTGATAGGGGAGCATGGTTGTTTGGCGGAGGGCGATTTGCCTTCCTTGATGGAGGGGTTGGTGGAGGATGTAGTCTCTCTGTCCTTGAGTGATGCATCTGCTCAGCGTTCTACCGTGCCTTCTTCTGTGCCAGTGAATGATGCATTTACTCATTCTTCTACTGTGCCTCATCAAAGGAAATCGTCAAAGACACAAAGATCACCCCAAAGGAAGTCATCAAGGATAACGAGACCACCGCCTAAGTATACCCCTTAACTTTCTGGAAATACAAGAAACAATGTTATATTTTAGCTCTCTTTTAACTATGATATTCTTTGAAACAATGCTGGGCTTTTTTCCCAAACACTAACTTACTGCGTGACATATTGATGTTAAATATGTTACTGCTATATCTTTCAATGCTTCAATGCTTCAATTGCATTAATTTTTATTTATAATAATAATAATTATAATAGGCAAAATGCATCTATAGGTCCTTTAAGTTTTAAGTTTGTATTAGATAAGTCCTTTAAGTTTTTTTATTTACAAATATGTCCTTTAAGTTTTAAGTTTGTATCATACAGGTCCTTTAAGTTTTTTAATTAACAAATAGGTCCTTTAAGTTTTATGTTTGTATTAGATAGGTCCTTTAAGTTTTACATTTGTAGCAGATAGGTGCTTAAAAAATAGGACTTAGATGTTACAAATTACTGTACAAACTTAAAAGACTTATTTGTTACTTAAATAACTTAAAGGATCTATTTGATACAAACATACAACTTAAATGACTTATTTGTAACTTAAAAAACTTATTTGATACAAAGTAAAACTTAAAGGACTCATGAATGCATTTTGCCTTTATAATAGACCCCTTCTACTGTTTAGCATTTTCCTTATTACAATAGAAAAATATAACCTAGGGGAAAAAGTTGTGTTTAAGGTTCATAAAATTGGTTTATAATGCTGTTTTAATCAAATACGCGTATGGATGTAAATGGATATTCACGGGAGTGGATAGTATGATATCCATGCCAGTTCCGTTGGATAAATATGATATCCGTATCCGCTTCATATCCGTGTGGGTATCCACTAAGCGGATAATCCGTGGATTTTAAGGTATATGCGGATATTTATTGATATCCATGCGGATATTTATTGATATCCGTATCCGCTTCATATATTTCACTTTCAATTTAACAACGAAGGGGATATTCATATTTTTTTTTCAACTTCTTTTTACCAAAACTTATTTTTTAGGATATGATCTTTTTACCAAAACTTAATAATACCATATATTTTTCATTAACTCCAGGAATGTAGATTGTTTAGTACATGTTGATCAACTCAGGAGGCATGTAGAACCTGAGACATCTATTCATGCAGATACTCAATCCGAGCCTCCTCAAGAAACTAGTATTTTGAGTAAAAGCATTAGGATGACAAATTTTGTTGATAAACCTGAGATATGTGTGGTTGATCAACTCGGGAGGCATGTAGAACCCGAGACATCTATTCATGCAGATACTCGTATGCTTCTAACTTTGCAAACAAGCTTATTTTTATTTTTGAAAAATATAAAAATTCTACTTCGTATTATGTTATACCGGCTAAGTTTGTCTCACTGCTTCAAGAGATACCAGTTTTTGGAAAACAGTTCATAAACATTAATAAAATAGAAATTTCAACAGGTTCCTCTCGTGCTGTTTCAAATGTGTATAAACGCCGTATAAAGATTAACACGGAGAAGGGGGAGAATACCAAGAAAAAAATGAAACTCAATGAAAATGAGAAGGTTGTTGAACAATCCCAATATCTATTGAAAGAACTTCCATTTTTAAAACAGTTGAGTCAAGAAGAAAGGACTGAACAGGAAATAGAATCTCTAGCAGAAGGTATCTTTTCTAACACACTTTGTATGTGTTGTTGGATTATAGGTTAAGTTTGTATCTCATCTCATAACCTAGTTAAAGATAATATCTAGTTGCAGGTTCCTCTCGTGTTGTTTCGAATGTGTATAAACGCCGTATAAAGATTAACACGGAGAAGGGGGAGAATACCAAGAAAAAAAATGAAACTCAATGAAAATGAGAAGGTTGTTGAACAATCCCAATATCTATTGAAAGAACTTCTTCCATTTTTAAAACAGTTGAGTCAAGAAGAAAGGACTGAACAGGAAATAGAATCTCTAGCAGAAGGTATCTTTTCTAACACACTTTGTATGTGTTGTTGGATTATCTAACACATTTTGTATGTGTTGTTGGATTATAGGTTAAGTTTGTATCTCATCTCATAACCTAGTTAAAGATAATATCTAGTTGCATATTTTAATTTGCTTTTGGGATGTGCATTACAGGAATCCCACTCTCACAGCTAAATATATTGGTGGATAAAAAAACTGAAGCAACCCGACTTATCTGGTTGAAACATATCTAATCTATTATTTTTCTTATAGTTATCCTTATGTTTAATAGTTGTTGACTTAACCCTCTTTTTGTAGTGACAACTGCAAGACGTCAGTAGCTTCCAGCTACAGATCCTGTCAAGCATGCAACTTTGACCTTTGTCTTGTCTGTTGTCGTGAGCTTCGTGGTAAGCAGCTTCAAGGTGGTGCTGATCCAATTAAGGTGAAGTATAGCATCAACAGTAATGATTATGTTCATGGAGGATATGCAAAAGAAGTTGAATCACATGTTACTGCTGAGCTTGAGCTCAAATGGTCAAGATTTGAATGGCATGAAAATAGTGATGGCAAAATTCACTGTCCAAACAAATGTCATAATAATTTTCTTGAACTGATAACCTTGTATCCTCCAAGTTACATCAATGATTTGATACTTAAAGCAGAAAAACAAATAAAGAAACACAAGCTTATGGATGCAGTCGAGACTTATATTAACCCATGCTCATGTTTGGAATTTGATACGAACACAAGGAAAGCATCAAATCGTGAAGACTCAGATGACAACAATTTATACTGTGCTAAGGCTAAAGATCTAGATCCTAAGGACTTATCACATTTTCAATGGCACTGGAGAAAAGGGGAGCCTGTAATTGTCAGCAACGTGCTTGAAGGTACATCTGATATATCCTGGGACCCAGATGCCATGTTCGGTGAATTCAGTAAGACCAAGAACAAAAAAGGAAAAGAGGAGACTAACGTGCCGGTCATTGATTGCTTACATCAGGCCTCGGTAAAGCATATCTGGTTTGTTCAATTCTCTCTAACTGGAAACTTCTTCATTTTTAATTTGAGTTGTTGATTGAGTGCAGGAAGCTGTTAATTTCACAGAGTTCTTTCTTGGGTACACTGATGGTCAGAAGGATGAGCATAAGTGGCCTGTGATGTATAAGTTGAAAGATTGGCCTCAAGATGAATCATTTGAGGAACGTTTACCTAATTATTTTCTTAAGTTCATACATGTCTTGCCGTATAAAGAATATACAGATCCTTTATGTGGTTCTCTTAACCTTGCTGCGAAGTTGCCTCGTGATTGTCTGAAGCCAGACATGGGACCAAAATCATACATTGCTTATGGATTTGATGAGGAGCTTGGGCGTGGTGATTCTGTGACTAGGCTTCATTGTAACATGTCTGATGCAGTAAGCTTAATTATTGTTGTCTTTCAGGCCTGTTTTGTTCTACAATTTCATGGCATCATTAGAAAAGTATTTTTAGGATTTGAATTATGAAAGCCTCTTTGGATTAGAATTTTGTAAGCAATGTATACTGATTTTTTTTTTTTTTTGTAATCTGGAATTATAAGGTAAATGTGTTGACTCATGTTGCTGAAGTTAAATGGTGTCCCGAGGTCGTTAGCGCCATTAAGGAATTGAAGAAAAAACACCGTGAGCAAGACCAGAGGGAACTGCATGATATTCATCCGGAACTGCATGATGGCATGCTCAAAGAAGTTGAAAAAGTTGCAGCGGATTCTTTAGATGGTGCTCTCTGGGATATTTTTAGAAGAAATGATGTACCTAAATTGAAGGAATATCTAAAGAAGCATTTCAGAGAGTTCAGGCATACCTATTGCTGTCCTGTAAAGCAGGTAAATTAGTTACGACTATTTTGCATTGTCTATCTGGATGCCCCATGTTACTAGTCACGGTTTCAATCCTATGAAATATTATTTGGTTATGTAGGTGATTCATCCTATACATGATCATTTTTTTTATTGGTTTCAATCCTATGAAATACTATTTGGTTATGTAGGTGATTCATCCTATACATGATCAATGCTTTTATCTGACTATGGACCATAAGAAGAAGCTTAAGGAGGAGTATGGTTAGTAATGTTAATGAAGTTTCCTATATTGTTTTGGGACTGAACTTGTTTGGTCAATCAAATTATACCATTTTGTTGATAGTTTGACATTGACTTGTAGGAATTGAGCCATGGAGCTTCACTTAGAAGCTAGGAGATGCTGTTTTCATTCCAGCTGGTTGTCCTCACCAAGTCCGAAATCTAAAAGTAAAATTGACATTCACAGTGTAGTCGTGTGTGTGTGTGTATTCCTCACTTCATCTCGCTTGAAATGTTTATGTAAATTCCAATGATATGCATTATCCTTTTGCAGTCATGCACCAAGATTGCACTTGATTTTGTCTCACCTGAAAATGTTGGCGAGTGCTTCCGTATGACAGAAGAATTCTGTAGACTTCCTTTCGATCATCAGTTCAACGAGGACAAATTGCAGGTATGCAAAGACTATTTTCCAAATTGGATGCTGCTGCTTAATATGCATATCCAATATATTGAGATAATGCATGTTGGTTTCAGAATTTATATTTTTCTGTTGTAATATCTAGTGTTAAATAGGGTAGCATTTTTATGTACTTTACAAGGTTCTATTATAAAATGCTTCTATTTTGATCCTCAATGTTTGAAGTCTTGATTGTCAATCTATTTTGTTGTTTGTGTTACTCTGTTGTATTGTAATGTCAATAGTTTCATGTTGGGATTTTATGAATTGTTTTTCTTGATTGCCGGTAATATGGTAACAAATGAAGAAAATGATTATACATGCTGTGGACGATGCAGTCAAAAAGTTGGAAAACTCTACATGTGCTAGCGGTTGGACAACTACCTTCAATTAAACCTCATTTAATTGTGTTGAACTTTTCACTTCTAGGCTCACATTTTATGCCAATCCATAGATGCAATCCGAAAAGTGTTGGGACCTGAGTGTTCGGGTCATGTTTGTGGTTTGGGAATTGGGACATCCCCTTCTAGAAAGTTTGCACGAGACTCTTGTTTGGGAACTGTGAGATTTTGTTTGCTTCATGTTTTTCTCTCATTTATAAATAAAGTTGATAGTATGCTTAACCACGATTCTTGTATGTGCAGTCAAAGAAGAAACTTCTTATTCTTGATATAAATGGGGTGCTTGCAGACGTAGTATTTGTCTGTACATCTGACTGGACATCTGATTTTTTTTGATACCCAGACATGATATATGTAAATGACAAAAAAGAAGAAAATAAACATTTAGTGTTCATGAGAAAGTATTGTCATGAGTTTTTGGAGTTCTGTTTTGAAAAGTTTGTAGTGGCTATTTGGTCTTCAAAAGAAAGGTACTTCATTCATCTCTAATTTTCATTTTATTAAATTATAATGTTGGATCTGTCCCCATTTTCCCTCTTGGTTGGCTCTTTCCACTATTCTTTATTTGCATTTACCTTTTGGCATTTATCTGCATTGTAGAAACTTATATCCATAATTTCTGTTTTGTAGTACCAATGTTAAGAAGTTGGTTGATTTTTTATTTCAAGATATGCAAAATAAGTTACTTTTCATTTGGGTGAGCACACACACTCTTATATTTGATTATTCCTAGCTTGAACTTTAGTACACACTCTTCCATCGTGTCTCTCAGCCGCGCGTGGCGGCTCCTCTCTGGCGGTGCTTCCACCCGCTGAATCGGTTTTTCCTCCTGGATCCAGATCTGGTCTTAGTGTTTCCAAGAATTCAATTTATCTGCTCCAAGCCTAGAGCATTCAGTTGCTTCAGCTGGAGGAGGAGCATTGGATTTAGTCTTGTTGGAAACATAATTAGGAGTGTTGGAAATAGGATATGATTAATGTTGCACATTCTAAGAATTCTTTTTTGACAAGACATTCAAAGAATTACTTTTGCAGTATCGTTCGGACTGTACAATAAGTACTTTTCATCCACCTACTCAACCAAATAAAAAAATGGTGTTTAAGGATTTGAATAAAGTTGGGGATCAGTTTAAAAGTTTTAATGCTAAAAACACTCTGCTTGTTGATGATTCTCCCTATAAGGCATTGCTTAATCCCGTAAGTCAATTATTTTATGTTAACACATTAGAATGGGATGTTACTATTGTATTTATTTCTAGTCTAACTCAATTTCTGAATGTTTTTTGTAATCATTTCAGCAACACACAACATTCTTCCCTCATACATATAAGTTTTGGCACAAAGCTGACAATTCACTAGGCAAGCTACATACCCTTACCTCTTGTTCAAAATTTCCTTAATCCTCTATGTGACTATATTGAAAACTACAACTGTTGTCTGATATTATTTAATTTAACACAGGAGAGGGTGGACGGTTACGGATGTTTTTGGAAGGATTGGTGGATGTTGAGGATGTACAAGAGTATGTTATGACTAACCTATTTGGCCAACCAAATATCAAAGAGCAAGATGAATATTGGGGGTGGTATAAGAATGCTATTGATAAGGTTATTGCAAGTGTCACTACAAAGACTTCAGGTATATGGTAACACCTATATTTAGAAGTGCAAAATAATTGTTTTGTATTATATATATGATTTTCAATTAGTCCAACTCATGTTCTCACAATTTTAGTTACCACAGAACCATGAGGGTGGGTATTGCCTTTGAAATAATTCTAGGTAACCAATTAGTCCAACTCATGTTCTCACAATTTAGTTATCACAAAACCATGAGGGTGGGTATTGCCTTTGAAATAATTCTAGGTAACCAATTAGTCCAACTCATGTTCTCACAATTTTAGTTACCACAGAACCATGAGGGTGGGTATTGCCTTTGAAATAATTTTAGTTACCTTCTCTTCGTCCTCACCTCACCTCACCTTCATCACAGACAATCTGCTCTCATCTATGATCTATCTCACCTCACCTTCATCCTCCTCAAGCTAATCTGCTCTCATCAGTCACCACAGACAATTTGAATAAATTTTGCCATTAAAAAAAAAGCATGAAATACATCGGAAAAAAATACCATGTAAAACCGATCAAAATTCGGGCCGGCCCATTCGGGCTAGCCCATTTTGACAGCTCACTGCAAGTGTCACTACAAGACTTCAGGTATATGGTAACACCTATATTTGAAAGTGCAAAATATTATGGTAACACCTATATTTAGAAGTCAAAAATAATTGTTTTGTATTATATATATGATATATGATTTTTCAATTAGTCCGACTCATGTTCACACAATTTCACTTATCTTTCAATTAGTCCAACCATGAGGGTGGGTATTGCCTTTGAAAGAATTCTGCGTAACATAGAACCACGTGGGTAGAAGGCTCATTTTACAATCGAAGTCACACACCAGGTATTCAAATAGTGAAAACCGAACCAAACCGAACCAATTGAAGGTTCATTGGTTCGGACATCGGATTCACTTAAAACCGAACCAAACCGGTCCAATTACACATATTTGAATGTGCAAAATAATTGTTTTGTATTATATATATGATATATGATTTTTCAATTAGTCCAACTCATGTTCACACAATTTTAGTTACCACAGAACCATGAGGGTGGGTGTTGCCACACAATTTTAGTTACACATATTTGAATGTGCAAAATAATTGTTTTGTATTATATATATGATATATGAATTTTCAATTAGTCCAACTCATGTTCACACAATTTTAGTTACCACAGAACCATGAGGGTGGGTGTTGCCTTTGAAATAATTCTAGGTAACCATTGAACCACGCGGGTAGAGCCATGCTTCATCACTTAAAACATAATGCTATTGATGAGGTTACTGCAAGTGTCACTACAAGACTTCAGGTATATGGTAACACCTATATTTGAAAGTGCAAAATAATTGTTTTGTATTATATATATGATATATGATTTTTCAATTAGTCCAACTTATGTTCACACAATTTTAGTTACCACAGAACCGTGAGGGTGTGTGTTGCCTTTGAAATAATTCTAGGTAACCATTGAACTACGCGGGTAGAGCCATGCTTCATCACTTAAAACATAATGCTATTGATGAGAGCTGTCAAAACGGGCGGCCCGGTCGGGCCGGGCTAAAAACTCGGGTGAAAAACGGGCCTCCAAAAAAAAGGCCCGAGCCCGGCCCGGTTCGGGCTCACGGGCTTTCGGGCCGGCCCGTTTTTCCTCTTTTTTTATTTTATTTTTTTTACTTTTGCTCTACTACTATGCATATCAAAATTAGACACTCAAATTAATATAAATCATTGCAAACGCGAAGCACATGAGAAATCGTTAAACAACCTGTCTGTTTTTTTTTATCACGAAGGCAAAGCACATGAGAAATCAACAAACCAACCAAGCCGTGATATGATCAAACAACGGCAACAAAAAAAAATACAAGTCACTTGACCAATAATACAAACGAAGTTCAAATTATCGAAATTCTTATAAATCCACCAAAATAACATAAACTTAGTTTAAATTCTTCAAAGCAAAGTTCAAATTATAATTTTAAAAAAAAATCATCTCAATAACTTGGTCAATCTTCACAAATTTCCATCATATTTATCAATATTATTGTCATCATCTAGTTCTATAAAATAAAATAAAAAAATTGGTTGTTGAAAATAAAGATATACTATAAATTTTTTGGTTAATTAAACATTTGAAAAATAATAGAACTTTAATAAGCATACCTTCAAACCTATATAAAGATATAAATTTTTTTTAATTGGTAATTTATTCGGGCCGGCGGGCGGCCCGCGACCCATTCGGGCTAGCCCATATTTTTTGCGGACTTTATCGGGCCTGGCTAAAAAGCCCGGAAAAAATTCGGGCTTGGATTTTAATGCCCAAGCCCGGAAAAAACTCGGGTCATTCGGGCCGGCCCATTTGGGCTAGCCCATTTTGACAGCTCACTGCAAGTGTCACTACAAGACTTCAGGTATATGGTAACACCTATATTTGAAAGTGCAAAATATTATGGTAACACCTATATTTAGAAGTGAAAAATAATTGTTTT
This sequence comes from Medicago ruthenica, assembly GCA_018208015.1. Taxonomy (NCBI): domain Eukaryota; kingdom Viridiplantae; phylum Streptophyta; class Magnoliopsida; order Fabales; family Fabaceae; genus Medicago; species Medicago ruthenica. Next base: position 81,879,675 of record CM031376.1, read on the forward strand.
GTATTATATATATGATATATGATTTTTCAATTAGTCCGACTCATGTTCACACAATTTCACTTATCTTTCAATTAGTCCAACCATGAGGGTGGGTATTGCCTTTGAAAGAATTCTGGGTAACATAGAACCACGTGGGTAGAAGGCTCATTTTACAATCGAAGTCACACACCGGGTATTCTATATCCTATTTCTAACTTTCATTCTTATTCAAAGTTATCAAAATCACATGGAAATTTTATTCTGTTTTAGGTTGTTTTATTTCTAATACCCCTATTAGGTTGTTCTATTTCTAATACCTCTATTTCTAATATCCATTTCTGTTTTATGTTTTAGAATGGATTGAGATGGATATTAAAATCTGATTTGGATAAAAATGGATTTTGACTTGAGTTGGTTTAAAATGGATTTAAATGGATGTTGATTTAGAATTAATTTTAAAAATGGTTATTGAAATGGACCTTGTTAAAAGTGGATTTTGGAATGAATTTAGATATGAAATTTGGATAATGAAATTGGACATGATAACAGATACTTGGATTATGGAATTAGTACCCTTCTAACCCATAAACCCCTTCTAGCTTTTAAACCCCTTTCTACTACGATACCCCTTCTTTTGTCTTCACTCTCTTTTTTCCTTGCACCTTTTGTGCAATTTTTTTTTTCAGAGGTATTTGACTTTTGACTCTCTTTAGTTCTCTAGTACCCCCACCCCAAACTTAGTTGGTTGCAATTTCCCAAAAGCAACCCGAAACTTAAGTCTTAACAACATCCTACAACCTAACTCCAAACACAATTCGGGTATATGCACTAAAGGTCTCTAGGTTTGTAGTTTGTCACCGAACAAAAGGATCTAAACCTACCGGCTCAACTTGGCTTTGAAGTTGATTTGAATGACCTTTGTAGTTGTCAGTTGTCGATTACAAGATATTCCATGAATACAATTTATTTGCTACTTTGTATGCTTACCCTAAAAATATATATATAAAAAAAATAAACTTAATACATTACTATCGAATGCGGAATCCATCGCTAACACTCCTAATTCCTATATCTTGTTATTACTTATTTGGAATCCATCTCTCTACACATGTGTTAACTAACAACACTCCCAATTCCTATATATTTTTATTGGCTTAATTACAGTTTTGGTCGTCCTATTTTCCTTCACTCGCGAAAATTGTCTCTCCATTTCAAAATTATCCAGTTTTGGTCTCTCATTCGGATTTTTGAACTTAAAAATGGTGATATGTCATATTTAAATTGAATCTTTTAAGGAGTTTTTAGGTAATTACATTCTACATCATCAGACTGTATGCCAAGTCATTTAAAATATTTCACATCATTGTTTTCAAGTCTAAAAATAGCAGAATAGGACTAAAACTGAGTGATGTTAAAATGGACGGATCAATTTCACGAGTTGCTAAAATTAGAGGATTAAAACTGCAATTAAGTCATTTTTATTATTTATTCGATATCATTGTTCCAAATCATTTGTGGCTCCATGTACCTATTTTTCTTCCAACACTATTAGGTACGTTGCTTCCAATTTTAGGTCATATCCTAAACTTTTTTAGTGTTGGTATAAATGGAACTAGATTCAATTTCCTTAAAGCATGTGTGGCTAGATACAAGAATATATGATTGCATTATTATATAAAACACGTTTACAGTATATTGCATATCTATCAAACTATAGATTAAAATTTCTTATTTTTTTTGTGTAGTTGCCTAGTTACTAAAAACTCACATTTTAAGGTGTATAAGTGGGGTGTTCAGGGTTCGAAACCCAACCCTGCATATATTATGCAATATTCATATTAACTGAGCTAAACTCACGGGATAGATTTAAACTTCTTTAATACCACAAATAAAACTGAACTTATCAATAAAATGAAAAATAAAACCACATTAACTCTTAATTTACAAAAAAAAAAAATGCATTGTAATTAACTCAGTAACGCATTACAATTACAATATATATTAATGCATATACACTTCTCAAGAACTCTGTTCCTCAAGTACCACAGGCTGCTCCAACTTTTCATCACCCCTTTGAATCAACAACATTACTTTATCTCCTACATTATACTCATCCAATACCTTCAACAACTCTCCTTTGCTCTTGACCTACCAAGAATGTACCAAAGTTTTCAAATTAATTAAATTCACTACTTATCAAGGTAAAGTTTTACATAAAACAATGGCATAAGAAGCATAGGAAAGATGAAATAAAAGTTAGTAATATGAAATGAATATTTAGGCTTGTTAACGAGCATCGCCTGTTTGTTACAAAATAAAATAAAAAACGATTTTAATATTCAATAATTTAGAGATTAATTTTTAGAGATTTGAAAAAGAAAAAAAACAGAAACTATTTTGTGTTTGTTTACCCTAATGACAATCACATTTTTCGCAAAAAGAGAAAAAAAAATTCAATATAAGCTACTCAAAACAACTCGTCATTAAAGCAGTTTTTATATTTTCCTTTTTCCAATTCTCAATTTTTGTAAAGAATTTGTAACAAACGGATGAGAACTCCTAAAAGAGGTTTTTTCGACACAAAAGAAAAAACTGTAACAAAAGATCTTGAAACAATTAATAAAGAGCTTCTCTAAAAGAAAGCTCACAGGTTTATTGTCAACTGCAATGATGATATCTCCAAGGACTATATTACCAGCAAAGCCTCTAGTAGTGGGATTTAGTCCTACTTTGGCAGCAAGACTATTTTTTGGAACCTAAGGAACATAAGTTGTAAAGAGTTAAAGAATGATTTAGAAGCTATAAATACAAAGTTTGATTGTGGTACAAGAAAAAGTTTCATGGATTTACCGTAAGAATAAGAGCTCCATTTCGAACGTTAAGTTGATTTGCAGTCAAGTCTGGAGCAATATCCACATTCAATCCAGCTCTAACAACCTTAAATTGATGAATCATTGACTCAAATATAACGGTATATATGTGGTGAAAAGTTATAAAATATGCTGTTAATTACATAGCACCATTAAAAGCGTGTCCGGAGTCCGACACTAAATTGTTTGTATATGTGTATCCCAGTTAACTGCTTACTTTACCAAACTGAATCAACTGAGGAACGATTCGAAGTACGGTTGAAGATGGAATGGCAAATCCTACACCAGCTGAAGTTCCTGCAATACCAAGAAAAACAACAATACAAGTAAGGTATACAAAACTGAACAAAGAAAAAACTATAATTTTTGGCTTATGTAATCACTTTCACGTGTAAAGAAAAGCAAATAGACCAATAACTCGATGAAATGAAAAGTAGTTAAATATTTTGCACATGGACCAAAAATATTTCCTCAGCTAAACCATATCCAGACATACATCAATGTTCTGTCTCATCTTATTATGATGGTAACAATGATGAAGAAACTTGCCTGTCTGAGTAAATATTGCGGCATTGATCCCAATTAAGCTTCCTTTCGAATTCAGAAGTGGACCTCCGCTATTAGAGTCACACTAAAAGTAATAAATGAAGTGTGATATATGAAAGCACTAGTTAACACCAATCATGAAAGTGCACTAGTCCAACTCCTGTTTTGATTGACTTACTTGAGCTTATCTACTAACATAAGCAGCTTTTAGACTGTTTATGAGAGCTTATGAAATCGAAAACAACTTATGACATGTCCATAAGTTGTTTTCATCTTATTTTCATAAGCTCTCCAAGATAATTCATGAAAACGGTCTATAGTTTATATGAGAAAAGTTTGACTTCATTTCATCTTTTCTAATAGAATTAGCTTACACATAAGCACTTATATTATAAGTGTTTATGCTTAAGCGCTTAATTAAGATGTTTATCCAAACAAGACTCAAGTAAGTAGCACAAAACTCAAGCAATAAAGTTCAGATATCGAAGGGAGCCGTGTAACCTGTTTCCAGGATTTATGGCTGCATCAGTTTGAATACCACCACCAATTGTTACACCAGTTTTACTAAAGATATCTCGGTTAAGACCACTGATAACACCAACTGTGAGGGTGTGATCAAATCCGAATGGATTTCCAATCGCCAAACATTGCTGCCCAACTTTCAGAGACGACGACTCCCCCACATTGATTGGCTTTAAAATTTCTTTAGGGGCGTCTACCTGTAATAGCAGCAACAAGAAATCAAACTTGGAAGCAAAATATTCTCACAGGATTTTATTAGTCGGTATATGATGTAAAGTTAAATAGGTATGTTGTTAAGTAGATTGCTTATGAATAAGAGTCATTTCTAGGGAAAAAATAGTTCACAAGTTTAAGAATGCAAATATTTTCATACGCATTTCATAATATGGGAATGTGTACGAAAGGATCTACATTCCATTATCCGTACGAGTCTCAACTCAAGAATATAAATATGCATAAGGTCTTTACATGTGAATAAAGAGCTCGACATATTATACCACATTCATAATTTTGCACAAGATACCCGTAATTTCAATAGCAACCTTACTTGGTGGTGAACAAATCCAAAAACTAGAAAAGAAAACATGCCTTCAAGACCGCTAGATCCTTTAAACGATCAGCTCCAATGAGTATACCTTCAAAGTTCTTGATTACCCTTTATAAAGAAAAGTGTCAGAGAAACATATAACAAAAGAAGAAATAAAGTCTCCTTGAGCCTCACCCTTCCGATGCTAGAATATTAATTCGTGCAACAACCTGACCTGAGCTTGGGTTTCTCGAAAGCGCATTGCCAATTACTGAGTAATACAAGAATGTAACAATCATAAATCCATACATTATCTTAAAATCTTCACTTAGTTCACCAAAATCTTGGTGAAGAGAATCAATGCTAAAAGCATATAAATGTCTATGGTTTTCGATATGTGAGAAAATAAGTTCAGACTTAGCATAGAACTGTAATTTCTCCATAGATTCTCACCATGATAATTTGTCACAATGTGGCCCTCTTCATCCCAAACTACTCCAGAGCCATTTCCTTCAGGAATCTGCCGGTATGAATACAAAATGTGACCATGTTGTTTCATTCCAACCATATATAATTCTTGTACACTAGAGACAATATAGTGATGATTAATAAGATAGATAATCACGTCTTGGTATTATTTGAATGCTACGTTACCTCAACCACACCAGTCACATTAAGTTGTGGACGCAACGTCACATCAAAGATGTTAACAACAGAGTATGTGTTACTTTCAAACAGTTGGACAATTCGGTCCTGCAAATTAAAAGTATAGAAATCATGGTTATCAAATCGACATTCAAATCATAAATCCGAAGACCTATTTTCTGAACCCTATTATGAAATCGTAAGATACATTACCAATGATATTTGTAAGTAAAAACAAGCGACATTTTAAAATCAGGATTCAAGATGATAGCCATATTCAAAAGCAGGATTCAAGATGAGAGTCATATTCAAAATCAATACACACTACGCTTTCGTATCGATTAGATTTAGTTTTGTATCGTATCGAGATACGACGTGCATATATCGTAACTCATAACATATTGATAACCATGATAGCAATAACCTAGAAATATTGCTACTGTAGGATTCAAAATTGTTATACAAACCACAATGGACAAAAGAGGAGGCTAGAGTGGAAAGCTTACCTCTGCAGGAAAGAGTGGCTCAGAAGAAAACACAGGAGGGGTCACTTCTTCAAGTGTCACTGATGTATCTCCCAATGCTAGTGCTGTACATTTACAATTTATCTCATAATGAGAAACTTTGCTAGTAAATAATAAGAGACTTCTACTATAGAATCGAACAATATGTCTATCAGGAAAGAGCATAGAAAATTACAAAACAAAGCAACCAGAACTCTTATCACTCTACCAATTTCATATTTACAATTGATGTCATAACATCAGTGTTGTCAACCACGGATCGCAGAAAATAACAGTTTATTCAAATTCTGCTATGCTGCAATGTTATAACGGTTATAGCCGTTATTCGACTACACTTTGAAGTTGAACGAAATTGTGTATCAAGGAACAATAGTGGTTTGTGCAAACTCTGCTATGTTATAGCTCCACTCCATTACATCAGCTATTTGACAACACTGCATAATAGGAGTGAGAAGGTGATCCATGTCATCAACGTTTACTGAAATAATATGACATTGACCCTTCAAATTCTAGTTTAAAATGAACTTTCCAATATACTTAGAGCACGTTATGGGGTTAACAAATCGATTAAGCACAAATTCAATAAGATATTGTAGGAATGAGAAGCTTACTGAAGTAAGTTGAAAAGATCTTATGAACATGTCATCATGAGTTACTTTTATAAGCTTATCCATATACTAATATAAGTGCTTATTTTATGAAATAAATCTAAAGGGTCGTTTAGATAAGCAATTTAATGAAAATGAAAGAAGAGTAAACTCTGCATAAGTTCAATATAAGGTATCTCATAAGTTATTAAAATAGGCTGAAAATAACTTATGGACATGTCATTAGTATTGAAACTTTAACCTTGTTGGACCTTTTATGTTAAGTTAGTCCCGTAAGTATAAAAACGTGTCAAGATAGTCTCTTAAGCCTTTGTTTTCTTGTGCGGTCAATGCACGCTGATTTAGAAGCTAACAATTGTAGCTTCTCACTTGACATGGCTCAGGCTAACAATTGTAGCTTCTCACTTGATGTGCCTCGGGACACAAAAAAGGGAGATGCTACCGCAAATCTAAACAACTGCTAACTATTAAAAAGTTAACGAGGCACATGGAAAATGGCCAAAAAGCCAACAGAGTTAAGGTTTTAGTACTCATTACAGGATCAATTTGGGGGGAAACAATTACACAGGCGCTTATTTCATTATACAGGCTCATACTAAAACTATTCCAAACAATTACACAGGCGCTTATTTCATTATACAGGTTCAAATGTAAGCTATAAATAAGCTCTTTTGAAAGCTGTTTATATAACAATCAAACAATTGAAACATGAAAACAGAACCGTGCGGACCTGACAAGTACCTTGAAGAACAGAAAGAGGAATACAAAGTCAAACTCGCCATTAACACGCGTCTTGTTGGGGACACAATAACCTTCCTTATCATGCTACCAGAATCCTGAGTTTCATCTTGAACAGTCCTATAAGCACACATCAAAACGGTTACAGTTACAACCCTCCCAAACAGTAAACAAATGCACTCTTGTGATGAATGGCATGATGCAAAAAGATTTAAAATTTGGCCATTATAACAACGACAAAATACCCACTTGCATTTTGTTATTGAAATCTTTAGAGTTAAATATACTTTTAATCCTATAAAATTATAAATTTTGTTTTTAATCGTTGTACCTGTTTTTCAGTCCGACTCTTTAGGAAGTACTCTTTAAGGTCTGTTGGATTGACTGATTTAAGTTTATCTAGTGACAAAAGTACTCTTGTGACTGTTGGGAAGAGTTTATGGAAATAGCTTCTGACATGTCCTTAAGCTCTCTAAGATAGCATATAAAAACAGTTTATAGCTTAAACAAAAGCTTCATTTTGTGTGTGTTTGGTTCTGCAGTTACAATTAATTTTGAACAAATTGATTGATTATTATGGCTAAAAGTGGGTTGAATGCAAACTGGTTTATATTTGAATACATTCATGTAAAAGTGAGTTGAACGATAAATTGAAGGCTAAAGATAAATTCTAGAAGCCAAAAACTACAAATTCTAGCTTAAAGTTTAGAATTAATTCTAAAGGAAAAATCAATTCTACTTAAAATTATTCAAACAAGTCAAAATCAATTTTACACCTCAACTAATTTTGCCTCCTCCAACAATGGAACTAAATGTACATAATTTTTTCTATAGATTTAACCTATATATAAGCACTTACAAAATAAGAGCTTAATCAAGTTGTTTATCCAAACAGAACCTTAATCTCTCTAGAAACTGCTCTTTAGCTACTAATTAAGGACTAAAAGCATGCAGTTTTGTAATTCTATAAGAATGGTTACACAACCGTAAAGCAAAATTTGAGGTAATTACCAACACCTCTGAAACCAATTTGCCTTTTCCAACATTGGAATCAAACATATATAAGCACTTCTATGGTAAGAGCTTAATTAAGTTATTTATCCAATTTCCAAACATAGCCTTACTCACTTTAGCAACTAATTAGGGAGTAAAAGCACTTATATGATAAGCGCTTTCGCAATAAGCACTTAATTAAGTTGTTTATCCAAATATAGTCCTAAATATCTACTACTCTTTAGCTACTAATGAAGGACTAAATATATGCACTATTGTAATTATAAGACTGAAAAGTGGATGATATACTAACTAAACACAGTACGGGCAGGGCAGCCCGGTGCACTAAAGCTCCGACATACGTAGAGTCCGGGAAGGGGTCTCACCAATTGGTGTATTGTATGCAGTCTTACTTTTTTTTTTTTTACACAAGAGCCTGTTTCCCGGACTTAACACATTCACGTGGCAACAACTTTACCGTTGCACCAACTCCCCCTTACTAACTAAACACAAAATTTGAGATAATTACTAACACTAAAATTAAACACAAACTTGAATTTGAAAGAGGAAAAGGATACCTTGTTGAAATGGAAATAGGTAGTTGAGGAGGAAGGGCATGATGGTTGCAAAGAGAGGAAGATATGCAAACCTCACGGCGGCTTAAAACACTGCTGATGCTTTTCTGAGGAGTTGTTGGCATCATTGACATACACCACATATTGTTGCATGCTGATACTACTTGCATCTTTTTTTTGTTCTCTCTCTCAAGAAAAGAGAGATAAGGGTAAGTGGCTATGCTATGCTATGCTTAAGATGTTTTAACTTGTTTGAGTTTGAGTCAGGTAGATATTGTTTTGTTTGTGATTCTCACACTTTCCATGTACTATGTACAAATACAACTACCACATGGATACTTTCCACATATATTAACTGTCATATTTGCCAACAATAAAAAAACATTGTCCCAAAAAATATGTCACATTCAATTTCCCATATAATTTTAAGAGAAATGATACTACTTCCGTCCCTAAATATATGAGTTTTTGCCAAAATAACGAGAATTAAAAAAGTTGGTAGTAGTATTAAATTTGTATATAATTACTATTATTTTTACAATTTTATCATTAAGAGAGAGAGTTAGTTTATGTTTTCAACATAATATTTATTGTTGATCGAAGAAAAAGATGCAAAATAAATAAGGGTATGTTGATAAAGAAATAATTAATGTAATTGAAAATACCAAAATGGTCTTATAAAAAGGGACAAAAGAATTTCTCAAAAAGGTCTTATAATTAGGGACGGATGTAGTATTTGAACAACCATTTTGTGACAAATTTTATTACAACTTTCTCACTCATACTTATATTTTGTTCTTATTTTCTCTCTCTATTGTTTTGGTTTTAGTGTCAAAACCTACATTTTTTTGTATATTTTGATTGTTTCACAAGTTGTTCAATAAAATAGTTGTTTAAATAATATTCCTCTATTTTAATTGGTTTTTTATTTTTCAATTGTAAAATTTAAGTAATACTATAAGAATCATTCGTTTGTTATTTTCTACTTTTTATATGATTAGGGTGTTGTAGGAGGAAACCCCTCTACACCCCATCTTTTGCTTAAAAAAGGAAGTTATTTTCTACTTTTTATTATGATAATAAAAATACACTAATATTGTACCCAAATAAATAATATACAACCCCTAAAAAAGTATACAAATAAACTAGTTTTAAACTGTCTTCCAATAATAATAGAGAATGTGGTGGTTATTTTTTTAATTTTTTTTTTAAATAATTCTACGCTTTTCATCAAATAACAAATGTGTATGGGAGGATGGGTAGTTCAGCTCTTTTGAATTAAGGGATAAGGAATCGTAAATCATGGGTTCAAACCGAAACAAAAGAAAAAAATTCATGAGATATGATATTTGTAAATCATTTTGCGACAACTTTTTAGATAATTTTCTTTCTAATATTGTAATTGTGTTCTTACCCTCTCTCTAGTGCTTAAATTTTCATGTCAATATCTACATTTCTTTGTACAGTATATTTTAAGTTGTCCAAATACTAGACATCAAAACTAATTTAATAATTAATTACTAACATCAATTATTAAAAAATATATAAAAATAACAACCGCGTATTCCGTGAAATCACTTCATTACACCCTACTTCTTTTTCTTTTTAGAATTATTACTACACTATAGTACTACGTGAAGAAATAATTAATTCTTATTTTATTTTTTGGGTAAATATAGTTAATTAATTTTGTTAGATGTCAGTGCAAAATTGGTGGAGATTATTTGTTTGGGAGCAGGAAGTTTTGATTAGTTTAGTTTAATGGAGGATTTAAAGGGGCATAGAATAGAAGGGACAATGAAGAGGATAGTTGGTATGGGAAATCGGAGGAGGGGAGAGCGGTTTTAGTGAAGTCTTCGTATAAGAAGTTGAAAAGGTTGTTTATTTTGGAGGACAATCGAAGTAGTGAGAAGAAGAGTGTTTGAGAATATTTGGAAAAATCCGACACCGTCAAAAGTTGTGGTTTTCTCTTAGAAACTGATTTTTAACTGTATCCCATCTAAAAGATGAGTCAACTTTGTGTGTGTTATGTGAAAGGGTGGAAGAATCGCCAACCCATCTTTTTCTTCACCTTTTTCTTCACTGTGAGTGGGCGAATTCAATTTGGGATAAGGTAACGAAGTACCAATGGCAAGTCATTTATATAATAAGGACCTCAACCTATTAAAGACTTTCATTAGAGGAAGAAAAAAGTGGATACCTATTAGTTACCGACAACTATATAAGGATTCTTTCTCTTTAGCAACTAATGAGTCTCACGATTAAAATAGAAAATAAAGTATATAAAAGTTGGTCTCACGATCTCAAGTTCATGTGATTCTTTTTCTTTTCAATTTCTTTTTATTTATTTTCTAAATGCACATGTTAAAGTACATACTAGTGGACCTATTTAAAGATTATTTTTAGTTTAGTACTATTGGAGTCATTGAGTCTTTAATAAATACTTTTATTTAAAAATTATAAATAAATGACATATACACGTGGGACCCATTTAAAGACCTTTGTCAGTGTACTACTATTGTAGAATGCTCTAAGAGTTTACGGAATGGTTTACGACTTATTTGGCACACTACAATTTGTGCAATTTGGCATGCTATGAATCAAATTATATTTAAAAAAAATGGTCTTGTTAACAATTGCCCCCGAGATACTCTTTAAGTATTCTAAATTCAGTAATTATTCTTTAAAAATGTCAAAGTTTTCAATTTCTAATGCACTGAATACACAAATTTTCATAAAAAAATTACTATTTAAGGTCTTTAACTAGTGCCTCGGGGGCACTAGTTAACATTTCCCTAAAAAAAATATATGGTGAAAGATGTTTGAGACTATTATTGAGGATATTAAAGTTCTCTATGTAAGAGAATAGAAATGTAATGGAATCGATGTGTTTCTCATTCATCTGAGTAGAATATGTACAATCATTCTGTAACCTATGGTCAATTGTACATCATAATTACAGGAGGCAAATTATAGCCAATTATGACAAAATATTATATTTTATTAATTCCATTAAATAATACATTAATTTTATTAATTAATTATTATTCTATCACACCCCCTCAGTTGAAGCGGGAAGTTCACGGATGCTTAGACTGGTTTGAAAGTCATCAAAGAGAATGCGAGGGAGCCCTTTGGTGAAGATATTTGCAATCTGATGTCTAGAGGGAACATGAAGTACGCGTGCCTGACCACGAGCTACTTTTTCCCGTACAAAGTGTATGTCCATTTCAATATGCTTGGTACGCTGATGTTGGACATGATTACCAGAGAGATAAATGGCACTGACATTGTCACAATACACCAAAGTGGCCTGAGAAATAGGGAAATGAAGTTCCAGTAAGAGATTGTGAATCCAACATGACTCAGACACCACATTAGCAGCACCTCTATATTCGGCTTCAGCACTAGAACGAGAGAGAGTGGGCTGCCTTTTGGAAGACCAAGCGATGAGATTATCGCCAAGAAAAACACAGTATCCATATATGGAACGTCGGGTGTCAGGGCAGCCACCCCAATCAGCTTCAGTGTAGGAGATAAGGTTGGTGAGGGGAGATGGTGATAAATGTAAACCAAAACGTATGGTACCCTGAACATAATGGAGAATATGTTTGAGAGCAAGCATGTGTTCGGTACTGGGTGCATGCATGTGGAGACAGACCTGCTGAACCGCATAAGAGATGTCAGGTCTAGTGAATGTGAGGTATTGTAAAGCTCCTGCAAGGCTGCGATAGAGAGAGGGATCCTCATAAGGAGTGTCAGATGAAGTGCTGAGTTTTTGTTTAGTGTCAACAGGAGTGGCGGATGATTTGCAAGATGTCATCCCAGCTCGTTCAATGATTTCAGAAGCATAGGTGCTTTGACTTAGAAAGAGGCCACCAGGATGGCAAGAAACACCAATGCTCAAAAAATAACTCAGGGGACCCAAATCCTTCATTGCAAACTCGGATGTTAAGGGTGACATAATTGATTTGCGAAGGTCATGAGTAGATGTAATAAGGATAATGTCGTCAACATAAAGGAGAATGTATGCCATGTCAGATTGTTGTCGGTAGATGAAGAGAGAGTGGTTTGATGTGCTATGTCGAAAGCCAATGGTAGTGACATAGCCAGCAAAGCGTTGGTGCCATGCTATAGGCTCTTGCTTGAGACCATAAAGTGACTTCTTCAAGCGACAAACATAATCTGGATGATGGCGGTCGCGAAAACCCAAAGGTTGATGCATATAAACAGTCTCATGTAGACCACCATGCAGAAAGGCATTCTGGACATCCAGTTGATGAATGGGCCAGGATTTAGAGAGAGCAATGTCGAGTACTGTTCGAATGGTAGCTGGTTTGACCACCGGGCTGAAAGTCTCATCACAATCCACACCTGCAACCTGTGACCTGCCATCACCTACAAGACGAGCCTTATAGCGCTCAAAAGAGCCATCAGACTGTTTCTTATGTTTAAAAATCCACATACATCGAATAAGATTATCATCAGGAGGACAAGGAACTAAATCCCACGTCTTATTTCAAATAAGAGCATCAAATTCAGATTGCATTGCGGATTTCCAATTCGGGTCGGATAAGGCCATTTTGTGATTTTTAGGTATGGGGGAGATGATTTGGTTGGCGTGTGAAAGGGATAAGTTAAACATTGTGCGAGGTTTGGTGATGCCTTTCATGTTGCGGGTGGTGATGGTATGGGTAGGTGGAGGAGGCGGCTGGGTTGGTGGGGTTGAATTATGTGAAATTGTAGTGGGAGAGTTGAGTGGAGGGGTGAGAGATGATGATTGGGGGTTGTTGGGATTGATGGGCCGGTCAACTGTGGTTGTTGGTGTTGGTTGGGTTTGTGTTTGTGTAGTCGGTGGTAACAGTTGGGTTTGCCACTGATGTCGAAGGTAGGGATGTAGGTCATCATCTAGGAAGTTATATGATTAAGGGGAGTGTATCTTGGTGAAGGGAAACTGAGTTTCATCAAAGATAACATGCCTCGAAATTATTAATTTTCTGTTTGACAAGTCAAAACACTGGTAACCTCTATGATTTGGTGGATAACCCAGGAAGACACACGTAGTAGACCGAGGTTGCAATTTATGAATGGTAGGTGACGGGAATAACGGATAACACAGACAACCAAAAACTCGTAAATGTGTGTAGTTGGGATCAAAGTGGTAGAGTTGTGTTGGTGACTGATTTTGAAGTGTTTTACTGGGAAGAATGTTTAACAGATAAGTTGCCATATGAAGAGCATGATGCCAAAATGACGGGGGGACAGAAGAATGAGCGAGCATAGTGCGAATCATATTATTAATGGTTCTTATTTTTCTTTCCGCCTTCCCATTTTGTGAGGATGTGTGAGGGCAAGAGAAGCGAGAAACAAGGCCATTAGTAGTACAATATTGTTGAAATAGCTCATTATTATATTCACCTTCATTGTCACATTGAAAAGATTTTACATTTTGTGAAAATTGTGTGTGAATAAGATTTGTAAGTGACTTAAACATTTCAAATACTTGAGATTTTCTACTAATAGGGAAAGTCCACAAGAAATTTGTGAAGTCATCTAAAAATAGGACATAATATTTGTGGCCAGCAGAACTTAAAATCGGAGATGTCCATACGTCACTATGTAAAATATCAAACGGCATCAAAGTAGTAGTTTGAGAATTAAAAAATGGCAATTTAACTTGTTTGCCCAAAACACAAGAGAATTTAAAACAGACACGCCAGGGTGACCAAGACGATCGTGCCATAGACTTGACGTGAGACCGATAAAACTGTTGGGAGGGGTGACTGGATATAGGTCGCCACGACTGTCACATCTCATAAGAGGGATCCCCGTCTGAAAATCAGATACAGTAAAACCAAAAGGGTCAAAAGAAACAGAAACATTGTTGTCAGTGGTGAGTCACCTTACAGAAATTAAATTTTTAATAATTTTCGGGGCATGCAGGGCATGGTTTAGGTTGATGGGTTGGTGAGAGGTGGTAATTTGTGTGTGTCCGGTGCCTTGAATTGGAATTCCATGGCCACTGTAAACAATAACTTTCTGATTTAAATGACTTAAAGGAAAATAAGACGAGAGATTACCTCGTGATGCTATCGTGTGAGATGTGGCACCAGTATCCATGTACCACTGAGTGTCAGGGGGTGGAGAGACATGGTGTGCATAGCTGCCTCAATGTCTGTCGGTGTCTGAGATGATGTGGAAGCTGCATATGTCTGAGGTCGCTGTCCTAGGATGCCTGGACCTTTGGGAGGACCGGGAGGACGGGTCCACTGAGATGTTGGAGGCATAGCCCATGGTGGTGGAGTCCAACCCCATGATTGCCAGGCAGGGTACTGTTGTTGCTGTTGCCAAGGAGGAGAGGACCATGATGGGGAAGCGTTGGGAGCTCCAGACTGAGGTCCATTACGGTTACCACGACCCTGGTTGCCACGAGAACGAGACCGGTTGTTGGGGCGGCGGTTGCCACGTTGAGAGGTGTCCTCAGAGGATCACTGTTGAGTGGTGTGTAGAGCAGCAGGAGAGCCGGTGTTAGCCATTTTAGCCATACCAGCTTCTTCCAGAGTGAGAATGGAGCGAGCCTGATAAAATGCAGGAAGGGGATTACTTTGGCGAATTAGGGTGGCAACACTGCGGTAAGCTTCAAGAAGACCAGATGTTAGTTGAAGAACCAGACGGTGATTGTTGATGGGAGAGCCGACATTTCTCAACTTGTTAGAGAGCATCTTTAGACGCTGGCAGTAAGCAGAGACATTGGGAAAATCTTCCATGCGAGTGTTGGAGAACTCTTGTTCAAGAGTGAAATCACGGGCGTTTTGATTGTCTTGAAAGATATCTGCCAAACGATGTCATGCTTCGACTGCAGTGGAGTTGGGTTCCAGGATAGTGGTCAGCAAATCGGTGGAAATGGTGGAATAAATCCACTGAAGAACAGTGGCATCATGGGTGGTCCATTGTTCATATTCAGCGTCTGTAGGTAGTGGTGGTGCTTTTTCCTCAGAGGGAACAATGTGATGCAAGACTCGATGAGGGCGAGCATGAATGCGGAAGAGTTCGGCCCAGGTGCCATATTGGTCCTTTTCCATCTCAAGAATAATAGGAATGTGGTTCCTAATAATGGAGACAGCGAGAGCGGGGTGAAATTCATCTTTGGAATCGGTGACCTTGACAGGTTTGGCAACAGCGGCAGCGGCGGCGGCGCTACTCTGGTTATCAAGGATGTCTGAAGCAGACATGATTGGTGATGGCAAGGGACACAGACGGAAGGAAGAAGGTACGGTGGTACTGGATCCGAAAACACAACCGGAACGGAATCGGAGCAGAGAAACGACGACGGCGGCGCTGGTGGCTCACGATCGGAGAACAGGGATGCAAACAGACACGGACGGTCAACGATCGGACTGCTGAGAGAGGACAGGCGGCGGCGGTGCAAAAATTCGGCGCGGCTGTGAGGAAGAATGGAGGAAGATGGTATGTGTGTAAGGACTGATGGGAGAGGTATAGACGGCGGCGCAAAGGAAAGAAGAAGATGCAGTCGGCGGCGCAAAGGAAAGAAGGAGATGTGGACGGCGCGGTTGTGAGGTTGTGAGGAAGAAGAAGGTATGCGTGTGAATTGTGTTCACGCGTGTGAAGGGTTGGTGAACAGTGGTCTGTTTGCTGTTCTTTTTTTTTTTTTGTTTAGAGAGAGGGATCGGTTAGGACTGATACCATGTAAGAGAATAGAAATGTAATGGAATCGATGTGTTTCTCATTCATCTGAGTAGAATATGTACAATCATTCTGTAACCTATGGTCAACTGTACAACATAATTACAGGAGGCCAGTTATAACCAATTATGACAAAATATTATATTCTATTAATTCTATTAAATAATATATTAATTCTATTAATTAATTATTATTCTATCACTCTCGTGGCCATGAAGTTTGGGTAGGCTAATAATTTCAACTTATTTGTACTATGAATGGACTTGAAATCCGCAGGATTGCCTTCACAAGTAAGGTTGTTGTCTTCGGGGATGTCTTGTTAGGTGGTGGAGTTTGAGTGTTTTTTGGTGTTACATTTATAGACTGCACCATTTGTATTTCTTTAGTTTTGTGCAACCTAGTGCATCTTATACAGGTTGTCTTAAGTGATATTTGATGATTCAACAAAAAATTAATTGGAAAAACATATTCATTAAAGGGTTTAAAGATGGTAAACAGTTAGGGTAAAGAAACCATACACACACAACCAATTAAAATCTATCCTTGTGCCATGTAATCATATTTTGAATTAAAATATAAAAAAAAAACAATAATCTTCTCACTTGCCAACAACCACTTTCCTAAAGTTTTGTTCCATATTTGGATGAATGAAACCCTTCTTCTCTCAAACTCTCATCCTCTCACTATTTTCATATTCCCCACTCCCCCCTTGATTTCTGTAGGCCCCCAACAAATACACCACCACCCCTGATTTCTATGCAATTTCTAAGATCCGAGAGATTGGTCATGAGTGACAAGATGAAGAAGATAAAGCCCAATGACTCAGTGAGTAGAATTAGTAGATGGCATGTACCCATTAATTATTGTTCCTTCATGTATTATGTGTCAAATGGATCTAAACACCCATGAACGCAAACCATTGTTGTCAGCGACGTCAACAACCATTGTCTGTCTGTGGTTGGTTGGTTATTAGAGACTCTTCATTTTTCGTTGGAGACGTTAACTACCATCGCCGCTGCCGAGTTGGTGTGCCACCGCCTCAGGGCCAACGAAACAAATTTTTTCAACCTCCATTGGACATATCAGGAAGTATTCATAGAGATGGGTTTCAGAGCGAGAAAGAAGAATGAAAACAAATTAATAATTTTTTTTTGGTACAAAATTAATAATTTATTTAACAAATTATAATTGTATAATGATTTGGAAAAATCATGAAATTCTATTGGATGATCGTGTAATGTTAGTATTACATTGTGTGTGCATATCCAGTGCACTCTTCATTAAAACTCTTTTAAAAACGATTACAAAATTGGGCTACATTTAATTATTAATTTTTTTTTATTTGGATGGACCAATTTAGTTTTAAAAAAAAAATCGCTGAATTTTTTTTATTAATATGAAAAATGACAAAACTTAGGTACAATTCTTTAGATGTTTTTCGTATGGTTCTTAACTAAAAATACAATTTTTTTTAGTATAACAAACTTTGAGAAAATTATGGATCTAAGGAATTCATGGTGAATTTAGTTAAGAACCATACGAAAAGCACCTAAGAAATTGTACCTAAGTTTTTTCCTTCACTGTTCCTTCTTTTTCATATATTTTCTTAATTTTCTTCCTCTACTTTTTTTTAATTTTTTTGTTTTGACAAATTCTTAATTTTTAGTCTACTAATATTATGCACCGATTTTCATTCACAAAAATCTTGCAGCCTTTAGCTCTGTTAAGGGTTTAACCTCTCTTCACTCTCCTTCTCCCATTTTCCATATATTTCAAACCCTAATGCTAATGTTTACCCCCTTTTGAATTCACACACCCCTTTTCAATTCGGTTTATCAGTTTCAATGGCTAGATGTTCAATTGCATCGATTTTCTTCTTATACTCACGAAAAAAACGAAATTTTTCAACCCTTAAACCTCTTCTCTTCAATCACACACACAATACATCTTCAAATTCTCATTTTCATGCCCCTTTTCGCCATTTTTCGACCCATTTGACAAAATCTCGTTTTTGTCCTAGTTTGTGTCAAAGAATGAATTTTTATGGTGGTAGAAGCAACCCCATCAGACCCTTTTCGACAGACGGCGAGGAGGGTTGTAAAGAAGGTGATTTGGATACCGGAATCGAAAAGGGTGTCGGTGAAAATGATGAACTTGAACGTGGAAATGAGGTTAGTGATGATGTTTATGGTTTATCTGTAAATGGGATTGATTTAGATTATGGTAATGATGATTGTGATTCAGAGATTATTGATTCTGTAGAATGTAGTAATAGCGGTAGTAGTAGTAGTAGTAGTAATAATGATGATGAATTAGAGAATAAGAGTGAGGTTGTTGATTTTACGCACATTGCGTCACGTGATCCTATTGAATTGTATGGTGAGCTGAAGAATGTGAAAAAGGGTGCAAAGTTGACTAGAGATGAGGTGGAAGTGTTTCAAGATGTGTTTCATTATTTTGCTAAATCGGGTTGGGCTTCGAATCAAGCACTTGCTATTTACATTGGTTTGTCGTTTTATCCGACGGCTGCACACAAGTTTCGGAATTTTTTCATGAAGAGATGTCCTGAGAATGTTGCTAAGTACTTGATTTCACTTGGACCGTGTGATGAGGCTGTGAGGTTTTTGTTTCCTATATTCGTTGAGTTTTGTTTGGAGAATTTTACTGATGAGATCACAAAGTTTAGGGAGATGGTTAAGTCGGCTGACCTCACAATGCCTCATACTTGGTTTCCTTTCGCGAGGGCGATGAAAAGGAAGATAATTTATCATTGTGGGCCTACTAATAGTGGTAAGACTTATAATGCTTTGCAGAGGTTTATGGAGGCGAAGAAGGGGATTTATTGTAGTCCACTTAGATTGTTGGCTATGGAAGTTTTTGATAAGGTTAATGCGAAGGGTGTTTATTGTAGTTTGTTAACTGGTCAAGAGAAGAAGTATTTACCATTTTCAAATCATGTTGCGTGTACTGTTGAAATGGCTTCAACGCAGGAATTGTATGATGTGGCTATTGTTGATGAAATTCAGATGATGGCAGATCCGTGTAGAGGTTATGCATGGACTAGGGCGCTCCTTGGTTTGATGGCTGACGAGATACATTTATGCGGCGATCCTAGTGTTTTGGATATTGTTCGAAAGATCTGTCAGGACACAGGAGATGATTTGTATGAGCAACATTATGAGAGGTTCAAACCGTTGGTAGTCGAAGCAAAGACCCTGCTTGGAAATCTTGAAAATATTAAGTCTGGGGACTGTGTTGTTGCCTTCTCAAGGAGAGAGATATTTGAGGTTAAATTAGCTATCGAGAAACACACTAATCATAAATGCTGCGTGATATACGGAGCTTTGCCACCAGAGACTCGTAGGCAGCAAGCTAATTTGTTTAACGATCAAAGTAATGAATATGACGTTCTAGTATCTAGTGATGCAGTGGGGATGGGCCTTAACCTTAACATTCGAAGGGTGATTTTTAATAACCTTTCAAAGTACAACGGTGACAAAATTCTTCCCGTTCCAGCATCACAGGTTAAGCAAATTGCGGGAAGAGCTGGTCGAAGAGGATGCGTTTATCCCGATGGACTCGTCACTACTTTGCATTTAGAGGATTTGGATTACTTGATCGAGTGTTTGAAACAGCCCTTTGATCATGTGACGAAGGTTGGCCTTTTTCCTTATTATGAGCAGGTTGAATTGTTCGCCGGACGACTTCCTAACATGACATTCAGTCAGCTTTTAGAAAAATTCGGCGAAAATTGCCGTTTGGACGGATCGTACTTCTTGTGTCGACATGATCATATAAAGAAAATCTCTAATATGTTAGAGAGGATTCCAGGGTTATCTTTAGAAGAACGATTCAACTTCTGTTTTGCCCCTATTAATGTTAGGGACCCGAAAGCTATGTACCACTTGCTTAGATTTGCTACTGCGTTTGGTCAGAAGGTTCCCGTCAACATAGCTATGGGCATGCCAAAATGTTCGGCTCGGAATGACTCAGAACTCCTAGACCTTGAGAGTAGGCATCAAGTGTTATCTTCATATATGTGGTTATCAAACCACTTTGATAAGGAAAAATTTCCATATGCGGAGAAAGCCCAAGCAATGGCTGCGAAGATTGCTATCTTACTTGCTCAATCTCTTAGCAAAGCTGATTGGAAACCTGAATCAAGGAGCAGAGGGAAACCGAAAGCTGCAAATAGTGAAGAGCCGCAAACAGATCCAAGAAGTGATCCTTTAGAAACTGAAAAGAATAATCATGGTTATTCAAGACCACGGTCTCTTGTTAAAGTATATGAACAGTAAGTACCTTTCAATGTATAGCCTTTTATTTTGGTATTTATCTAATTTCACTGTGTGGATTGAGAACATCTTCATTTTAATTAAACTGAGGAAGTCCAATGGCTCATGGATAAACAAATAATTATTACTTTCAAAGTCTGAAGTTTCTGATTTTTTAGTTAAGCATTTGAAATCCTGCAATGGTTTAGAAACCTCGAAAATAAGTTAGATTGTTTGTTTTTAGTGCTTTTCTGTTCTGTGATACTGTGGATTCAAGGCTTGAAAATTGAATGTAATAATCATTCTGTATGTTCTTTTCATACAAAACTAAGAAATCTTCTTTCTACATGATAGAGGTATATTATAATCACAATTTTTTAATACCAAATGGGCTTAAATTTCCCTTTTTAAGATTGTGTGGTGCTTACTTTTCTATCTGTAGTTAACACCCGTAGCGTTTCTTCGTTTGATGCATCTTGTGTTTCTTTCTTATATGATGGTCCCGAGGTACTTAACATCATAGTTGACAGTTGTGGGATAGTATGGTCTCATATTTTCACCTCTAAGTTAGGATTTGTGTTTCTTTCTTATATAATAATATAAAAAAATAAAAACAGATGATGTATATTCTATATTTAATACACCTTCTCACAAAGTGTGTTAAGCATCAATGCCTCAATTATGCCCCAGCAATTTTTTGGTGTCCCTTTTGTGTTCTGAGGTACTCAAACAATAGTTTCTTTGGCAAACTTGCTATAAGGCCAAGGATTCTATGTTTGATGCAACACAGAATTTTACTAGTGTTGGTGAGTTTGACAGTGATGCTAAGATTTTTATGACTGGTTTGATACAAATGGAGTCCTAGCACCTTAAATTTTCATGAATTTTACTAGTGTCGGTGACCCTTTATGTCTGGTATTCCTTCTTTTTCCTGTTCTTCAGTTTATCCCATGATCTTAGTTGTTAAAATGATCGCTGCTACATTTTTTTTTTTTCATTCCTGACTTGTGTATTTTTTTTTCTTTCTGTTATTCAGGAAACGGCATAAAATGTTGTTTACACTCTGATTGTTTAAAGAAGATAAATGCATAATATGATGACTTTGGAGGTAATTCTGCTGATATATTATTCTCTCTGTTGTTGGGGAGAAAGAGTTGGTTGTATTTTCTGCATGATAAGCTAATGAAACATGCAAAAGTTCAAAGCCAACACTCTGCCGAACCAATATATGCATAATTTTAATCCATGATTATCATCTGATTGAATGTATGAATGTGTTGATGTCGTTTTGGTGTCAGACACCGACAAGAAAATAGAAATGATTAAAATAAATACATGTGAAGTCTTATTTTTTACTTCTCAAGTATATGTGGAGTTTCACTTTATTCTATGAATCTTCAATATTATGGTTTTTGTCAACCGTAAATTTGTGTTCACTTTATTTAGCCCGGTCATGACTTTTCCTGTTTCATCTTTGATGTGCAGGTCACAATCAACAACCACTGCAATTTAACAATTTATACCGGCTATTCACATAAATTTATTGTACTTTTCAGCCAAAGCTGTGGATTAGACCATGTTGGGAATGCATGAAAAAAGACGACTTTAGGATTGAGGGATATTGACATTCATAGAGGATAGAGAACAAGGAAAGAAACAAACAAGTAGGAATTATGCATTGTGCATCCTGTTTAGTTTTTTTTTTTTAGATAAACAAAATTGGAGCATTGTTATGGAGCCTAACGTAATATGCTCTGTTTCAAATGTAGACTAGAAATCTTGTTATAAGCTTCATCAAAAATATTATTATTTAATTATGCTTTGGTGGTCAGGACCTAGAGTAGTATGTAACATTGATTTGAAAAAGTTTGTTTATTTATTTTTTGTTAAGAAGGGGAAGAGCCCCAAGATATGAAAAAGCTTTTGTTAAAGGTAGTCATCACACTCAATAAATGCATCTCTCAAGTAGTAGGAGAAAAAAATGTTATTTGTTTTCATGTTTTAATAACAAAATTATTGTCTCCTAGTTTGTATTTGTTTCATGTTTTTATAAAGATTTTGTACTTGAAGTATTTTGTGTGCTTTATGGTGAATCATTTTTAGATTAAGTAGTTTCATTTGATATTATCTCTCAAAACTCCAACCCCTGATCTCACCTTCCTCCTCTCTAATCTTCATCTCCCTCTAAAACCCTCGTTGTTGTGGCATGTCTTCTCCTTGACTCCAAGGTGGATGTAATGAATGTTGCTCGATCTCCGGACTTAAAACTCGAAACTGAGGTATCTTCTCTCCTACTAATTCTCGTCTATGGTAGGGGTGTAGAGGTGTTGTATTGGCCAATGAAATACCTGGATGTTGTGAAGGTTTCACCAAACAACATCTATGATCGTTGGTCATTGTTAATTGTAAGGTCATTTTGTAAAGAGAAAGCTCAAGGTAGGGCACAAAGAGATTACAATGAGAGAGGTATTGAGGATGAAAAAGTGACATATGGTGTGAAGAGACCATAAGTGGATTTGGTGGGATTGAGACTGTTTGGTTTGACTTATTTGAGCTTATTAATTGACATAAGTTTTGTGCGACTGTTTGGAATAACTTATGAAAATAGCTTTTGATATGTTCCTAAGTTGTTTTTAGCTTATTTTCACAAGTTTTTCAAGTTAGATTATGAAAACAGTTTATAACTTATATAACTTTATTTTCTTTTGTTGTAGAAATAACTTATACATAAGCGCTTATCATGGTTTGTGTTATAAACCGCAAATAAGTTGTTTATCCAAACTTATCATGGTTTGTGTTATAAATTGCAAATAAGTTGGTTATCCAAACATAATCTAAATGATCTAGCAGTGACTAAGAATCCTAAATAGTTAAGATGAAAAAAATAAATTTTGTTTTAGTATGAATTTTTTAAAATGAAAACTAGATGTCTGCTTCATTTAGTCTTTGATTTACGTATTTTGTGGCATAGTCCCTTTGTTTGTATTGATTGTCACTTAGGTTGTGTGTTTTTCTATTGGTTTCTTGTTTTTTTGTAACTTTGCTTGTGGATTCTTTTTGATTTATGTTCTTGTACATCTTTTGCCGGTTAGGATTTCTTTGTCGGCTTTCAACATATTTCATTTTGACTTCTCTCAGAAGAAAAAAAATCTTTTTCAAACCATTATCTTTGAGAGGGAATTTTCTCTATTTTTTATCTTATCTTTCATTTATTACTATAGTTTTGAAAATATAAACATGAGAGTGCAGCATTAGACATGGGATCCATCTCCAATAAGCCTATTAAAATTAGAAATATTGCATGGTGTTTAAATGATGTAAACAGAAACTTGTCCCAAAAAAAATATTTAACAAAGTCGATGAAAGTATCTCTGCTCAATAAAAAAAATAATCCTTTGTTTTAGATTAATGATTCAGATTATTTTTATTGTCATTGTATTAACCAACACATGATTTAATATTGAGTAAATGTCCAACTTAACTTCAATAAACTTAAGTTAGTCCTTTACTTTATAGAAAGTTTGGTTAAGTTGGTCAATTTGTCATGTATTTGTTTTGAGGGGTTATGTATTTGTTAGTCACAAGGAATTCATTTTCATTGAATTAAATACACACTAAATATATAATTTAAGGGCTAACTTGATGCTCAATATACAATTCCAATGATCAATCTGACATAACAAATTTTCTAAGATGGATGAATAGACTAAATTGACTAATTTCTTACCAACTGAGAAACTAAAGTGACATTCTATAAAAGTGAGGGACCAAATCAATACACCATATAGAAGTGGGAGCAGGTTTAGCTATCAACTGTTTCAACATATTCATAATTTGCTAGGTTTTTTTTAAGCAATAATTTGCTAGGCATATACACATAATAGTAACCCAATTTAATTAATTGCTTTCTCGAAATTGAAATCAAAGTTTTTTTTTTCCCTGCATGTTTTCTAGAAGGACAAAGCATACAAAAGGAAAATGTTAGTAACAAAAATCTTAACTCTGTCCTAATTTTTCGTAAACTTCAAAAGCCAACGAAGTGTGCCTTCTCACGAACCTTACCACTGAAGCGTGGTAAAAGCAATAATCGGTCAATCGGAAGCTTCAAGCGTCAGAGGAATCCAAATATCCGACACAAAAAACACAGGCTCTTTTGTTTTTTCTTATGGTATAACTATCGTTCAAACATGCACTCTGTGTCCGTCTGTCCTCTTTTTTACTGCGCTAACGCGTGCGTTTGTCTGTCTTTTGGTTTACTACGTTAATGAGGGTAGATTATAAGCAATGTTTTGTATGAAATTTTGATTTATATGTATACATGTTTGTCAACATCATAGATGCAAAATAAAATATAATATTTTGGAAGTAGTGTATTAATAATAAGTACAGGGCATATTTAGAAAGGAAAAAAAGTAATTGAATGTTGAAAAATAAAAATGACATGCATTTAAAATATTACATATCCCTCAAAATGACAATGTCCTAAAATATATTGTTATAATTTAATTCAATAAACAAAACATTTAATTCAATATTAATTATAAGACCAATAGAAGTGTTCATGCTTCTTGCACCAACACAAATTACAAATTCAGAAAGAAAAAAAAAATAGACTAGGATAAACCTATACCTCCAATGAGTTATTATACCTATGTTTTGGTCCATGAATAATTGATAATCTAATTGTTTTAAATGCAAAAAAAAAAAATATAGCCAGTGAGGGGCAAAAGAATAATGGTTATAGCAACATTCTCACGAAAGACAAACCTTCAAAATTTTATAAGATACCATGTCAACATCCTCACGAAATAAATACTAAATTGATAAGATGGTTTTTTATATGAATATTTTTAAAATATCAACTTTTTATAATTTTTACTAATAGATAACTAAATATATTAAATGTCAAAATTATGCATTAACATATACAAAAAATCAACTAAATCATTCATTTTAAGATGACGGGTGTATTGATGGCTTTTCTACTATCATAGATGCAAAGTGAAATAGCACACTTTAAAATAGTGTAGTGGTAAATATAGAGGGGCTAATTTAGAAGGGGGAAATTGATTATACAGTGCAAAATAAAAATGTTAGTTTTCATATATGATGAACAATATAAATTGTTTACTAGTCAAAATAATATAAATTGTTTATGTTGACCAAAAATTGATCCCCATAGTAGTAAAGAAGACGTGGTTTCCGCAGCATGCGTTCCTAATGGATATAGAAATTGTTCTTAATAAATTGTTTACTAGGTAAAATTTCATTAACAAAATTAAACTCTATTTAGTAAAGTTCTGTGCATAATTTCTATAGAGATTCCTAATGGATGACACCTAAGCAATTATTTGGTGAGGTTGAGTATTAGGTCTCTAATTAGACCTTAACTAGAATAAGATCAGCTTTGCGTGGCTCCATTTATGATTGAGATACTTTGGGTTACTTTATAAAATTAGACAATAATCATCAACACTAACAATATTATGAACAGTTTTACTCTCAAGACAAATATGTCAGCAGAATAATTCCAAGCAATAGCTAGAATGTATATAGGAATTAGAATCACCATCAAGTTAAGACAGTTTTTTATGACCTCCGACTGGCTCTCCGATAGACTCGTAGATAGAATGGCCTTTCATCGACCCCTTTCTACTCACCCAGGAGCCGAGGAGACAAAGATAGAAGAGTAAAGAGTAAGCTCAAGGTAGGGCACAAAGAGATTACTATTAGAGAGGCATTGAGGATGAAAAAGTGACATATGGTGTGAATGAATTGACTTATTTGAGTTTATTAATTGACATAAGTTTTGTGCGGTTGTTTGGGAGAATTTATGAAAATAACTTTTGACATGTTCTTAAATTGTTTTTAGATTATTTTCACAAGTTTTTCAAGATAGCTTATGAAAACAGTTTATAACTTATATAACTTCATTTTCTTTTATTGTAGAAATAACTTATACATAAGTGTTTATAAACTGCAAACACTACTAAAAAATTCGTTTTTAGCGACGGAAGGAATCCGACACAAAATGTGCTAAAATCCGTTGCAAACCGTTTTCTAACGGATTTTGCGATGCAGCCGAAATTTGTCTCGGAAACCACTAGCGAGGGATAACATTGTCCGTCACAAGTTGCGACGGTTTTCACTCGGTCGCAACTTGCAAAAATCTGTGGCTAAACTTCGCATAGTACGGAGATTTAAAACCCAATTTCCGTCGCAAATTATCGACGCAAGAAAATACCCGTCACAAATTTCTGAGGGAAAAAACCATTACAAATTTCTGAGGGAATATCCCCGTCGCTAAATTTCTGGGAATTTGAATAGTGTCGCGTGAAATGCTGACGCTAATTTGCTCAAATAAAATTTTGCGACTGTATGTATTCCGTCGCTAATAGCATTTTTTTTTGCATTAAAAAGTTGGCAGATTTTTGTTTTTCACATATTGCATCTAATATTTTATTCTGACAAATCAACTTTTTAAATTTTTTAATACAAGGAATGCGGCTGCTTCAGATTTTTTGGGATCATTTCCTTTTTTTATGGTGACACGGTTTCTTATTAAACTAAAAGTTATATGTTGAAAAAGAGGAAAGTTAAAAAAAAAAAAAAAAAGAGAGAAAATAATGTTAAAAGAAGAGAAAAAAGCTGAATGACAGTTTTATAACAATATTTTCAATATCTAATCTTCACAACAAGTAGTATTTAAACGTAACAAAAATTGTAACAAAAAAAACCCAACAATGTCATTCATTTGCCATATTGTTGAATCCTTCATACTTTGTTCAGCTGCATTTTTGTTCAGCTGCATTTGTGGTGAGTTTCTCTACTCCATTACAAGGATTTTAGCTATAAATCCTTTCATCTCTTTTTGGTCCTTTTCTCCCTTTAAAGCATTCTTTTTCTATGCAATCTGTCCTAAAAAGAAGAAAACTTTCACTGAAAATACTTGCTTCATATGAATATGTTATAACTAAATCTACAAAGAAAAAAAATTACTGAGCTAAATCTACCAAATTACTATATGTTATGATAACTATTGATTCAATTGCTACTACCATAAAATTTGCACCAAACATGTTCTATTGTTTGAGCATACAATGAAAGATTAGAGACGAGCTCTTACCATGAAATGAATTGCTGTTTATGCAACTCAGATATCAATCGTCACCGGAGATAGTATCAAAGCTTCATAAAACCATCGAAAGTTTGTTGGTTCAAGCTTGGTAAAAGTAAAATTGTTTACCAATAGGTTGGTCAATCGGGTCAAACTTCAACCGCGCGCATCAGAGGAACCCAAAGATCCGCCACAAAAAAACACAGGCCCATGCTTTTTGTTTTCCTATTTAAGAGGTGTAATTTTATATTGTTTAAAGTAACTAATATTCAAACGTACACATTGTTCTCGTTTGTCATCTTTTTTTACTACGTTAACGTGTGCATCCATCTGTCTGTTTGTTTTACCATGCTAACGAGCGTAAATTACAAAAAAAAAATTATGAAATTTTGATTTATATATATATATATGTTTGTTACTTTTAAATAGTAACAAACTATGTTTATCTTTTACCAATAATATAACAAAAATTAATAAAAATTCTTATTTTTTTCAATAATACCAATAATTCAGCATTCTTAAAAGCAAATTTGATTATGCGTATAACTGGAATAATGAAAAATTCCACCCAAAAAAATCATGTATTCCATTTATATACTGTTATAGATTTTTTAGTGAAAAATCATTTTTTATATAGTTGGATCTAGACAAGAAAAAATCACTTTTTAAAAAAATGATGTTTATCACACTAAACAAACACAAAATAGTTTCTGCGTTTTTATATAATCTCTAAAAAATAATATCTAAATTATTGAATACAAAAATCACTTACTTTTAATTCATAATAAATAGAATCTAAAACAATTGAATTGTGACGCACAAGACTAACTGATTCGATGTTGATTCTAGTTTTTAAAACATTAATTTCTTTACATTTTTTAGGAGTTTTTATTTACTTTACATTTTATTTAATCTAAATTTTGTATTAATTCTTTAATACAACACTTGAATAAGAAGTTAATTTGCATTGGATCACCAAAGAAAAAAAAAGTTAATTCGCATTTACTCAAACATTTGATTCGATTTTTATTCTTGTTGTACTAGGTTTTTTTTAAGGAATTCTTGGGCCACTAGTCGTTTTTGGACTTTAGAACCTGAAATGGGTTGTTCAATATTTGATTTCTAAAATATGAAATAGGATTAAGGTTGCAAAATTTACGGGTCGACTAAAAACATATTTAATATTTTCTATTTAATGCATATACGCAGAAAGTGTAAATTTAATTTACACATGCATCCTATCAAATCATAAAGAAAAAAAATGCAAAAATAATAGAAGAAAACAAATGAGGGACCGCATATTTAACTAAAGTTGTTGATGTTCTTTAATTATTTTTCAAATGCTAAATGATGTAATTTATGATTTACCCATAAAATAATAGATCATTACAAAATTTTATGTGATTTTTTTATTTTAAAAAAAATTGATAGATAACAAATACTTGAATGTTTCTCTCCAAAAAAAAAATGCATGAATATAACAGGTTAAAATTTACAAATACTTTGTATTTCTTACATATTTAATATTTGTTCTTGTATGATATGCATGACTCAAAAAGTCATATTTAATACATGAAAAACATAAAAACAACCAATATATGTGCATATAGTTTGTGGTGTTGTTTGTGCATATTTAATACATGAAGAATGGAAAAAATATTGATGGTTCATACATGTAGTTAGTGGTATTACATTTCATATTTAATAGGGTCTAAAAACACTCTAAGTCAAAAGGATAAATGAGCCCCTTTTATATAGACCCCCAAAGTGGAAGCCCACCCCCACCCCCACCACTGCCCCACCCCTTTTTACGTGTAACTATACTAATATTATCTATTAATTCAGCCCCTTAAATTGTGTTGACAACACATCATCTCTCCATGCGCCATCTAATACAATTATTGGCACGTCGTAAATATTTTGATGGGGCACATCTAAGAGGCTACTCTCTCATTCTATTATGTTGCTTATAAAGGTACCAATTTTTGGGGCACGTCTAATACAATTTTTGCATCCAATATTATTCACCACTATTCATTTTCCCTTTAAGTTACAATATAAAGGTACCAATTACTCAAAAGTCATTGCTTCTCTATCAATATTGGTTTTTCCACTTCATTTCTTTAACAATGCAAAATGCATTAATGTCATTTAGTAAGTTATACATTACAAAAAGAAAAATTCATTTGATCGATGACAAAATAGAATTAACATAATTTGATGCATCTTATAGAAAGGAAATTCTAAAAAATTATGCAAATAATGAAGATATTATTATTATTATTATTATTAGAAAAAAAAATATCAACATACCATTACACGGTCATTGACATAGTGGAAGTTTTGAAAACATGAGGGTGTTCACCAAGCAATTTGTTTTTGTTTCCCTTTGCTTCCTATAATATTGATTGATATACTCCAAATATTTTGTAGTTGCCATGCCAGCTGCAAATGCCTTAACGTTGTCTTCTTCCATGAAATATTTTCTTGAATTCCCAACTATTTCAATAACCTTTAATGGAGGCCAAGTATACTTCATTCTTGGCTCACTCAGATATAATCTTATCATGAACTTACATATCTTTCATCTTGCTTTTGTAATCATCTTTTCTCTCTCTCAACGTAATTTTCCTACCACTCTTTCTTCTTTTTCCTCATTTTCTATTATCTTTGATATTGATCCAAAAACCTTTTGGCTACTTTGTTACTTTATATAGCCCACAATGTTAATTCATTTGCTAAAAAAAATATCTCACTCCTTCAACTTTCTTTTGTATGTATGCTTCTCCCTAGATACATCCGTTGTACTTTAGCACCGCTTGATGAAACTCAAACACAACCAATTTTATTCTTCCATGCAACATTTTTAGCTATGCCAATTCAAATTGGTTGTGATTTCATAGGTAAGTTGAACTAAGTTCCTTTGCACTACAAATTCCTCTGTTACGTATTTTGTATATGTAATTAAGTATCCCTAATGAAATTTGTTAATATGTGCATTTTTATGTTCTTTTAATTATTTGTTCCAAGATAACATTTGTCCTTAGGTGCTTTAATCATGTTCTCTGTAGATTTAAACAAAATTATATGACTATTACTTTTTCTACCCTATCTATTTCTCATGCGTCTTATTTTTTTTTTCTCAAAATACCCTTTGTTCGGATTATGAAATCCGAAACAATTACTTTTTCCACCCTATCTGTTTCTCATGCGCCCTATTTTTTTCCCAAAATATCCTTTGTTCGGATTATGAAATCCAAAACAAATTGTAGTGATTTTTAGATTATAAAATCCGAAACTATGTGTTGCCCAAATTTTTGAAGAAACAGTGGCGTATATTATTTCAATGACATAATTAAAAATGACAAAAACATAAAATAAATGTAAATATGCAGAGAGGCAAAGATGATATGAATTCTCATTTTATTATTTCATAGTACATTTACAATAAAATTGAAGCTTAAAGCTTATTACACAATTTTCAAACACATAATGTTAATTTATTAAAAACCTAGAGCTAAACTCGTGGTGCAAGAAGATGGAGGGGGAGGGGACGGGAGTAAGATTTGTTTCTTGAATGGATTAATCTCTATAGATGCGTGCAGAGAATATTCAGTTCAGACACACAAAAATTACTTTCAAATCTAATATAAATTTTCCTTTCACTTTGATCACACGATTCAAAACATTTGATATTTCTAAACGTAAATAACAAATTCAAAATTTTCAATGTTTGTCCACAAGACTCGATGAAATATTGATCAAATCATAACTCTTCTTAAAACACGATAAGAGTAGTAATCCATACTTTTTTTTCTATATCACAAACAAAAGTCATATGTGTCATACAATTTCATCCATACTTTTTTTTTCTATATCACAAACAAAAGTCATATGTGTCATACAATTTCAAAGTCAAGAATAAATTCTCACTATCTTTCCAATAAAGATAAAATTCAAGACATTTGAGTCTAATTCTAGTTATACATTAATGCCGAAATAATCGACAATGAAACAATAAATCTCCACACAAACCGACATGGGGATACGAATGTAACAGTTCTTCAAAATGGTTTTCAACCATAGTTTCATTGAGGGTAAAATCTTTCAATCAATAAATCCATGGATCACAACTTTTGATCAATAACATGTAACAAAACAATAATCTACAAAACATATTCAATGGCCTGAAAAAATTAGATTATAATAATCTAATACAAAATTTCTTCTAGATACCGCTTCACATGTAAAATTACAACTAGTATACAAATCCTAGCCAAGAAGAAAATAAGGATTGTAACTATCCCAAACAGAGTGATTTCCCATTTCAAGGAACAAGTTGTTAGCAACATCATCTGTCATTATTTTCTCACGTAAATTTAGGACTAGCTTATACAGATTAGAAACCAAGGGGTTTCTAAGAAATGGATTAATAGCTCTTCCAAGCACAACTAAATCAGATAGAAGTTCGGCATCCTTATTGTCAGAGACAACGAAAATGCAGTTTGAAAGAGCATAGAAACCAAGTAAATTCGCATATACAGGTAAAAATGTATCTTTGTGGTTACCTACGCCTCCTATCCAATCAATCTTTTCCTGTTTCTCAGTAATGTTTTCGGCATATGACACCAATTGACGGGAAAATCTACTTCGCCATCCGTGTAAATAGCTCATTAGTTCGTCTTTGTCAGCCCATGACTTCAAAATAGGTAGCTTTTCCATATTGGAGCAACAAATTTGACTGATCAACAGCTTCTCTTCATAATGGTTGTCGATTTCCTTATCGAAAACTCGCCTCACAAGATCTCCTTCGAATGATACATTGCTTTCAGCTTGTAATACCCATTGACAAAGGTAGTTGAAGTAATCAATCCAGTGACCAAAGATAGAAGAGAGATGATCAAAACAGAATCTTATCACTCTATCTACTTGGATTGGAACCAAATCACGACGAACATTGCTCCGGGTACTTTCTGAAATAAAATACTTTTGAACATCTGAGGAAAGGCTCAGTCTAACCGAGTCATCTTCATCTTCCAAAAGCTTGATGCATGTGAACCATGCATTAAGCACATGATGAGCATACGAATTCACACCTTCATTTTTCACAAAACAAGAAGGTGATGATGTGGCAGAGGGAATATGATCATTGTAAACAATCGAGCCAAGGAGTGTGGCCTGTCCGAGTATACCAGACGCTATCAAGGATCCAGCTGCTGCATGGCGCATACTTGTCTGTTCAGATGGTGAACTGCATTGTTTAATCATGTTACAGAAATTAACAATGCAATCAAACAACCAACTTAACATATCCTGATTCATTTCGCCACAAACCACAAACTCCATTCCTTTATTGGATGGAAAAGAACTTGCAAATAACATTGTAATTCTCTTAGTACATACTCCGAGACAGTAAACAAGGGTTTCTCGGGTCTTTGCATGTCTTGTTTGATTGTACAAGGAAACTAAGTCGTTCCAGAATTGTGACACGGAATCAAAGTCCATTTCACCAACATAACTTGTGCCGGCGCACTTCTCGTGGCTAGCTTTTTCAAATTGCAGCAAATTCCAAGCTACAAGGATCCTCAGAATGTAATACTTACATTTGTGGTTCTTCTCTGAAGCCAAAATCTTCACCAATGTTCCATGAAGATTAGTTTTTGCCCAGAGGTGAATAACACAAATGTGATCAATGGAAAGATCACAGAGTTTACCATCAGATTCTGCCGCTTTCAGGAACTTCAGAAGCCACTTCAGTGTTGCAAGTCGAACTTCATACAACGAGTCTGACATGCAGCGAATCAGCCTATGCAAAATACCAGAGGATGCATCCTCCATTTCATGTTTAGGCAATGATTTTGTACTTGGAAGAGAATGTCTCAGTGGTGAATGGATCGACTCTTCCTCGTTTTTAGATGCTTGAAACAGACAACCGAAATAGGAAATGGCTGCTTGTTCACGGAGTTCAGCAATGGTTGCATCGTAATAAAGCTGTCCGTAAGATTCCAAATCTAAGCATTCTGTGGACAACTCCAAAAGCAGGTTGCGAATGGTTAAAAATTGTTGGGTTACATGGCATGTCCTTGCAATATTGAGCATTTGATCAAGAACTTTTATGAATGTTTCATTGAGGATAGGGCACCTGCATTGAGTAGGTCTTCCAATCCATGATCGCTGTGTAAGAATTTGGATCAACTCACCAATGAGATCTTTCTTCGAGTTATCAGCAAGATTACTGCAATTTACCTCCAGCAGAGAACTCAACTGCAAAAGAATTCCATGAATTAGGTTGTAAGAAATCCCATGGGAACCTGATTTGACAGAGTTTTCAACACAGGGAAGCTCGGAGGCAATACTGAGAAGGACTGACGACAACTTCTCGTTTGATACAAGACTTGTTAGAGCTCTAGATGCAAGAACACGGACTCGTAAATTACTTTGGGTTGAGCACCTCCTAATCAATGGCATTAAAAGAAAAGGGTCTAGTTCATCTCCTCTATCCCCAGCAATTGATGAAGGCTTCAGCCTTGACAAAAGAATCAGAATTGGGTACAAACTCGGATGCAGATTATTTCCCCTAATAGATTCTAAATCTCCTGAAGATGTAGGACCCAAAAACTCGGTTGCAACTTCCAGTTCATTGAAAAGAAACGAATGCAGTGATGGATACCTTGAAACAACAAAACAAATTATCAAGTGTTTAGTTGTCATCTAATCACTCTAACTAGAAGATACAAACTATGAACAGACAGTGATACCGAATGTACATATAAAGTTGAGACAGAGTCCATAGGATGCATATAACTCATGAATTTATGAAAATATTTCCAAAAACAGAGCAATTTCAAATTGAAATTCAGCACAAATCATATGTCAAGACAGTGAGAAGGAAGTCAAAAATGTACAGTTTCAACTTTGACATGAATTTTAATTCTCTCTGCAATATTAAATGATGGACAAATAATGCCAAGTGAGCCATTTCCATAATGATCAGATGAAGTCTACACTTATCGTAAGACACTATACAAATTAAAGCACAGAAACTAGTGAATTTAATTGAAATGTTGAAAAAAAATCGATAAGATAATAGGCTTATGTAAACCAAGACATTCCATGTTTTCAATGAGGAAATGCCCCAACCTGTAATGTGAGACATTCAGTAAGCCTCTATCCGCTTATCAGTAAGCATACCAATGTAATGAATTTTTTCAAAGATCAACTAACTCAAACTTATGCTATTAAATGGAATCCCAGAAATAGCTTTATGCCTCTAAAATTATCATCTGTAATTACTACTTTGACCTGGTAAGACAAATATTAGAAAAATTAAGTAAATTTGGTATTTGAACAGTTACTTCAAAACTTGTTAGGCAAGTAAACTGATTCCTTCTTTCATTTTCAACTATGTATCTATTCTATCTTATTATATATAAACTTGTAAGCTCCGGTTCATAAATTACATATTCAATTTCCATTGCTCTTACATTTAAGTCTTAATTTGATAATATACCATTGCAGAAGAATGTAAAGGCACTACTATTGAGTAATAAACTTCACGAGAGCCTCACTAAATTGAGCGGTTTTCAGTGGGACTGTTAGGACCTAGTATAAGAGGTGTTTTAAGTAATTAGTAGGTAGGTAATTAGGCTTAAGTAGATTATTAGTAAGTGGCCCATTAGGATTAAATAATACGAGGCCCATTAGGGTTAAATACTAGAATGTTCTCTTTATTTGTATATAAAGGGAAAGCTTAGGAGTTCTAGAGTATGACAGATTGAGTTTTTTGTTTAGGGCCAGAGTAAGATTCCTCTCTGAGTTGTGGGGGAGCTTTGCTCTGGGAGTAGTTAGAGAAACCCTCTACTACTATTATTTTCATTACTATCAATAAAGCACCATATTTTCTATAATCCCCATATGTTTCTTTTGTGTTACTGTTAATTCGTTGGTAGGATCCATTGGTTCCTATCAGGGACCCACATGAAACTTACCCCATCATAAAATAATACTAAGGGTGTATTACTAACATTATTTATCATTGTAATTGGAACATACAATAAGAGCAGAAAATTAAATAACTCAGTTATTATCACCATGTCTAGTGCATTAAAGTATTAAACAACTTTAATTGGAAAGTTCCTCAAAGCCTATCTGATAACTGATAAGAGTGCCAAATAAGCTAATAACAAAGTTTCTTTTCACATATTAACACTGCCTAGTTAACCATAATGATAGTCGGCATAATAAGGCCTCTTTAGAAAATAATAGATTTATGCCATTGCCATATAACTTTCAGCATTCATACTTAATAGACAAATAGGTAGATATTCACAAGGCATCTACCTCCCAACATTCAAGGGTATCACATGCAGCACAAATAGACATATCACAAAGAAAGGTCTAGTAGACTCAACTATTTTTAATTACACTGTAGGTTCCTCGATTATTTTTCAATTTTTAAATAGGTCTCTAAACTAAAAATCATTATATTGGATCCTGCATATGTTAGTTATTTGTCATTGGGTCCCTAAATAAAGTTTTTAATTGGGTCACTAAGCTTTAAAATAATTTGTAATTGGTCCATGAGTTTGGGGACCTAATACAAAAAAATTAAAAGTTTAGGAACCTAATTAAAAAATATTTCAAAGTTTAGCAGGGACCAAACTTAAAATTATTTAAAAAGTCAGGGACTCAATTAAGAAAAATTTAATTAACGGATCTAGTTACATAATTAATACAAATTCAGAGACTCGATTAAAATATATATATATATATATATATATATATATATATATATATCTGTGTGTGTGTGTGTGTGAAAAAATCCTCAAATAGGTCAGGCACCTACAGAGTAATTAAACATTTCAATAAAACAGTGTAAGGCCCTAAAAGCTTGCGGAAAACTTATGTGATGCAAGCAATATACTACACTTTTACCAGATAATTTCATGGAATAAGAATATGAACATGTTCTCACATCAAATCAATAAAAAACATAAGATCTAAAGTGATCAGATCCAATAGTCAGAATCATACCTATGAAAAAACTCAAGCCCAGATATTGCTCTTCGTGCTGATTCTCGCTTATGAACATTAAGGAATCCAATCATGCGACGAACCAAAGCAGTGTAAGACAGACAAGCACTATTTCTGATTTCCCAGTATGGAGATGAGAAAGAGCGAATAGACAAAATCATAGCCTCAGCAGAGAAACCAGACGTATCAGTAGCCAAGTTAGAATCGTTGAATGCAGCTTTTAGAACATTAAATGCATGCACTGTAGGAATGACACCTTCATCTCTGATCTTTGATGACATCTCTCTCACATCTCTCTCGGCTTCCTGTGTAAAATTATTTTCTTTCATTGAACCATTTGACTTGCATGGGTTGTCTTTCGAGCTATCACTTTCGATCTGATTCAACATAGACCCATTTCCCACGTCAATAAGCCACCTTAATGCCCTTGGGAGGAGCTTCTTTGGTGTGCCTTCTGGCTCTGAGAGGAACAGAGCAGTAAATGCAGCTGGTATTCCAGCACTTCTTCTCAGTAAGTCATCCACTACTTGTCCTTTGGCCACAGTTCTTTGCATAAGTTGTTCCATCCATGACTCTGTCAATCTGTGTAGCCTGGAGAAGAAGATACACATACTGATATAACATTCATTTAGGTAAAAAAATATTCTTAAACACATGAACAAGGGCATTTGTTATAACGAAATTGTAATTACAAATTTTACACTTCATTTATCATACACATATAATACTGAATATGCCTTTAATTTTGGTTATTTCTTATTCTCAAAATTCTGTATATGTGCAATGTGCGGTATAAATACAAATAATTTATTTTGCATGTATCTATAATCTTTCCTATAAAAATCATCCTACTATTCACTATTCTGCTGTAGCATTTTTGGGATTAACCGTTTCACACCCTATCAGGGAACTATCAACAAGGGTTGAACTTAAAGCTTTGTGTTTGGTAATTCATCGTATTATTACACATTAAATATAAATTATAGAATCTTATATTGAGTGTTCCTTTCCGCTGTCTTCATCCTTACTCTATCTAAAGTAAACCTTATAATTTCCACAAAAAAAAAATAAAAAAAAAAATTCTTTCATAAGCGAAGTTACAACGGACTTCATATAAAAAAACAAGTTACAATTGCAAAATTACCTTGGATCATTCGAGCAAAGTAAGCGATTGCAAAGAGCAGTGAACCCAGCGCGTGTCTTATCAATAGCACCATTATGCTTCATCTTCAAGAGAACTTCTAAAAAATGATTTCCAATTGTTTCAAGTTGTTCTAAATCAAGCACAGAATCAGATGAACAGTCCGCAGTCTCAATAGAAGCCCCCTCTTGCTCAGATGAATCCGAACATGCATTTGGCAATGGTACCTTTCTTACAATAGTCCCCAAAAGAAGGCTCACCTGAACAAGAAAACATCGTGAAATAATATTAATAATGAAATTTAAATTTTGGAAAAAAAAAAATAGACAAGGCCTTTTTAAAATCCAAATTTTTCAATGTCGCTGAAGATTATACTCATAATAATTTTAAGTTTGATAAATAAAGGCTGGCTAACATCTTACACTGGTCTTATATGACAACTACCAGTGGAGGAGATAGAAACTCCATACTTTTGAAATTAAACAAACATTTCATCAAATGCAATCATACCACAAATTTTATGAGTATATTTAACCTCTTTCATAGTTAAGTAGTGTACCTCTTTCATAGCCAGCCAACAACCAACCATGACAATCTGTTCTGATGCTCTGTTATCGTGTGAAGCCTTTGAATTATTGTTTTCATATTCAGATGAAGGTGTGTGCTCATTCTCATGATCTGGCACCTCCAACAAAAGATTATCTTCATCAACCATCTCATCCATATCTTCAGGAAGATGCCAAGCATCTGCAGAAACCACCCATAGTGCCAACGAAGTGATCCGCACCACAAGGTCTAAAAGTCTTTCGAGCAAATATCTCATCTCTGATATGCTGGATGATGTCACATCAGAATTCCAGTTCAACTCCTCAAAAGCATAACGTAGAGCAAGTAATACACCATGGACGAAGCTGTTCTTGCATGCTTTAGTAAGATCTAGCTCTCCACCTTTTACAACAACATCCAGCCAGTCAATCATTGATTTCAAATATAGTATCACAGGATTCTTTGATTTACTAGACTGATTAACCCCATTTACCAATTCAGACTTTGAGCTTAAATGGGAAATATTGAATGGATCTTCAATCAACCAACCTAGATCTATCGCATACTTTCTAAATATAAGCCGTAAAGTTAGAGCACCGGCATCACTTTCCCTTACACGTGGACTGCAAACTAATTTCATAGCCCAAGCAATTACCTTCTTCAGCATCTCTTCACTTGAAATTCCAGGCAGTGGGTTCGGATAATGGAGTAATATCTGAAATGCGCTCTCTCTCAACCTGTCCCAACTATCAACAATGGAAGCAACCAACAATAGGGTTGAATCAGAAGATGTCATTCCCTTGCTGTAAGGATATAGATGATTTTCCGACACAGAATTATCAAACTCCTCAACTATCGATGACTTAATCGACCAAGTGTTTATCATAATCAAGATGAGATCCGTTGCCATTATTTTTCTCTTGTAAGGAGCAGAAGGATAACATGAGAAAAACAAGAAGCCACTCAACCACCTCATGAAGTGGAAAAGATCGTCTGCTCTTTTCATTGTCAACTCCTTGTTCCCATCCAAAGGACGTGCTTCTTCACTACATTTAATACGCTCAAGAGGGTTCCAACTTCCTTGCTTGAATTGTCTCTCTAAGGCAGTTCGAACCCTAGAGAAGAACTTACGGAACAAGCTACCCCACTTCATCTGAAAAGATGTGGAACAACACCTCATATTCAAAGGAACAGCTTCCTTCAATAAAGTGAGCTCTAAATGAGAAGGAAGACTGGACGTTTTCGGGTTCAAGAAAAGAGACTCGGCAGCATCTACACGTAGTGACTCATCCACATGAGTCAATGCATTTACTAGCCACAGAACACGAATCTTAAAATCTATTCCCTTAATGCATACAAGAGCATGGTTTTGTGTTCCAATCTCGCGCTCTTCTTCATTTGTTGAAGGACTTTCACACCAATCAATGTCCCCTTCAACCAAAGCTAGAGATCGAGATACCTTAAGCAAGGAAACTAGAATTGCAATTTTCTGTTCAAGATTCAATTCCAAGTTTGAACAAACAATTCCTGGATATTGCAGTCCCTTTTCATCCCCGTCTGGCCCAACTGAGACAAAAGCAAGCATAGGAAATATACTATCCACATCAATTTCCAGTAAAATTGGCAGAGCATAAGTGTTTATATTGGTGCGATGTTTTGAGAATCCAGAGGCCAACCCATACAGAACTGGGGGAAGACAATACCCTCTATAGAGAGCATACCCACCTTCAATACCATCCGTCTCCCAGCACTCGTCACGCAAATATTCAAGAAAGCACTTCAGAAACGACGTTGCGGCACAACACACATCATCATCAACATAAGCATGTATTGTCTCGAACAAAAGATCTGGACACATATCCAACATTTTCTTCGCTCCCAACCTCTTTGTTAGCAATGCTAAAGGAATGTATCTACCCTTACACCGCGACCCCAACGAAAGAAGATCGGCTGCAATCTTCCCCAAAAACGTTTTAATTTGTTCACCACCCACCGACCAACGCAGGGATGATTGAATATCCATAAAAAGATCAAAAATGAGATGAACCTGTTTCACAGTCTGACTCAAAGAATCCTCCAAGTTATTCCAAATAATCCTAAGTATCCGCATCCCCATTTCCTCGGGAATAGGATCATAGTCTCCCGACATATCAGTCAGATTCGACAGCATCGATGTTTTTATCTGCTGCAAACAAATCTGCATCACAGTCAATGCATGAAAATTGAAATGACTATCAACAGGACTCTCACAGTGCCTACACAGCTCCGGCAAAATTCCATCATACAATATAGTCTTCTTCTTAACACTCCCTACACCATTATCTTGAACCTCACAACCATTCACAACATCAAATTGAGTATTAAGCAAGTTTCTAGATACCGCAGTAAGAATTCCTCTAATTAAACAAATCCTGCTAAGAACAGAAAGCTTACATATCCTAAAATAAACATCAGCACCCTTACAAGGAATCTTCCCAACAGCATTCATAAATTCACTATCACTACTCGAACCCGAAACGTTCAAATTAAAAACACTTTGAATCAAAACCAAACCAAGCTCTTGTGAACTAACACAAACTTGAAGAGCAGCACAAAGAGCAACACCAGCAGCAACAAAACAATCCCTAGAAAAAGCATCAGAACCCATCAAATTCAAAACAACAGTCACAATCCCCTCCATCACACTCGAAAAACCATCAATTCCAACACCATTTTTGCCACCAGAACAAAATTTCAAAGGAAACTTTTGAAGCAAGTAATACAAACAAGACATACCCTCTTGACATTGTTCCATCACAATCGGCGAAGGACGGGCCGAATCAACATTCGACTCCGAAACAACACCATTCAAACTCCTAACAACATCACCAGCAACCAAAACAGCACAAATCTCAACAACATCATTCAAAAAACCCAATTTCGCCAACCCCATAACCGAAAGTGCAACACGCGACACCGAAAACCGTTTCCCTTTCCCATTACTATACTCCTCCAAAACCTCCCTAAAACACCCAGATAACAAATCATGAAAAAATTTAACCTTTGGCAAAACCCCCAAAAGGGTTCTATGCAAAGGTGAAGAATTCTCCAAAAACAGAATCTCAAAGTAAATTTTCGACGCGAAAACGATATCAGGTTTTTCAATTTTGGAATCATTGATGAGATTGATGAATGATGAAGCAAGGTTTTTGGATTGGGAAAGTTGAGAGTAAGTTGAAGTGAGGGTAGTGAAATGGAGAAGGTTGAGATGAAAAGGGGAATTAGGGTTAGGGTTTAGGGAAAGGGAATTGAGGGAGGAAGATGGGAAAACGACGGCGTTGTAGGTGTATTTGTGACGGTGTTGTAGTGCTCGCCATTTTGCTGACATGGTGTTTGATGAAATGTCTCAGTGAAAATGAAAGTTTGATTTTATGGGTTTTTGAAGAGGGAAACGACGGCGTATTGATTTAGGGTTTTAGGGTTGAAGAGAAAGAGAAAAGTGAAGTGTTGTTGGAAGAAGGTGGTGTAGTATGAACTGTGTTGCTCTCTCAATCTAGGTCTCAGTTTGGGAGAGAGAGAGAGAGAGAGATAGTTGTTGTTTTTTTTTTCAAACTTTCAAAAATATGTGCAACCATATGAGAATTTGGGTTTAATTTTTATTTTATTTCAATTAAATAAAAAATATAAACTCATACAATAATTATATTTGTTGAGCAAAATCAAAAGAAACTAAAATTCTATGGGGAAATAAACTCTTGTTAGAGATTTCCTTAAAAAACAAAAAAAAAAACTCTTGTTAGAGAGATTATGAAAAGAGTGGCAACTAAATAATTCTAAGTGATATCAAAAAAAATTGTGAATTAAAGAATAAGTGGCATTTCATATGGGAAAGGTGAAGGTGAAAACTTTCCCACAATGAAAAAGTTGATTTTAACCTTTAAATTAAATGAAGACTACAATCTTATCGTACACTCTCCACACTAGATTATTTTTTACACTATCTTTTACCACCCTTCTCTCTCCTCCATGTCCTCACTCACCCACCATCACCACCAAAGTCAACTTCTCCACCACCGTGTTTGGTTTGAATAGTACGAGCTTGTCACAATGAAGCACATCCACATGTCTTAAAACATGATAATCCAAGGTATGTAATCCATGGTAGAAGCTTTTAAGTTGTGTCAAATGTCGAAAACTCAAAGATGTTAATTATGGGAAAATAAGTATTGGATATGTGTCAGCCAATTCATCACGTGCTGCAATAATCTCTATGCCACATTCTTCAATAAAAATTTCTTGGAGATGTTGAAGCTCTTTAGCCATATAGAGGGGAATGCTTTCATATGTGCTTCGACATTGGTAAATGCATCAAAGTGAGCGTTTGGGGGGAGGGCGGTGGTGAAGTTGATGTTGGTGGTGATGGTGGGTGAATGGGGACATGGAGGAGAGAGAAGGGTGGTAAAAAATAGCGTAAAAAATAATCTAGTGTGGAGAGTGTATGATAAGACTGTAGTCTTCATTTAATCTAAAGATTAATAGCAATTTTCCCATAGTGGAAAAGTTTTCACCTTTTCCATGTGAAATGTCATTTATTCTTTAATTAGACAAGGACACTCGACTTTAAAGGAACCGTTCATGTCTCAAAGTGATTGTTAAAATTTAAAAACAAATTCTCTTTGTTGAGTAATTTTTTTTTTCACGATGAAATTTTTCAAAGAGATCCTTTTCATCTTCATTAATCTCATCTGTCTTGTACTTCATTTTAAAAATAATATTAATTTCATATATTGGTTCCTCAGCCTCAAGTGGAACTTGGTAGTACTTGAAATTCTTGGTCAAACCATATGATATACTACAAAAATTGAGAATACTTATTTTCGAGTTAGGAGATAACACTCCACAGAGAAAACAAATGAACAACCATCAGATACAAAGATGAAAATGCTTTGAACAAGAATACACTAAGCAAAAGTGGCATCCCTTGGTAGAATGTCGTATGTGCAAAAGCTATACAAAAGTCTATTGATTTCAACTATGCACCTTCTTTGTAGTTTGTAGAGTACCTTCTATTTTAATTTTGGCATTAGAAAATAATTTCTTAACCAACTTTGGTTAGATTAGTTTTCAATCTTGAATTGCTCCACTGAATTATGTACAGGAAGTAAGTAATCCAACCTCCATCCTTTTCTTTACGTATCTCAACAATTGGCGTTAAGCTCAAACTACGCATAATGATGAGACGAATTGTTAAAAGTGCAACATTGATGCTTCTTTCTCTCGCCAAAATAATAGTGTTGGATTGGGGATG
This sequence comes from Medicago ruthenica, assembly GCA_018208015.1. Lineage (NCBI taxonomy): Eukaryota > Viridiplantae > Streptophyta > Magnoliopsida > Fabales > Fabaceae > Medicago > Medicago ruthenica. The sequence goes on from CM031376.1 coordinate 81,923,303, forward strand.
TATATTAGAGATGCTTCTTTCTCTCACCAACATAATGGTCTTCTCCCGTGTGTATGGTGGGTGCATGACTTACACCTGATAATGTTAACTCCAAGTTAGATTCCAAGAATGTGGTTGATAAATTTCATACCTCGAAGGATGATGTCTCGTCGGAGCAATAGTTAAGAATGTCGACATCTCTTTCCTTTTTTTTTTTTTAAACTCTTGTGTTGAATTTGTTAAGAGACAAATCATTGTTCATCATTTAGCATAGACGACTACTTCCTCTGCTTGATTTCAATTGTTTGGTGATGTTTCATCTTATAGTAAACATATTATTAATGATATGAGCTAAGTTTGCTTGTAAAAAAACTCCTTATCTGAATCCTAAAGAATATAGGAAGAGGGTTTATTATGTCTTCTTAACTTTAATTTTACCTTTACAAAGACAGTTGCTCAGGTACACCAAAAAGTCTCACATTGCTTGAGAGTCGAGACCAAGGACAATTTATATACAACACAAGCTCCTACAAAAGGCAAAATTGTGAGGCTGACGCAAGGCCCAAAGTGGACAATAACTCAAAAATGCAGTGTTGTGGACTAGAGGTCGGAACATTGACCCACCAGGTATGGGTCGAACCCACAGCAATGCTTGAGGACTGACAGACCTTTTAGCCCCTTAGCTTCACTGGTGATGTATCGCAATATATATTATAAGTAAAATGTCTGATTCGCGTAGGAGCACAACTGCACAAGAATGCTACTCAAATAGGTATCATTTCTGGTAAATTTTAATCATTTCTCGTAGAAGCTACTTTCACAGGGAGCATAGATGAAACAATTTCAAATCGAAAATGAAAAGTATAATGATGTTGAGAAGTTCAAGCTAAATAAAGATGTTCAGTTTATTGTCACTACGAAATCTAAAAAAGATAATTCTAAGTTTTGCAGTCCAAACAGAAGTGACCCTAACAAGCCTAGTTTGTTGACTATGCGCAATTTGTGATGAGAACTCAAACTTACGACAGACAAAATCACAAAGTATCCATGATGAAATTGTTTTAACTGTCATAAAGTATCCATGATAAAATTGTTTAAACAGAGAGAGATAAAAGTGCATACTGTTTCAAGCAAGATAGCGATACAATTTTCTGTCCACTTTATCCCTCTCTAAAAACTCGCGCTCAATGAGGGATTCAATCCGTTTTTTAATAACAACAGGATTAGGCAAAAATCGCGCCTGCAGCTGCTTCGTGACCTCGGCGATGACATTATTATGTTCTAAAACCCGCCTAGATTTCATTACCCTCACAATTGCTGCCTCAATCTGCGGCTTTCTGTCTTCCTCCACTCTTTGCCGAGTTTCTATATTTTCTGGTTCAGTCTCCCTTTGTGCAACAACAGTCCCTATTTTTACCTTGAAGAGCTTGCTAGTGAATTTGTCATTGAAAAAGAACACATCATCTTCAGATATGTCCTTGCTCATTGGCTCTTTCCGAAGAACATTTTTCCCTTTGACTAAGGCCAACGACTGAAGGCACCTCTTCAAGTCTGACATGGGTATTGCTGTAGCCTGCTCTATCTCCTTACAAGTCATCCGATCGGCATTGTTGAAAAGCATTAGTACACACATCTGGTATGTAGAAACATTCAGCTCATGCTTCTGGCCCTTACCAAATGTAGCTTTTAAATCAGCATTCCCCATATTAGCTTGCCACGTCAATCTCCTACCACTGTGAGCGCCGAGATAATAATTACGAAACTTCTCACATAGACCCCGGATTTCAGATGGAAGATTACATTGCGGACTAGGTTGAGTAGGCCATGAACCTGTTGTAAGCACCTGGACAGATAGTGTAGGGCTATCTCCCAACTCAGTACCATGAGATGCTAAGAAACCTTGCATCATATCATAAGAAGTTTTCATGTCTGTAAACATACCCTCTAACTTAGAAGTGAATTGATATCCACATTCTGTTTTGAGCTTAAGAATCAAACTTCTTTCTGCTTCATCTGATACAGTCTTCCCTGAAAGAAGCCTTTTTGCTAGGTGTTGCTTATAATACTTCTCAAACACATCTTTCTCTTGCAGGTAGCGGAAAAGCATCATGACTTTGTCAAGTACAATCTCTACATCCTCCTCACCAACTCCTTTTATCCCTCTACGAAGTTTGTCATCCACAAACAAAGAAATGAACTCTGGAGATCGGGCACTCAAATTGATGAAATATTCAAATGCAGAATTCAAGGCATTCTGAAATGACTTATCATTGGCAAACGCCGTTGTGATAACTTTGTCATATTTATCCTTCAAATCCAAAAGACGCTGCACAAAATCCACAGGATCTTTCAACCTTTCAGGATCCATAATTAATTGCTTACCAGTATCCCGTATAAAAGAAGTCATGACATCTTTAATAATTGTGAGCCCAGAAGCTACCCTACGAAACAAGTTAAACATTCTTTCCAAGTCATCATATTTGTCATCGATGAGCATATTAACTAGGCCTGAGTTCTCCATATGAATGAGAGTGTGGATATGCTTTTCAATCATCTGTTTGTCCACCACACTAGTTATCTCTGACTCACTGCTAGAATCCAAGTAGTGAGATACTCTCTCCATTTCTTCATTTAAACGCCTCTCAGCTTTCTTCAGATAATCACCACAATCACATGATTCAATTAATTTTTGGGACTCACAACAATAAAAATTTGTAGAAACTGTAAGAAAAGGCTTCTCAAAGTCATTCTGGTAAACAGGCAAACCCAAATCCGTCAGCATCTTAATTAAGTTCCTCATCAAGCCTCTGTTAATAACTTCACCATTCCTTTCTCTAAGCACAAGGTCAAGAAGTGTATCCAGAAGCCTAGTCTTAGTTTCGTTAGAATGGATCACAACATCTCTCCATAGATTCAAACCAAGTTCATGAACGGGGGTTTTACGATTGCTTGGTACGAAAGTTCGATCCATGTACATCAGTATGTCTCGGATCATTTGCAATGCCTTGTTATGGTCTACCCACTTCCTGTTGAGCTCCTCCAAGAAAATATCTCCTTGAGCAGCTTCAATTGATTGAGAAATTTGTCTCAGATGAGCAGTAACGGTCTTCACAAGTCCAGAGTAAAGTTTCTCCCCAAATTTATGTAGCACCATATTATAAGCATTCCTGAACAAACAAATTCTGATTATAAATCTCATATACGTATTTGCCCAAATATGAAGATTAGTAGAGAGATCTGTATTAGTTATAAAGAAAACCAAATCCCTATTTTATAACACGAATAGCAGAAGAGATGGGATTTTTATAATTATTGTTGACATCAAGAAATGAAATCAGAAAACATGTTCCCAAATCAAACAGACCATAATAATATAAAACAACTTAACAACCTCAAGCAGCCCAATGAAACTTGCAAATGTCAACATTCAAACTTTATAACATGTGCACGAGCAAGCAACAATCCGGTGCGATCCATAAACTATGGTTTTGAAATTGCAATATGCAACCTAAATAATAACGTCTTTACAATCTTTAGGACCAAATTGTCGCAACCACAGTTAGCCGCAATTGTCCGCAAGTTTTAGCAAAACAACAACCGCAGCTACAATTTAATTTAAAATTTTAAAGCTCCCACCATGGAAGACTTAGACGAACAACACAAATCAATCCACTGCACCAAAACTACCTTTCATGTTCATGACTCAGACAATATGGACCACGATACACGAACACTGGACACGACACAGACACTGGCACATGGGCACCGATAAATTTTAAGACAATGACATAACTCAATGTAATCACATGTTCTAGTGTCGTGTTGGTGTCAGACATTGACATGTGTTGGACACCAGACAAACACGCCTTTGATCGGAAGTGTCGGTGCTTTACACAGATACACAAAAACATAAACCTCCATTTGTAACTTAAGATTCAAAACCTACTTAATCCTGAAATTCCACAAAGATTAAAATGTAATCCTAAAACAACACTTAAAAATCACACATCTTAAGTTTCAACAATTCTCAACAACAACAAAAAATACCCATCAAGACACATAATCATCCATATCATCATAGATAAACATTAAAATCAAAAACTAATCTTTTTTATTTAAATAGCAATCAAAAACCATATTACTACTAAATTAATTTACAAAAACTATATTAATTCTCAAATTCCACTAAGATTGAAATGCAATTCTATAGCAACACCACTTAAAATCACACATCTTAAAAATTCAACATTTCTCAAAAATAAAAAATACCCATCAAGACATAATCATCCATATCATCATAAAAAACAAAATAAAAATCACGTTTTCCACCATCTTAAAACAGTGTAATGAAAATAGAGAAATTATAGTGAATGAAAATAGTGTAATGAGAGAACAAGTCTTCTCTCTACATGCCCAAACCACCTAAGCCTATTTTCCACCATCTTTTCTGTTATAGGTGCTAATCCAACTCTCTAATATTTTCATTTCTAATCTAGCCTAACCACACATCCAACGCAACATCCTCGTCTCCTCTACGCTCATTTTATTCTCGTGTTGGTTCATCACCACCCAACAATCCGTTCCATACAACATTGTCAATCTTACGGTGGTCCGATAAAATTTTCCCTTGAACTTGAGCAGTAATTTCGTATCACATAGACTCTTCTCCATTTCAATCAAAAACTATATTATCACAAAATTAATTTACAAAATCTATATTAATCCTCAAGATTGAAATGCAATTCTATAACAATAGCACTTAAAATCACACATCTTAAATTTCAACAATTCTCAAAAATAAAAAATACCCATCAAGCCATAATCATCCATATCATCATATATAAAACAAAAATCTTTTTTTAAAATTGCAATAAAAAAACAAAATTATCCCAAAATTAATTCACAAAAGCTAAATTATGATCCATAAAATTGAAGAAGGTGATGAACCAACCTATAAAGCTCTTCAAAGCTAAGGCCACTAGCATTACGATTGTAAATCTCATGAATAGCATGTTCAAGAATCTTCCAAGTTTTTTCAGCGTAATTAGGATCCACTACTACACGGTGCTTATAAGCTTCAATCACGATTGGTTTCTTCTTCATCGTTGGAGAATTTGGGGAAACCGAACTGTGAAATCGAACAAACCCTAGAAGTGTGAATGGGAATTTCAGAAACTAGGGTTTCATTTGGGAAATGTTTTTTTTTTGGTTGAACTGAAAGTGAAGGGAAAAAAAAAAAGAGAGATTATAGTGAAAAATGAAAAGAGTGTAATAAAAAAACTCTCCTATTTTTACTTGGGTTGGACTTGTTTTACTCTTATTTCTTACATTGTTTTTTTTTGTGAAAATTCATTTTGGTCTATCATAATTTTCTTGTGACCTAATTTAGTTATAAAAATATATATAAGAATTTTTTGAAGGAAAAAAATATATAAGAATTAGTCACTAACATTTTTACAATGAGGACGATTTTGTCTATTTGTTATAAAAAGTTGAGATTAATTTATCATTTGTAAAAAAATAAAATGACGAATTTTCTATTAGTTTTTGTTAGAGAATAAATTGAGTTGCAATAAATTATGATAAACCAAAATGAGTCTTTACTTCTTTTTTTTTAATAAAGGGAGTTAGAGGCCTAAAAAGCATTGAAAACTTTTATGATGCATTCCATTTGTTAAAAACTCTTTATGTATTTGAAGACTATATGACATCGATATGATAAGTGAACATGTGACAATTTATATGGATCTCACATCACCAAAAATTGAATTGCATCCATAAGTTTTTGATCAACCGATAAAAATGCTAAAATTGTTAGGTCGAATGTTATGATTAGGGTTCGAACCTCAGCACTTCCACTTATATGTATGAGTTTATAATGACTTTGACATTTCATATATTTCTTCCAAAATAAAGTTGTATATGAAGTTTGGCGTTGTATATGGTGTGAGGGCCATATAGGTCGTGTACCATGTGAGAGGGAAATTTACCTTTTTTTTGCAGTGGTTGTACTATTCTTTACCCATTGTAGGGAGTTAGATAATTTATAGTAATTCATTTAATGATTTATTTATATATTTGTTGGTATCAATATTACAAGGTCAGCTTTGGAAATTCACATTAATTAATATAACATTGTTATCCAAACACATATAATCAATATCTTTCAAGCAATAAACTATATATATATATATATATATATATATATATATATATATATATATATATTTATATATATTTACAAGTGTCGTATCCTTAGTTCCAATTTTTTTTTATTAACATAGTATTTCAATTTAAATGGTCAATATTTTACTATATTTAATTGATTATTAGTCACTTAACACCATCAATTTTGACAAATTATTATGTTAGAATAACATATATGGTGGAAAACAATAATTTAATAAAAAATTCTTGAGAAAAAATTTAACTTTTACAACTAAATTTTATTTAAAAAATTTCGTGTGAATATTTTAGTCATTGAAAGATTCTCATAGAATGATAGAATGTCTTTGAAAAATTCTTGGATAATGAAAGTTAGTTTTTAGAAGATTCACATAAGATAAAAGTTAGTCTTTAGAAGTTTCTCTTAGAATGATAGTTAGTCTTTGAAAGATTTTCATAAAAAAATAGTTAGTCTTTGTAAGATTCTCATATAATAAAAGTTAGTCTTTGAAAGTTCCTCGTAGAATGGAGATTAATCTTTGAAAGATTATCATGAAACGGAAGTCAATCTTTGAAAGATTCTCACAAAGCAATAGTTAGTATTTAGAAGATTACACTCACGTGTCCGTCTTTCTAATCTTTTTATTGTGTTAACATGTGTCGATTATCAACGATATTTTATAGAAATTTAGCGTGTAAGTTACAAACGATATTTTATATATTTTTTTTATATAAATTAAAATTATAAGTATATATATATTTGTCACTTTCAAATGTAACAAACTCTTCTTTAAAACAAACTAGACTTTAACCCGTGCGATGCACGGGTTTTGTAGAGCTTCATATATAACTATCAAATTGACTATATTATTATTTTTATAGTTACATTCGACTGCAATAAAAATGACAAATCAAAAAGAAAAAAAATATACAAAAGTCTGCATCAAGAAATTGTTCATAACCGCAGTATTATGGTGAATAGAGACTCCCCCTTACCTTTGGTTTGCAGAATTTGATATTCCTACGGTAAAATCTCTCTCCAGCTTCTTCTCACTTGTCTCCTTGCTTCTTCTCTCCACAACCCTAGTTTTCCTTTGATCTCTAATCTTTTCTTGTTTGTTGTAACCCTAATTCTCTAATGCTCTCCTCTATTTATAACCTTTTAACTGAGCTAGGTTTCTCTCATAACTATTTAACGGGTTTACTCTTCAATTTTAAAATATATTATTAAGTACAAAAATATATTAGATTTAGTACAAAAATATCTCAAATTGAGTACCAAAATATATCATATTCAATATAAAAATAGTATATTAGATTTAATTCAAAAATATCTCAAATTGAGTACCAAAATATATCATAGTACAAAAATATCTCAAATTGAGTACCAAAATATATCATATTCAGTATAAAAATATATTATTGAGTATTAAAATATATTTCATATATATCATATTCAATATAAAAATAGTATAAGTACAAAAATATCTCAAATTGAGTACCAAAATATATCATATTCAATATAAAAATAGTATATTAGATTTAATTCAAAAATATCTCAAATTGAGTACCAAAATATATCATAGTACAAAAATATCTCAAATTGAGTACCAAAATATATCATATTCAATATAAAAATAGTATATTAGATTTAATTCAAAAATATCTCAAATTGAGTACCAAAATATATCATATTCAGTATAAAAATATATTATTGAGTATTAAAATATATTTCATATATATCATATTCAATATAAAAATAGTATATTAGATTTAATTCAAAAATATCTCAAATTGAGTACCAAAATATATCATAGTACAAAAATATCTCAAATTGAGTACCAAAATATATCATATTCAATATAAAAATAGTATATTAGATTTAATTCAAAAATATCTCAAATTGAGTACCAATATAAAAATAGTATATTAGATTTAATTCAAAAATATCTCAAATTGAGTACCAAAATATATCATATTCAGTATAAAAATATATTATTGAGTATTAAAATATATTTCATATCACAAACCAAAATATATTAGATTGTGCATAAAAATATTTTAGATTTAATTAAAACACTACTTAATTCCTTCATTCAAACCCCCTTTTTATAATTGCCGTAGATATATATAAAATAAAAGCAATTATAAGTCACAAAAACCATTTGTGATCCAGTGGTTACAGCTGTGACCTATTAGAAGTTGGTCTGTGGTTCAACTCTCAGCAAGGATTTTTTTTCATAAATTTATATGTAAGTGATGTAACAAACTCAACAAACCATATTTATCTTTTTCAACGACATCAATAATATAACAAAAATTCTTATCTTTTTAATAACACCAACAATATAACATTATTATAGAAAAAAATTTGTTTAAGGGTATAATTGGAATAACAAAAAAGTCAGCCCAAAAACTTTCCAAAATTCTTTATTCTCTTTATATATAGTATAGATTATATACGAAGGGGATAGAGATTATTGGGCTGAATTTTATATAATTTCAATTATATCCTTAAACAAATTTTCGTATATTAATGTTATATTGTTGGTGGTATTAAAAAATATAAGGATTTATATTATATTTGTTATATCATTGTTGTTATTGAAAAATATAAACATGATTTTTTGGGTTTGTTATAATTTGAAAGTCGCAAATATTTGTACTTATAATTTTAATCAAAATCAAAATTTCATATAAAATATCGTTCATAATTTACATGAGTTAGCGCAATAAAAAAAGCGGAAAGACAAACACTTAAATACGCTAGTAAATATAAGGACAATTATTAACAACGTTTTGAAAATCCTACAGCAATACAAATTTTAACGGGTCAACTTTTGGGAACTTTCAGATCAATCCCTGCCGTTCACTTTAAAAAAGTAAATCCAATAGTTCCTAAACAATTTGCTAACAAACAAAAAAAAAATTAACATAATGGTCTCTTACCATAGCCACAGTCATGAAGTTTATGATAATAAGTTTATTTATGGGTGACAACTTGGGTACCCATCAATAAAATGTGGGTAACACAACCCATGTTGAGTTGGCACCAATCAAAGTTATTTGTTTGTTTTCTATTATTTTTAATGTTATATAAATACATTGTTTTGATTGGTCCAACTCAATATGGGTAGTATTACCCACCTTTTATTGATGGGTAAACAAGATTTTCCCTTATTTATGGAGTTTGGATTTGGAAGTGACAATCATATGGTGGACAATCGACATAGAATGTCACGTGTTCATTTGATGAGTCACATCATAATCTCTAATTGCAAAAATTGATTTAGGGACTTTTATGGAAGTATATTATAATTTGAGTCTTTCTAACAAGTGTTTTAAGGGTACTCCCTCCGTCCCAAAATATAAGCAAAAATTGGTCAACAAAAGTTAATGTATTTGATTCAAAATTTGTACCAAATACATCAACTTATGTTGACTCATTTTTGCTTATATTTTGGGACGGAGTAGTATTTGTGAAGAATATAAAAATGGAAATAATTTATAAATTTTATATAGAAAAAGTTATTTTTTAAACTTTTAATATGTTGAGTGCATCATTTTTAAGATAAAATTTTCCACTTTAGACTTCTTATCAAATACTCTTACAACACTTATTAACATTTCTTTTTCCTAAAAAAAAACTTATTAGCATTTTCCTTATAATTTTAAGGAGTATATGTCAGTTTATGAAATTCAAGGGCTACACTTTGACCGATTACAAATCTAGAGGACCGATTTTATATTCACTTAATGAAATAGACTAGTTAGATTTTTTATTTTTATATTTTTTAAAAAGACTAGTTTGATTTTAAAAGGTGTATGCTATCTCATTTCATTCTATTCTGCTATGCTCCATTATATTGGAGTGAAAGCTAAAATTTATTAACGGGTGATTTTGTTCTCCTCCCGTCAAAAAATTGAATAAGACAACAAAAGGTTAAACAAATTACTTCCCTCATCTTCTTCATTCGTCTCCAACAAAATTTGTATGTACTAATAGTCTAAAATAAGTTTACACATACACTTTTTTTTTTGGAGAGGAAGTTTATACATACATCTAATCACATTTCACCATTTATATATTTGTATATGTATTTTTAAAAATAATATCATGACATATCTAAATAATAAGATTTAATTAGACATTATTATAAAACTATTTTATGTTGATATTACATAAAAGTTATATTATATTAATTTATGTTAACAAAATAACACTAGTGTTCATTTGTATCTTAAAAAGAAACTAGTATTCATATGTTCTCCTATTCGTTAGTTATAAATATGTGTTTGAATAGGGGAGGGGTTGCAACTCATGCTTGCCTCTCTCTTAATTCGCTCATGTTTCCATTAAATGTTGCATATGATTTTTCTCAGTGTATGTTTGTTCTAGCGGTGAAAAAGGATAAAACACATGTCTGAAGCGAAACTCCAAATTTTAGCTTCACAATATCATGACAAATTTGGTAACCAAGCGCAAGAAAGGTTGGTTCAACACCAAACCAAACACACCAATATATGATTGAGAATCTGAGGGATGTGTGCAAGTGAGAGCATTTAGAGAAATAAAATGGTGAGGGGGTGTGAAAACCAAAAAGGAGGATACCAACAGTAATACCGAAATATGTAAACCTTCATTCTGTTTATTTAGGTAGTAATAGTAGCCCGATACAGTATAATAATGATATAACCTAATTAATTATCATCCATACATTGCAAAAAGCATTGAAACAATAACGTTAATAACTGGCTTAAAACAAATTAACCACTAGATTTTTAGTAAGATTTTTGTTTTGCTTTTGAGTTTACAATCATTTATATAGCAACTAATGAAGCTTCAAACCACTAGTTGTTTACAATACGTTTTTTTTAGCCAAACCATGCGTGGTATAAAAACGTAAAATTCCTATAGACATTAATTATTACATTTTTCCCAAGTCTCCGATTCTAAGAAGAAGAAAAAAAATCAGTCAAAAGAAATTCTAAGAAAAAAACTATACAATTAGTATTATTTATGCGATCATTATATGAGAAACATCGACAGGGCCGGCCCAATGCATTTGTAGGCCTAAAGTGAATTTGACAAAGAAACATAAATATTAAGAATATTAAATGTGTAATTTTATTTGAGGTATGTCGAACACTAAATATGAGTATCGTTCACGGTCGGCGTTTGAACCTTGAATTGGAAGGTTAACCCAAGAAAAAAAATTGCTACATTTGAGATCAAACTTGCAACATGAACTACAAGTTTACAACTCTCCATTTAACCAAGCTACCCTAAAAAATGTTTAAAGAATTTAACTCACGAAAATATATTTAAAGCGAAAAAGATTTGGGGGCCTAAAGCCCTTGATTTAGTGGCAGCCTCCTTGGACTGGCCCTGAACATCGACGGTTGACAGTACATTTTTAGATATATTTTGTGCATCATGGAAAATTGGAATGAGAAGACAAAAATAATAAAAGCAAAACAAATCATGTATGAATCAATATTTTTTTGTAAGATTTTTAAAGAGGCAGTTATCCATCTGCCTATAGATTGTCTTCTTGGGTTTTGGTGTAGTCTCTCATGCTCTCTTATATAATTTATAATAATAATAATAATAATAATAATAATAATATAAGTGTTCTTGCTAAGAACCGAGGGTTGGACCTAGTTTGTAAAGTACCAAACCCTAGGCTCTCTATAACTAGAATTTGGGGGTCGAAGTGACTCAATTAGGTTTAACAAGGAAACTCTATATATAGAGGAGAAGTTTAGGGTTTTCTTGCTTGCTCCTAAATCATTGTTTCCTTACTCTTAAATCTCCACTTAGGTTGGCTCCACCTTGCTCCCCAAGTTAGGAGTATATATATAAGTCTTGGATGATGGGTTCTTTAGTTCCACCATTGGGTTTAGGTGACATGATGGGTTCTTTAGTTCAGCCATTGAGTTTAAGTGACAATGGGGATATGGGTCGAGACCTTAATCCAGACCACCCTCCAAGCATGAAGCTTAAAGGGTGAAACGCGTAAGAGTTAGTATGATTAACCTTGGTCGACCCATATGTGTAATAAGCCAAGTCCATAGTCCATTCCACAGTTCCCAAAATATGAAGTCTGAAAGGATGAAATGCTTAAGAATCAATAGTTTTAGCATGGTTCGATCCCACAAAGCCTAGTCCACAACCCCTAAGCACGAAACATGAATGTGAGTAGTACTTTAAGGACCAATTTGATATTCATACCATAAATTATAACTGATATACAAACCCCAAGCACTGGGTATGCAAGGGTGATATGCTTCAAAATGTCTTAGCCACCAAGTTGCGTTATTTTTTTTAATTAATATGGCTAAATTTCATTGACGCAAGGAGCATAAGGATCAAGTTTCATAACTTTCAAATGTGATGATTTCCCTTACTAAAGTCAAATGCCTTGCAGATGATTCATTCCTTATGTTGGGGAGAGATTAATAGTTCAAACTCCTCCCTTTTGGGATAGCATGACCTTGGAAAGAGTCTTATTAGCGCTTGATCCCCTCATGGGGAGAGTCTTTTGATTTATTGTGCTCGATCCCTTGGGAGAGTCTTATTAGCGCTCGATTCCTTGGTAGAGTCTTTTCGATTTCTTGTGTTCGATCCCTTGGGAGAGTCTTATCGGTGTTTGATCTCTTGGGAGAGTCTTATTGGCGCTCGATCCCGTGGGAGAGTCTTTCTTATTTGTCTCTTTATTTGGGTGAGCTTTAACACCAACTACTCCTAGTCAGGAGAGTTGAACGCGGTGATGGGCTTTTAATCCTCTTGATATTTGATTTCGCTCCTTTAGAGATTCTCGTTGGCTTCATGAGGTAATTTGACATCGGTTGTCTTTTTATTGGTGACTCGTTAGCTTTTTGGCTCCTCAAATAGTAGCTTGGTCTTTTCGAATTACTCATATTATTATTTTAAAGAAGTTAAAATAGTTCATCAAAATTGACATCAAGAAGAATTGAACCTGAGATCTTGAGAAAATATTTTTCACATTTTATTTGTAGTTCCTGCACCATAATCAACTCGAGAACTAATTTTATGAGTTAAATGAAACTCCACGTGCTGGACAAAATCAGATAAGAAGATATTTTGTCCTTTTAATAAGACAAAATGTTGTCGAGAACCAATTTTAGTGGTGCCCTAAAGACGTAAAATATTGGATATGTTCATAAATTCATCATGCTTCCGTCTCATATGTCAGTAGCGAACCAGCTTCAGTGGTGCCTGAAGACTGAGTCTATTGCATATTTAAAACAAGATGGACCTGTCTCTAAATTCAAGTTCCACTGCTAATTTGAACCGATAATGATGCCAGTGATGCTTATTTGGTGCAACGGAGCGTTTGTCAAGATCATGAGCTGGAATTTTAAAGGGTAACAAGCTTGTGAGGACATTCAAACAAACATAGTACAAGCATGTATAAAGATTTTTTTTTACCTTTACAGAGCATGTGATTTTGACAAGTTAGGATAATAATCAATCGTTCATTTTATTATTAGAATTAATATAACAAGTTAAAGTTATAACTAAAAAAGTTGTAAAGTTTGTTCCCAAGTCCTAACTCAACCGACAAAAATGTCAAAATTGCTAGTTCGGACGTTATGATTGAGTTTGAACTCCAGCTCCTCCAATTGTGTGTGTGAGTTTCCAATGACTCTTATCATTTCGTTTATCAACAAAAAAAAAATTGTAAAGATTGACAGGCTATATGTCATGTGGTTCACGTGGGTGGTCTATATGTGTTAGTGTGACTCGTTTGTTTGGTTTACAGCAACGATGGTTTTATTTCACCAACAAACTAAGAAATAGAAATTAATTACATTAATCGTACTCCAAACAAACTAAGAAATCGAATTCAATAATTGATCATCAGATAAAAAACAAACGTGCAATTGAGAGGATCGTCATAACTTTTTGGAGGCTCTCGTTGCTTGCCGAATTTCGGAGAAGATGATGGATGTGTGGCCGGGAAAGGTTTGCCTTTGTCCAAATCTGACGCCAATGTTCTTGTTAAGAAGTGGGAGTTAGACCTAGTAGGTGATGCACCAAACCCTAGGCCCTGCGTATGTAGAATTTGGAGGTCAAAGTGACTGAGTTTAGGGTTAGTTATCAACCTCTATATATAAGAGAAATTTAAAGTTTCATTGCGCTTGTTGCTAAAGCATAGTTTCCATTGGGTTTAGGCGAGAATGGAGATATGGGTCAAGACCTTAATCCAGTCCAATTAGTATGCCGCAGATGATAGATGTTAGGTTTGAAGTGTCAACATAGTTATGTCATTACTACCATATATACTACTGCTCTATTTTTCCTTAAAAAAATTACCGTGTATAATTGGGGTCATCAAAGTATATATACGATGTCATTGGAGAGAAGACTTTTTCTTCTTCATAAATAATTATCTTAAGATTTAACATACAAAACCTACCAAAATTTGAACCTTAATTAATTCACCATGTTGTAAAAATATAGCTCCTTCTACTAGACTCGGACTTTTGCTAGTTGGGTCTTAAACACTGATAATACTCCCTCTGTTTATTTATAGAGAAATGCTAAAAAACTTGTTAAGAAGCTCAAAGTAGAAACTTTATATTGGAAATTGTGTATTCAACATATTGAAAGATTAAAAAGCAACTTTTTGTACATAAAATTTAGCAATTGTTTACATTTTTTAATCTTTAACAAATGCCCTTAGCATGACCCTTATTTATAATTGTAGTTTTTTTTTTGAGGAAAAATGGTATCAATTACATCATTTTTCAAATTTCAAAATTATATTAACTACTTTTTTTTTTGCCAATTATACTCTTACCTTATCAATTATGTATTTTTACATTAATGAAGAGACACTGAATGAGTTAGGCCAGAGAAAGATAAATGAAAATTTAAAATTTGATTATCAATCCAATTAATCTACTGATTTGTACAAAATAAACATTAAAAAAAGAATATGTATATAGAAACAAAGTGAGTAATACAAAATGTAAAAATGTGCTCAAGTTGTGTAAATTTCTGACTTTTCTTGATGTAAGAATTCTAATCCAATCATTATAATGTATGATTATTGACTCCAAAAAAAAACCAACGTTTCTGCATGTCAATCCATAAAATTGTGTGCTTCAAGTTTCTTGTATATTGCCAGACATGATCTCACTTGTTAAATTCATGACCACTCATGAAAGTTGCAAGTATGTGTGTCCACATGCCAAAAGCTACATCATGCTAATGCCTTCTATCATTATTTGCCGTTATTGCATTATATAGATGTTTTTTCCCCTTAACGAAATAAAGCTTATAAAGGGTGACAACAGTAAGATAAGTTTGGTCAAATTATTAATAAAATGATGAACAAGGCCCCACCCCAAAAGAAAGTAGAATGATCTTTGTTTCATGAAGGGTATGTTATGTTCTGTAAGGATGGATCAAGGGCCAGACCATTTACCTTTTTTTTTTGTGTGGGGAAAGACCATTTACTTATATACTCAAATTTCTATTTTCTACTTGTATTTGTATATATTTTATATGTAAGAGAAATAAAATTTTAAATAGAATTTTTTTTTTATAAAAAATTGTGTATAAAGAAAAATGCCTTGAAAATTGTAGTACTACCTACGTCCCACATTAAGTGAGTTATTTGTTTATTTCACATATATTAAGAAAAATGTCCTGATGAATGAGTGAACAATGATTTGAGTCCTTTTGTCAAGTATTGGTGCATTCACCACTATCATAAATGCAAAGTTGAAGATATTGAATTGGGAGTGATGAAAGTAATATTAATTAGAGTTATAATTAGAAAAAAGTAATATTACATTGAAAAGTGAAATATGTTAGTTATTTTGGTACAATATTTTTTTACAAAAGACCTACTTATTATAAGACGGAGGAAGTATTTAACTTTTTTAAAGGATGATTTCTTAATTTAGAAAAAATGTCTCGAATGTACTCGTCAACAAGACTCTTCATATAAATACTACTATATAGTTTTTTTCTTATGGGCTAAGTTGTTACATGAGATCTAATCATTTAGGAGAACTAGGTTCAAATTATAACTGAAATAATTTTTAACTAGATTTTTTTTTCTTCGCTCGAACTTCATGTCACTAGTACCTTTTGTCTAAGAATTGAAAGATTGATATGAACAAAATATTTTTAATTTTTAACATTATTGAATTCTCAAGGGTGAATTCAAATTCAGACAGCAAGCGAAAGGAAAATTTTATATCAAAGACTATGGTCTTGGTGTTTTGGCGAAAACTATTCTGTACTTCTATTCCTAAATTTATAGCATTTGAACATTTTGATACAACATGTGGGGTACCCATTTAAAGTAGAAGACAACCTTTTTTTTTCCTCCTAATTAAAATTGTAGAATGGCAAAATGTATGATGCAAATCAAACACAATTTAGAGCATACGGGACAGAGGTATTGTACAATTTTCATGGTGTTCTCAAAAGGCTAAGGGAAAGCAAGTAGTAATAATAAATTTAATTTGTGGTAGTGGGTTATTAATAATTGAAGAGTTTGAATAATTTGCAGCATGGGATATTAGACCCTCTTAGCTGCTTATATGATTGAACCAATTTGAATTCAAGGATCACAATATCAAAGTTCATTGAATTGATAATTAAGTGTAAGATTGGAAAGAGCATTTTACAGCTACTAATCTATTATATATAAAATTCCTTAATATAGGTGCTGCCTGCCATTGCCAACAGAAAAATATAGGACCCCCAAACTCCAAAGTATATGTGGTCCATAACTTTGTACCTTGCATTTTGAGCTTTCAATTGACCAATAAAATAGAAGTTTATTAAACGGGGAAGGAGTAGATTATGGAAAGAATTGATCAATGAGATTAACTAGAGACATGTTCAATGACTGTTATATTTTAATGGACGAAAAATAATCTTAATATTATTTTTTGGTTTATGTGAGTTGTGTCCCGAAGATTCATCAAGATCATAACAAATCTTAAAATTCAAAAAACACTAACAACAATACTTATAGATTATCGACTAATAAGATTCTCACGTCATCAGTAGAAGTTGAACTCTCTTATGAGGTATGAACAGGTTAGACCAACCTCCATTGTCAAGATAATCATAATTAAGAAAAACATGTCACATGCATGTTGCATTATATATGGTGTTATTAGTATATACACACAAGGACTAAATTAGGTCGTTAAAATACATCCCATGTTCCCAAAAGAAGCTACAACACAACCATGGTCACTTCATCAATTTTCTAATTATTTAAAAAAAAATTAAAACTATATTGGCCCTTGTTTCATTACCCTTGTGACTATAAACAAGTATTCTTAAACTTTTCAGCTCAAGAGGTCTAAAAAAACACATTTAAGTACAATTGACTGTTGAATAACTACCGACCAATTCCCATTTCTTTGTGAGTTGGGAATTGGGATCTCTATTTCTTTGGGCCAGTATTTTATAGTACTAGTTTACTACGTACTCATTTTTCATTGATTAAAGGGCTGGGTCATTGAACATTTATGATTGGTTTGTGAGGTGTCGTGTTAGGGAATTTAGATGAAAATCATGTCTAAACAGATCATTTAGTTAAACTCTTAGGAGGGATTAAATTTTAATTTTAATTATATGATGATAACAAGAGATAAAATAACATGAGCAAACTATATGCTTCAAAACCGTTTTGATGCAAATTAATTGACATTGGGCTAAATATAGTAGAGACATGTCGCAGGGAGTTATCATATCAAAAATGTTTCATGAACACCCACCTTTTCATAAACCTACGACTTTGTTTAATTCAATTCATGTTGAAAATTTTGGTTAGTTTATGCAGTTGAATCAACCTAACGTTTACCATTTGTCATAATTCTTTCTATCTAAAATGGAAAGATTTTTTTGGGAAGTTACAAATGAATATTTTGTTGTTTCACTCACAACTCTTGTGAAGTGGTGTAATATCAAGAAGAGCAAAAAGAGAAGAATTCACACAAATTGAATATTAGATTGTTGCAATACACTTTAATGATTCGATCTTGTTACAGTATTCCTCATATATACAAGACACTAAAGAAGGCAAGGGCGGTTCATGGGTAATTTTGTAAAGTGAATCGTAGTGGTAGTACTATATATATTGCTTGTAACACCGAAACCCTAATTCATCACAATAATACAAACGAAACTATAGCTACTCTACAGCAGTGGCGGAGCTGAAAATAATTTTGAGGGTGGGCCAATTCTTTTAATAGGCGTAAATATATAATTTTTTTTATTAATTAATTCGAGCGACTATTAATTTTTTTGAAGTGAGACTATTAATTTTTTTTGTCTATGGAACATAATTTAAACCAATGTTTTAAGAATATTTTAACATAAATATTATGTAATTTTTATTTTATTATTACACATATACTTTTAATTAAAAAATAATTGTGCTTTATTTACATAAATAGTTGGTGAGCGATAAAGAAATGTATATATAATAATCAAAATCAAAGAAAACTGAATAGGAAGTTGTTGTCCTAATGGCTAAGAATTCATTCATGTATCATGTGTACACCAGTTCGAACCCAAGTGATATATTTTTTTTAATAAATCTTTTAAAAAAAAGAATGGTAGGCAGGAGTTGAACCGTGAAGAAAAAGGCAAAGGAGATCGTGCATTAACCACTAGGCCAAACATATATATTGGAAAATTTTACGCAACATATTATATATATAATATAATTTCATATTTTAATATGCTTATATACCTATTAATAATGATTTTTTTAGGGTTTGGGTGGGCCGTGGCCCACCCTAGCCCATAGGGGGCTCCGCCACTGCTCTGCAGTCGCGAAGGTTGACACCATTAACCGAACTAAGTTAACAAAGATTGTTTGTTCATTGTCTTACTTTCATTCTCTTATTTAATCTTTTGTTACTGGTTGCTGTTATATAATAGATCTCAAACTATTTATACACAATGCAATTACTAGTCTCACATTGAATAGCAAATGCAATCCTTAATTGCCACTTAACATGAAAAAAGGAATAGAAAACAGAAATTTTAAACTAACTTGCTAACTAACTTGGCAGTAAGTAAGTCTAATATGAATTAACTATTTTATCTCAATAGATTTAGTGTAAAACTATTTTACACTTACAAACAGGGTACAATCATCGAACTGAAAAAAGCAAAATTAATTATTGAATGAATTAATCAAATTAGATTTTTTTTAAAAAGTCTTTATTAATTCATTCAAGGACACTCACAACTATAGTGTAGTCAACGATTTAATAGCACACAAGTCAATAGTCATCATGGTTTTGGTTTACGTTTCTAATGATTTTGTTTTTCTTTCTATTTTGTTTTCTAGGAGTATTTTGGTGTGTTGCAAATGACCCTCATCCATCGTTATGAAACTTTATAATATGTAATGATTTATATGATAGACTGTCTAATGTATATATGTATAAACAAATTAGTAATCCATTATGCACAAACTTATTTTATATCGTTGAATTATTATACTTCATCATATTTCATTTAATTGAATAGTAAAATTTATTGACTCGATAGTAGAAATAATATTGTGCATGGCGGAAGACATTTGGTCTTTGTACATCATAAATTTGCTCTTTTTTCCGTCTCTTTTCGAGTAATGATATTTGTACAATCATTTGGTGACAACTTTTGTGACAACCTTCTTTTTGTCTCTTCATATTGGTCAAAAACTATAGAGAAAAAAAGTAAGAGAAGAGCAAGAACATACTCTAATATGAATATGAAAGAGTTGTACAAAAATTATCATAAAATAGTTGTACAAATATCACTTGTCTTCTCAATAATCATAGTTAAACTAACTTAACGTACACAATTTTTTTCATAAAGTAATTCCAACCCGACAAATAGAATGGAAAATTGCATTGAACCGGAATTCTAGGCTAGGCCCTATATATCAAAGGGGTGAATGAATATCAACAGTGTCACCCATTACATTGTATTGGGTCCACTGGCCCAAAATCATGTATAAAAGCCCATTTTAAAGACATTATTATGATTGATGGGATGACTAAAGTGTTGAAAATATGGCTATTTGGATGTGACTTTGCAAAGTATTAGGAATGTTTTTGTAGGCTTACTAGTGGTCTTTGTGTATACTTCCAAAGTGTACGTGTGATAGTGATAGACAAGCAGGTATCTTGTGTTGAGATTTGATTTTAGGCCATTGTAGCTTGGAAGATTTTGGTGCAAAATGTTTCACTTGATTTTGTCATTCTAACTACTCATAATAATTAACACATACAATGACTTTTAATTTTTTATTTTACCTTTTAAAGCTTCCTTTATTTCTTTGGAAACTAGATGAAACCAGTATTATATGGCTTAAAAAGGTGGATGATTAGTGGTGAATAATAATAATCAATGAATAAAAAAACTAATATTGTAACCAAAAAGAAGATTCCTAAGCATTACTTGTGTCATAGGAGTAATATGATAAAAACATTAAATTCATAAGAAAACTGAAAAATTAATCTACATGAGTTGATAAATTGAGAAATTGGATGGTGATGTAAGTGACCTTTCATATTTTATGAAAATATGATGACATGGGAACTTGAGAATGAAATTCAGGCTTAAATTGATATTTATGGTAGGAGTGTGGTTTTAATTTGACCGATACAATAAGGGAATGCTTGCTCCATTTTTGTGTGTATTTTACGTACAGTTTGGTTTGTGATAAAAAAAAAAATTGGTTACGTTTCCTTTGTGATAATTGAATTGATATGATTTTTCTTTCATGAATGGTTGTGATGATCATTTATGCAAGCGACACAAATTTGCATTTAAACTAGGGACCACAAAAATCTTTTTATAAATGATGCACATATATTTTTCCTTTCGATTTCCACATGCCCGTGGATAGGATAATAATGATTTCGGATTTGGTTCAGAACTCTCATGTCGAGTTTAACAGGAGGCAAACGAATGTGGTTGCTCACGAGTTAGATCAGGCACTCTATCTAATCCTAGTCTCCATATTATAGATGATGTACCTTCATGTATTTGACACATTTTAGCTAATGATATGCAATGAATTTCTTTCTTAAAAAAATGATTCCGTATTTGGTGCTGTAATAAATGCACGTAGTTTTTATATCTTGACGGTTCAATTGAGATCGAACAATTAAGATTGAAAACTGTGTCTTTTTAATAAAATGATCTCAGTCGTACAATTTTAATCGGATGACTGACATGCTTTGCACCATCCTGATGTTACAGCAGGAAATCGACTTCCATGATACATATCTTTTGGTTTAATCTAATGTGTCTCGATATAATTTTACCCTAATAGGATTTTGACGCACAGTGCCTTGAAAATCTCCATTGTTGGTGTTTATAGTTCCTAATTCATGCTTTTTTTGTCTCATGTCGGTGTTTTTGTTTCGTCTTGCATGTCCATGGCGTCATCGTTGCTCTCTTGTGTTGTTTACCACAATGCCAATCGAGAAGAGAACGAGAAACTCCCTCTAGTTAGTATTTTATCTCAGCGGCATCATACGATTATATGTTCATCTTCGGTTAATCACCCCTACCTCATCCACCGTCTCTAAATCAGGGCCTCATGGGCTGCAACCTCGATTACATAAAAGGAACTCCAAACACCCACCTCGAAAGCCACCAAGGAAACTATGTGTTTAGAAGCAAGGTAGAGTTCAACAATAAGATAAATAAATTAAGAGAAAGATGTGTGACTGAATAAATCACAGACAATAGCAATAAGATAAAGAGGTAGAAGAACAGAATGATATTTGTTAACTCAATGCAACTCAAATTGACCTACGCTTGGGGGAGACAACAACTCTATAATCCACTGTAAATGAACTTCTTACAAAGATTGGAGTCAACGTCGAGCAAGAAACTAAATAAGTGAAGCAACCACCTTGTTTGTCTTGCCCTTCAAGAAATAGATTATGACCCATATGTCTTGGCGAGCAAGAAAATTGCATTGTATTTCCATTTTCTTGAGAAACAAGAACAAAATCCCAACATAGTTTTAAGTCACACACAACAATTATCCACCTTGACACTAAATATAAGTGATGTTAATTTAACCACCAACCACCTTGTTGCTTGTCCTTACATCCAGCTACACTTTTTAGTCCCACAAGATTTCACATTTACCTCTTCAATCCACGAAATACCTTCCTAACTCTTGAAAAACTTGCATCCAACTACCTTCGGATTTTTAGTTAGCTTTGAAAGTTTCACATAACATCTCAGCCTTTAGAGTGATCATTTCCTTCCTCCGGAAGATTTTCTTGCCCTCAATTGATTCCCTGATACTTGGTTTTGAGTATTGTATATCTTCGGCCACAATTATAACATAACACATGAGGTATCCATAGTTGTACCTCTTTGGTGCAACATTATCGCTCTTTTCACCATCTCTTACCAGATCACTATAAATAATTGTTGGTTGTTTTCTTCTAGTCTCATTACTGGAAGACTCCACCTCAAGCTGAGTTATCTCCACCCCAACTTTGAAACGTGTATATCCAATGTGTCTTTCACTTTATAATATGCAAAACTCAACAAACTGCTACCTTCAAGAGCTAATAGAGTATTCTTACCACCACATCTCTAGACAGATCTTGAGTATTCTTAGCACCACGTCTCCAAGTTGATGTTAAATGTTCAACGTCTCTCTAGACAAATTCCTTTCTACGTGAGGATCAACTTGCAAGTGTCAATGTTGCCAAAGCGATCTAGTCCACCTTCTTCTTGCTCTCAACATGACACCATTAGAGCATCTACATCCTCATAGTCCACCAAGACAACTGCAAATTGCGCGAAGTCGTCATTGTCCCCCCAGTCAGGACAATCATTCTTTAAGTGGTCGGTGTTTTGACACTTGAAACACTTATACTTCGACTTCTTATTACCCTTTGAGTTTCCAAGTTTTCCTCTACTTCCACCTCTCCCTCTTGAGACATTCAAGAAATCACCATTATCATCAACCTTCAAGTCCTTGAGCTTGTTAACTCTTCAATTTTCATTGCCGTTTGGACCTTTTCTAAGGTGACAATGTCTTCTTTACCATAAAGTATGATATCTTTTATGTGATTAATGGGCCACAAGGCTATTTCTTGAAGCGCAACGCAAGCAAAATGGTTGCTTCTCTAGTTTAGTTTATGCCTCGACAAGTCTTGTAATCTACAAGGTTGTTTCTTGAAGTGCAAGACAAGCATAATGATGACTATATATACAAGGCTATGGGTTTTTCAGTTCTGATATGAGCTGGGAGTAAGACAAACTAGGATTTGTTAAAACAGAGGATGCTTAGGAATTTAAAGGGTAAATGTTGGTTCCTTTTGGGGAAGATTATATGCTTGGGAAAAACCTTGCGTAGCAACAGTGACTCTAGTGATCATTTTCTCTATGCGGAAATTGTTAGTAATAACAGTGGCACATACTAACGACCATTTTACAATTTTGTCGACTGAAATATCTAAGATTACAAATTCAAACTCTTACCATTACACTAAGACATCTAAGAGGTATCTTTATTTATAGTTGGTTATAAAATAGTTAGATAATGTTGGGAAAAATCAACATCGAGGAAATAAAGAACACAACTGCAACACATGAACATAACGTGGAAACTCTTAAACTGAAAAAAAAAAACTACAACTATTGTTTAATGACAATCAAAGAATAACACTGTAGGCATATTTTTATAATGCATAAACGACTCTAAAAAACTTCATGCCCCCAGCAACCCACACTATCCAAAACAATTACCTAACTATGTACATCTCACAACACTCAAGAAAAAAATATAGTAGAAGAAAAAATGTCAATACAGGATTAAAGTACTTTCAACCGGTGCATCTTTCAACAAAGAACTATAACCAATATATATAACCTCGATCTCCCTTTTTCTTTAAAATTTTAAATAATGTGATACTTCTTCCACATATATATTTTCAACCAACACCAACAATCTTGACTTGATTGAAAATGATATATTTGTTTCCATTTCCGTCATCGAGAATCATAGTTTAAAAAAACTATCATACTTTATCATAACGAGTATAATCACTTGAAGTTAAACCACTTCAAAAATTTCAACAATAATCAGAAATCAAAACAACTATCATACCCCCATCTTAAAAATAAACTTCACTTATTGTTTTGTGGGTTAAAAGTTGGTTATCATGAATATATATATATATATATATATATATATATATATATATATATATATATATATATTTACCAAATACCTAATATGAACTTGTATTTTGACTTAAAAAATTTAATATTAACTCTTATTTGACCGTAAATTAGCATAAAGTTTTTTGACCAATAAAATTAGTATTAGTATTAACTCTTACGGTTATGTCAGTTTATTGTGAGACATAGCTATAATTTAATAAGTAAACGATTTCTTCGACTTCAATATTTTGATGTCAAATTAAGTGTAAGTTGTAGAAAATTAAAAATAAGGGAGTTTTTACTGACACACCCTTAAATTAAGGTGTATCGATATATCTGTTTTATAAATTAATAAATTAACGATCATTTTTACGTAATAAATAGTTATTTGTCGACTTTTATATTTTAGAAACTATCAATTCATAAGAAAAAACATCATCTTATTGTTTATAAAAGTCATACTAATTTTTTTTACATTTTATTGTAAAAAATAATAAATATTCACTATTATGAGTAATAAAAATTTTAAAAAGTTAAATTTTGCTTCACCGACACTTTTGATAAATAAAATTAGTTATTTTAATTGTAAATGGTAGAAAATAATTTTTTTCCTTGACAAAAAAAAAGAAAATAATTTTTTTTCTTCTAAAAAAAATAACACTCGTGCGTAAGAAGAATTATATTTCTCATGGGGTTAGTTTAATGGTGTAGGATTAATACATGAAAGTAGGGGTGGGCAAAAAAACCAAAAAACCGAACCGAACTGCTGAATTGAACCGAACCAAACCAAAAAAACTGAACCATTACTAACAGTTCTAGAACTGAACTGAAACAGTTCGGTTCAGTTCAAAACAGTTCGGTTTGGTTCGGTTCGAAACAGTTCGGTTCGGTTCGAAACAGTTCGGTTCGGTTTTACCTTCTAAAATTCGATTTTGTTTGGTTTTTTATATTTTTTTCAATGGTACCAATAATAACAGTTCGGTTCAGTTCGAAACAGTTCGATTCGGTTTGGAACAGTTCGGTTCAGTTCAAAATCCAAACAGTTCGGTTCGGTTTAGTTATTTTAAATTTATCAAACAGTTCAGTTCAGTTCGGTTCAGTTTTCATCCTGAACCAAACCATGCCCACCCCTACATGAAAGTGAGTTTCTTTTAAGATATTAGATTTGATCCCTTCGACACTAGTATTTTATATGTTGAGTCAGTCCATACAATGTTTTGTTTGGACTTTATTTGATCTCTCGTTAGTGAACAATGGAGTTGGTCCCTTAGATAATTGGTCCTTAAGTTGAATACATTAAAAAAAAAAGTTATTTTTCATATAACAAGCAAAAATGTATACCAATTTTTTTTAGCATCAATTCTTATCACCGTCCAACAACACATACACCAAATGTAGTAATCCCTACTTATTTATTGTATGTCACTTTGAAAAAAAATTGTGACAAATTATAACTACTTTACAATACGAGTGAAACATTGATGTTTATTTTCTTATCATATATTTACTATTTGTTACTCTATCTTCTTCCTATTCTTTTAATTTCTTTCCCATATCATTAATGAAAAACAATTTTGTAGAATCATTCATAATTACTATTTTTTTATATATAACTAGCGAAAAGACGAGCACTCACATATCCGTCTTTTCGCTCTTTTTATTGCACTAACGTTTGAAAATTATGAATGATATTTTTTTTATGAAATTTTGATTTTGATTAAAAGTAAAAATATAAATGGTTTTTGCTTTCAAATGATAACAAATCAAACTAATCATGATTATCTATTTCAATTTCACCAACAATCTTTATTATAGAAAAAGTTGTTTAAGGGTATAATTGAGATAATGAAAAAGTAATTATAGATATACTCATCTAATTCGTTACACTTTTTAAAGGAAAAAAAGAAAAAAAACTTGACATATAACTTGTTACAGTTTTATTTTAATATTTAAATTTATTCTTATCTATTTGTTATATGTGCTATTTCTATTGAAAGTTGATGGTAATTTTGAAAATATAAAAAGCCAACCCAAAAGAGCCGAAACATACTATTTTCTTTATATGTAATGTATATATAATTAACTATATCTTTTTTTTGAAATGATAATTAACTATATTTCTTAATAGAAAGTGATATATATTATAATAAAATACTGAGGAAGTAATACACAAATGAACTTCATATTTTGATGACACAAAGTCCCATGACCACCATTTAGACCATCCATAATAGGAGAGTTTTTTTTTTCTTTAAGATTTAATAGCTAACAAGTACTCTCATTGTAGATGAAAAAAAATAGAGGACTCAACAGGGAGAGGTGTTTTGTGAAGCACTTTCTCTTTCTATGGATTCACATTTTTTTTAATATTAAAATATAATGATATACAATTATTTATAGATGATTAATATGTCACGTTTAAGAAATTTGTTTGAGGTGTTGGATATGAGTGATTGAATGCTTATTAGATAATACTATTAAAAAATTATAAATGAATGATTTGTACATGTGTGATTTATTTAAAGGTCAAAAAATGAATGTCTCCATTGTCGATGTTGTTAATATTTCCCAAATCCAACTTGAGTTAATATGGCAGTTAAAATCTTGGAATGTAATTTTCTCAAAGTTTTAGATTCGATTTTGCATGTCAATTTCGGTAGACTAGTGTCGTATCAAAAACATTTCCTTTATGGCTTTATTGAATCACATGCTCTTGTAATTTACAACCACAATTTAAAGTGTTCACACTATAAAACCACACATAACCCTCATCTCTTTCTTCTCAAATCCATGTTCTCTTCTCTCCACTTTGACCATTGTCCAACAACACAACACAAACACTCATCACTCACCAACTCATCATCACTCTCTCTAGTTTCTAGTACTACAACAACACTTCAACTTTTCCTTCAAAAGAACTGTTTTTTTCTTCTTTCAAATGTTGTTAAAACCAAAAAACAGACATTGACACTCCTTCACTACAAAAAGACACTAAAAGTGTTGCATCAGATCTCCTTAAAATGCTCTGAAAATATGCACATTACATTTACTTCACTTCTTGACTAGCCCTTTATTCCAAGATCTCTTTTTACATTGCATTGAACCATTATTCATCATAAAAATCCAATTTTTATTTAAAATATCACCTACCCTTCAATCAAAATCCAATTTTTTCATCAAAAAACTAAGTTTTTCATTGTTGGGTTGGTTCAAAATTTCCAATGGCTGAAGCTTCTGATGTGAAAGCATCATTGCCTGAAGCAGAGAAGAAGAAGGAACAAAGTTTACCATTTTTTCAGCTTTTCTCATTTGCTGATAAATATGATTGGATTCTTATGATCTCTGGAAGTATTGGTGCCATTATTCACGGTTCATCTATGCCTGTTTTTTTCCTTCTCTTTGGTCAAATGGTTAATGGTTTTGGTAAAAACCAAATGGATTTGAAGAAAATGACTGATGAAGTTTCCAAGGTATAACAAAATTCAAAATTTTCCATTTAATTCAAAATTATTTTTTCATTTCAGATCTATGTGATCTAATTAACATATTAATTTCTTCTTCTTATGATCATCATTGCAGTATGCACTTTACTTTGTCTACCTTGGCCTTGTTGTTTGTATATCATCTTATGCAGGTATGTTATTTATTTTTTTCTTTCCATTTTTTCAATTTTTTAGTTCAATCTATTAATATGTTGTTTTCTCTTTCTACTTTTTCATTTTCTTGTTTTGGTCCTAACATGTGAAGAAGATTGATTAAACTTACTTGCAGGACCATAACTTTTCTTAGCCTTTGTATGTGTCTTTGTTATGTGTATGTATGTATGTATGTGTGTGTTTTAGCCACTTCACATAAAAAAAACATACTTGTGTCATTTTCTTCCTTTCACTTGTCAATTTGGCCTAACATTATCTAAGAAAATTCCATTCTTCTCATCTCTATCATCATGTATTATGAATAATTAATGTATGGTACATATTTTTTGTTACACAAATTAATAA
Source organism: Medicago ruthenica (assembly GCA_018208015.1). Classification (NCBI taxonomy): domain Eukaryota; kingdom Viridiplantae; phylum Streptophyta; class Magnoliopsida; order Fabales; family Fabaceae; genus Medicago; species Medicago ruthenica. The sequence continues at coordinate 81,951,665 of CM031376.1, forward strand.
TTAAACTACAATACATAAAAATTAATTAAAAAAATCAGTAAACTTTTTTTTTTGTATTTTTATTTTTACTTTTAAATTAATTTGAGATGATTTTTTTTTTTTTTACTAATTTACCAGAGATTGCATGCTGGATGTATACTGGAGAGAGACAAGTTAGCACCTTGAGAAAGAAGTATTTGGAGGCAGTGCTTAAACAAGATGTTGGCTTCTTTGATACAGATGCTAGAACAGGAGATATAGTTTTCAGTGTATCAACTGATACACTATTAGTCCAAGATGCTATTAGTGAGAAGGTGCTTAATTTGAATCTTCCATTTTTAAATATTTTTTTATTGGGTTTAATATGTTTAGTTAAGTCAATTTACAAATTTTCAAGTTTAGTCCTTGCATTAATTTTGTTCAATTTTAGTCTTATTTTCCTTTTATATGCATGGACTAATTTTTTTTTTTTTTTTTTTTTGTAAAAGTTAATAAAAATAAAGACTTAAACTGAACAACTCCTTTTAATGAATAAATTTTTTATCTGGATTGAAAACATAATTATTTATTTATTTTTAAATTTTATTTCACCTTCTTGATATGAAAAAGAAAAAGATAACTAACATACTTGGAACTATTGGCTTGAGACCTTCGAGTTTGCTCTTCTTGAGGTTTTAGGTTCGATTCTCCTCGGTGTCGATTTCCGTGGGCTAGTTTGGCGTCTAAAAAAAATATGAAACTATTGCCTTCTGTGGTAGTTGTATCCATTATTATAAAGTGGGCCCCTTTTAAGATCATAGCTCAAAGTGGTGCATGTTAGCAAGTCAGTCCTTAACGTGCTCCTGAGGAGGTTGCTGACATTATTATTATTAGTTTTTTTTTTCTTCCCTAGAATTGTGTAGTATAGTACTGACATCTATCTATGAAGCACGCACACAATCACCATACAAGACATCGACAAATGTCGTTCACTAGACACATATTTGATCTGAAGTATTACCTAGATTATAAAAGGGGCACATGTATAGTATGAAGCACATGCGTAACCTCAAACACGATACTGACATGTTGACACGTGTTGGACACCAAACTAGACACGCATTTACTTTGAAGTGTTACATAGACTAATATTGGTTGGTTGAACTTATTTTTGTGTGTGTATGTGCAGGTTGGGAATTTCATACATTATCTATCAACTTTTCTGGCTGGACTTGTGGTTGGTTTTGTGTCAGCATGGAGATTAGCCCTTCTCAGTGTTGCAGTGATTCCTGGAATTGCTTTTGCTGGTGGATTGTATGCTTATACACTGACCGGCCTTACATCGAAGAGTCGCGAATCATATGCAAATGCTGGCATAATTGCTGAACAGGTAAAGATTAATTCATTGTGAAACTTGAAAACATCATGTGCATGAATGAACATGTTTCTTTATATGAAAAGTAACACAAAATTGTTCATTTTAAAAAAAAAAACATTTTTAGGAAAAAACTTTTAACCCTTTTTGCTTTTTGAATACAAGCAGCGCATGCTGATCCTTATGAATTTGTGACATGTTATGAATTCAAATAATGTTTTACTTTAAATGATGTGTTTTAATGTGCATCACTCATAAAAGTTCCTAGCTTTTTTCTTTTTTGAGTAAAGTACTAATCAAAAAGCATGATGATGATGGTTGTGTGTTGCTTTAATGCCAACTATAGTCTTTGCTTATAATTGAGTATTTGAAAGGAACTTAATTTTTTTCTTGAAAATTAATGTGTTTCTGATAAAAAACTCTGCTAAAATCAAAACTCTAAATCATTTTCCGTACTCATTGGTTTGGAAAATGACATGATTAAAAAGTAGTAACCGATTAATATAGGGGGCTATCGAAATAATCTTCATTGTTATTTTTTATGCTCAGGCCATTGCTCAGGTTCGAACGGTTTACTCTTATGTCGGTGAGAGTAAGGCGCTGAATTCTTATTCTGATGCAATACAAAACACATTGAAGCTTGGATACAAGGCAGGAATGGCTAAAGGTTTAGGCCTAGGATGCACATACGGTATAGCTTGCATGTCGTGGGCTCTAGTTTTCTGGTATGCTGGAGTTTTTATCAGGAATGGACAGACCGATGGAGGCAAGGCATTCACCGCTATTTTCTCTGCCATTGTTGGTGGAATGTGAGTGATCAATTTCATTTTTTTTAGTTTACTATTTCAAATATAATAAGAGTATAATCACTAAATTGTACAAATAAACTACGTTATGCCTAACAGGCTTGATTAACGGGTGTAATACCATTTGTACTTGTATTTACAAAATATTATATCATATTTACAATATTAGAAGTTTTTGTTTGATTGTGACATGTTGATTTGCTTCAACAGGAGTTTAGGTCAGTCGTTTTCAAACTTAGGTGCATTTAGCAAAGGCAAAGCAGCCGGATACAAATTGATGGAAATCATCAAGCAGAAACCAACCATAGTTGAAGATCTGTCAGACGGAAAATGCTTAGCCGAGGTTAACGGCAACATTGAATTTAAGGATGTTAGTTTCAGCTATCCGTCAAGGCCGGATGTGATGATTTTTCGAAATTTTTCAATCTTTTTCCCAGCCGGAAAAACCGTTGCGGTTGTTGGTGGTAGTGGATCTGGAAAGAGTACCGTTGTTTCCTTGATCGAAAGGTTCTATGATCCTAATGATGGTATATACACCTAAAAACAAAATTCATTCTTTTGAATATGGCAAACTTTTTATTATTTTTGAGGAACAATTAACAACTATGCTGATATTTCGAAATGGCTAAACAGGTCAGGTTCTGCTCGATAATGTGGACATAAAGACGATACAGCTAAAATGGTTACGCGATCAAATTGGCTTGGTGAATCAAGAGCCTGCACTATTTGCAACTACCATTCTTGAAAACATACTCTATGGAAAACCTGATGCAACAATGGATGAAGTCGAAGCCGCAACTTCTGCTGCAAATGCTCATAGCTTTATTACATTGCTTCCTAATGGCTATAACACTCAGGTTAATATTTTCCAAGCATAACAAAATTTTACCAAAGTACTTTTTTGGGCGTAAAATTGATTGTTTAGTACTAAGTCGATGTTATCTGGTCTGTTATCAGGTTGGTGAGCGAGGAGTTCAATTATCTGGGGGACAAAAGCAAAGGATTGCAATTGCGAGAGCTATGTTGAAAAATCCAAAGATCCTTCTCCTAGACGAAGCAACTAGTGCTCTCGATGCAGGATCCGAAAGCATTGTTCAAGAGGCGCTAGACCGTCTCATGGTTGGTAGAACAACCGTTGTTGTTGCTCATCGTTTATCAACCATTAGGAATGTCGACAGTATTGCTGTTATTCAACAAGGAGTAGTTGTCGAGACAGGAACACATGAAGAACTTTTTGCCAAGGGAGGAACCTACGCTTCTCTAATTAGATTCCAAGAAATGGTTGGAAACCGAGACTTCTCGAACCCTTCAACTCGCCGGAATCGCTCGTCAAGGTTGAGTCATTCCCTTTCAACTAAGTCCTTAAGCCTTAGGTCAGGAAGCTTGAGGAATTTGAGCTACCAATACAGCACCGGAGCTGATGGTCGAATTGAGATGATCTCGAATGCGGAAACTGATAGGAAAAATCCGGCTCCGGATGGATATTTCTTCCGATTACTCAAAATGAATGCGCCCGAGTGGCCTTACTCGATAATGGGAGCCGTTGGATCTGTTCTTTCTGGATTCATTGGTCCAACTTTTGCTATTGTTATGAGCAATATGATTGAGGTGTTTTACTATAGAAACTATGCATCCATGGAGAAGAAAACTAAGGAGTATGTTTTCATATACATTGGTGCTGGTATTTATGCTGTTGGTGCTTACTTGATACAACATTACTTTTTTAGTATCATGGGAGAAAATCTCACCACAAGGGTTAGAAGAATGATGCTTGCAGGTAATGACTTATTTTTGGTGCTTGAAAATTCGTACAATTTTCTTCGAACATTTATTGAAAATAATATAATCTTATAAATATTGAAATTGTTATTTTTGCTTTAGCTATTTTGAGGAATGAAGTTGGATGGTTCGATGAGGAGGAACACAACTCAAGTCTTGTTGCAGCTCGCCTTGCCACTGATGCAGCTGATGTAAAGTCAGCCATTGCTGAGAGGATATCAGTAATATTACAGAACATGACATCTCTTCTCACTTCTTTCATTGTTGCTTTCATTGTTGAATGGAGGGTTTCTTTACTCATCCTTGGAACTTTCCCTCTTCTTGTTCTAGCAAATTTTGCTCAGGTAAATCTCACTTCAACTTATACATCATTGCATATAAATTTGTTTAACCTTCATTAGTCTAGAAATCACGCATTTGACTCGATCATGGAATTTTGACCCATCGTCCAATCAAGATCAGAAGATTTACATTCTTACTTTGGTAAATTGATTCAAAATATAAAGTCAAAATGTGAATCGTTTGATCTTGTTTAGATGGTATAAATTGACAACCGCGTGATTAACGCAATCACGCATTGAAAATGGATTCACTGAAGTTGAGACATCCTTGCATTCATAAAAGTTAGTGCATAGGTGACCGTTGAATGCAAATTTGTTTTTTTTTTTTTTTAAAATCCAAAATATTGAGTTTGAAACCTTGCCCGTCTGATCTCGATCCAACAATCAATAATATGCTGACCGCATGAATTTAAGATATCGTGATTACAAGGAATCTTGATTCGTCATGCAACAAGAATTTTTTGATCGATCGACTACAGTGTGGACCGTCTGATCATGATCTAAAACGTTGGGATGAATGTAGAGAATTTGAATCCCATAAAATGATTTTATATTTTTAAATTGAGTCATGTTAAGCGGTGTTCCCGGGGCACTAGTTAAGAAAGTTAAAAATAAAAATTTTTCATTAAAAACAACAACTTTTTGACTTTCATAAAGTGTAACATTCCACTTTACACCATTTCTCAATTCAAAATTTTTATATTAGTCTCTTTAATCGGTGCCCAACATTTCCCTTTTAAATTTACATGTGTTGACCCTAAGAGTAGAGTAGGGTCCACACTAGGGTAACTCTAAATTTTAACATTAGAGGTTCTTACTTTATTACTAGTATTTGATCCCTTATCTTACAATATAGGAACACTTACCCTTTTACAGTGTAAGAATCTAACTTCACAAAAAAACTGTCAATAAACGACAAAAGCTAAAAGAACCAAGACCTTACCCTAGTTGAAGGGTGCACGTGCTTCCTTCCAGTTCTGTGCATTAAGTGCAGTGATATACTACTTATTTTTTTGGAATATTAAAAGCACATTAATTGCACTGAAAAATTTATTTAATATACTCCCTCCATAACTTTTTATAAACAAATTTGACCAATTCACATTTTTTAAGGAATGTGGTTTGTGTTATTTAATTTAAGTTAAATAACCTATTTTGCCCTCATTAATTGTGGTGTACAGTAGTATATTTTCAAGGTGTTGTTGTTAAACGTGTGTGCATTTAAAAAATTAAAGTAAGGGTATTTCAGGTATATTATCCTTAAATATGACAAAAAAAGTCAATTTTGCTTATAATTAGTTACAACTGAAATGGTTGAATTTTGCTTATATTTTGTTATGGAGGGAGTATATGGGTATGTATAGATTCCATACCTGACCATCAACTTTGATACAACAGTAGACTAGTCTTCCTACGCTTTCAACATTGCGTATATAATATTCCCTATCTCATCCCTAGTTATAATAACACCCTTTGAAAAAAAAATGTTGATAAGTACAAGTCCCTATGCAAGTTGCTATATACATTTATTGTTATTTTTTTCAAACATATCACTTATTGATATTATTATTAGGTCATGCCAATGAGAGTCTCTAATGCACTTTTTAAGCATTTTAAAAGATGAAATGAACACTTTAATATACAAAGAGTATTTTAGAAAGATCTACATACAAAATGGACACATTAAATTCTTTAATATATTATCCTTATAAATTGTGAAAAAAGAAATATATATTTATAATTAGGGACGAAAAGAGTATAATACACCATCTCATCACTATTATAAACGAAAAATCACTTTTTAGTTTATTTGAATAAATGATGTATCTGATTTATAATATAGATCAGATGCATCATTTATCTAATAAATTTAAAAAATAGTTTTTTTATTATAATAGTGACTAAAGAGTATATATTAATATTATTATTGGTTCTGACAATTTTGCCAACTGTCTTGATGATATTCATGCATATAAATATATAATGTGTATATTAATAAATTAAAACATAATTTGTAAAGTGAGAAAAAGGCCTACATTGGTATTCATGAAAGAAAAATAAAATACTGCTTGGCCAACGTTTGTTAAGGGTATTTTTGGGGTATTGGGTTGTGGAAATTCATAGTATGTCTAGAGGAAGCTTCATTATATACTTTTTTATTATTTAATATATTTTCATAAAATCCTAAACCTTTTAATTTGTCTAGGAATTTACACCTTTTTCCCCTTCCTACCCGTGACCTTTTCAGGTCTGCTTAATTTGTCTAGACATGTGACCACTATGTTACATGTACACACACATAAAATGCTACTATTTGGTTTGTTTGTTTTTTTATAAGGTTTTGTGTTTAGTTCCAAGTGTTTTAACCATTGGAGATTTGGACTATGCACGTGAGATCATGTGGGAGTTTTCTTCACTTACATTTCTCACCTTTTTTTTTAATAAGGAAAATATTAACCAGTGTTCGGAGACATTATTTAAAGAAGCTAATATAAAAACATTGTATTAAAAAGCGTATAAAAGTTGTATATTTAAAAAATTAATGCAAGTACGAAAAATGTAACAGTGTTACATCACAATGTTTTTCTATTACATATAGTATATGTATTTTTCATAATAGAAATAACAATATGGAAGTAACATAAATTTCATGAAGCCACTCATTAACATTCTCATTAATAATAATAGTAATTTGGGTTATGTTGATTTATGTAACTTTTGGCTTACTTTATGTAAAAATGTTGCATTTTTCTTTTATTTTTCAATCCAAGGATATAAGTTTTCTATAACACATTTTTTCCGGGAACAATTTCGTTCTTTTTATGTCGATTATTATGTCATGTTTTATAATTATAATGATATTTTAAATATTTTTTATTTCGAAGAGTCTATCGATGAAACTCACACGAAATGCATTTATATTTTTATTTTATAAAAAGCAAATTTAATTCATTTCATTGGTAATCAACTGAGTTATGCTCACGAGACGCATTACAATGTTTTTATATATCTTATATAGTACATATGTTATTTCATATTGAAAATAATATGTAAGTAATATATATTTCATGAATCATTTTCAAACTAATAGCATCAACCACTTACTAGTGTCCTACAATTTGCTATAGGCACAGAACAAAAAAAATAGATTGATTGGTAAGTAAGGAATGTACCTTCCAATATATGGAAGTCTTTAATGCAGTTGGTGATGTCCTTATTATATCAACAATCTGTCCCTTCTATAGGACCCACTCTTCAAGTCCTTTTAAGTCTTTTCCTTTTCCTTTTAAGTCCCTTTGAACCTTATACCAAATTCCTTTGCCTTATTTATATCTTGTCATATACATGTCTTCTATTATTAAAGTTACCGTTATTCTTAGTAGTTATATTATTTATCACCCTAAGGATGTGACTCTTGTCTTGCATGGATTTATTGTATAGTCCACAAAATAAGTCACATTTGTAATATCTTTTTGATTTTTGATCAAAGCAACATTTTATTTAATACATTTGTAGTAAATTTTTTTGATCAAAGAGATTAGAAATTCCTTAAAGGATTTGTTTAGAATTTTATGCTGTTGATTAAGTGCTAAGACTTGCCTTTGGATTTTACAGCAACTATCTCTCAAAGGGTTCGCCGGCGACACAGCGAAGGCTCATGCAAAGACAAGCATGATTGCAGGAGAGGGAGTAAGTAACATCAGAACAGTTGCAGCATTCAATGCTCAAAACAAGATGTTGTCCATCTTTTGCCACGAGCTACGTGTCCCGCAGAGCCAAAGCCTGCGCCGAAGTTTGACTTCCGGACTCTTATTCGGCCTCTCTCAGCTTGCCCTCTATGCATCTGAAGCTCTCATTCTATGGTACGGTGCTCATTTAGTGAGCAAAGGCCTTTCCACCTTCTCAAAAGTCATCAAGGTGTTTGTTGTCTTAGTCATCACTGCGAATTCTGTGGCAGAAACCGTTAGCCTAGCTCCGGAGATTATCCGTGGTGGCGAAGCTGTTGGTTCAGTTTTCTCAATTCTCGACCGATCAACTCGAATTGACCCTGATGATCCTGATGCCGAAATGGTTGAATCAGTTCGTGGAGAGATTGAACTTAGACATGTTGATTTCGCATATCCTTCTAGACCCGATGTGATGGTGTTCAAAGATTTCAGCCTTAGAATTCGTGCAGGTCAGAGCCAAGCACTTGTTGGGGCAAGTGGTTCCGGAAAGAGTTCTGTTATTGCATTGATAGAACGTTTCTATGATCCACTTGTTGGTAAAGTAATGATCGACGGAAAAGACATTAGGAGGTTGAATTTAAAGTCTTTAAGGCTTAAGATTGGTTTAGTGCAACAAGAACCGGCTTTGTTTGCATCCAGCATTTTCGACAACATTGCATACGGCAAAGAAGGTGCTACAGAAGCCGAGGTAATAGAAGCGGCTCGTGCGGCCAATGTGCATGGATTTGTGAGTGGTTTGCCCGAAGGTTACAAGACGCCAGTAGGCGAAAGAGGTGTGCAACTCTCTGGCGGTCAAAAGCAAAGGATTGCTATTGCAAGAGCTGTTCTTAAGGACCCTGCAATACTTTTACTCGATGAAGCAACTAGTGCACTTGACGCCGAATCCGAATGTGTACTACAAGAAGCCTTAGAGAGGCTAATGAGGGGTCGAACCACTGTTCTTGTGGCTCATCGTTTGTCAACGATTCGAGGGGTTGATTGCATTGGTGTCGTGCAAGACGGTCGCATTGTCGAGCAAGGAAGCCATTCTGAACTCATTAGCAGGCCAGAAGGAGCTTATTCTAGACTCTTGCAGCTACAACATCATCACATTTGAGACAGGGAAAGCAGAGATTTTTATTCTATAAAATATGATCATGACAATGACTTTGTGAGTTGATGGTAATTATGTTTGGTCCCATTAACCTCATGCTTTGATTTTTCTTTTTTAGATGTAGATATGTGTTCTTTATGAGGTTTGTACCTTAAGGACAAAAGTGCTCTATTTTCAATGGAGTATCAAGTATTATATATTATTAATCATATTTCAAAGGTGCACAAGCATGTTATCTATCTGTTTTTGTTTTGGCTTTTTTTGTACTTTTCTATTAATATAATTCAGTTCCAACAATTGCATGTTGTCTTGCCCTTTGCCTTTTTCTCCATGCATGTGTGTTTGTCACATGATCTATTTTTTTTAGTTGAAGATAAACACAACTTTTTCTGAGGGTCCCTAAGAAGGACTAGTAGCAATGCTCATGTATCTTTTTAACAATTTGGATATAGAATAAGTTGAGACAGATGGTGTTAATTATTATTGGTCATGAGGGATGGATGAAACAATTTTTTAATATATGCTTTTAAATCTCTAGGATGAACCACTTGATGTTGTCTAAAAGGATTTTCTTCTTTGGCAACTCATTCAACACAAAGGAAGCTTCACAAATAACTAAAAATGAGTGCACCTTTATATCTCTTGGATTTGGGGAGGGGTATCTTGATCCATATACTTTAGGGTAGGGCATGTTGGAATTCACTTGCCAAATGATTATGAAGACTTGAAATTGATTTATGTATGTTTTGAGGGTTCTTGAATAAAATTGATTTTACCTTTAGCATTGAAGCTAAAATTTGTAATGGCTGCCTCCAATATTATTCTTTTACACTTAAATTTATTGTTGAACCGACTTTTGTGGATGTATATAAACATTAACCATTTCACCTTAAACTCATTCACTTTTAGTGTATATTCGGATGTTTTCAAATAAAATTGATTTTACCTTTAAAATTGATTCTAACTTGAAGATATAATTCGAAACTTTTGCCTTTACAATTGACTTTTAGTCTTGAGATTATAGGTTAATTCATTTTTACAAGAATATATCTAAAGTTAAATCATTTTTACAAGAATCAACTCATTAAAAATCTATTTTTGTTATTGTAAAACCAAACAAAAACTTTAACGAAAATTAGTTTTACAAAATCAAATTTTACCATGAACTGACCCTTCCTCCTTTATCACATGGATGAAACTCACTAGTAACCTTCACTGAAAAGGATGCAACCAAACATATGTGTACTTGGTCTACAAGAAAAGTTAAAAGAAAGAATGGCCCCCTTTAAGGTCCTAAACAAATTTGAAGTTCCAATGCAATGTCAGTGTAATAATATAAGAGCAAAATTGTGTTTGAGGGGAAGGGTGTGGTGACTGGTGAAGACAAATGCATAGCTCTAAGCAAGAGGAATGGAGAAAATGATAGGTGAGGAAAATAGAGTGTGGAAACAAGATTTTTCAAAGACATTTTTCTGTTGCTAGGATTGATGCATGATGCATCACATCATTGAGCCTCAATTATGTATGCCTGCATGTATTTTTGCTAGAAATATTTCAAGATATATGATCTTGATAGGTGGCATTTAGCATGCACAAAACACAAATTTGTGCACATGTATAAAATTACTTTTTCAATGCACAAGTTTTTTGTACACCATTAGATCAATGAGGAATACCGATTTTATCATGGTCTAACTGTACTATATTTTTTTCATTCTTTATCATGTTGTCTTCAACTTCCATGAGTGCTATTTTTTCAGATATCAGAATTTTACATTCACACATCACTGATAAAATCGCAACATGACATAGACATGTTATTCATGACTTAGATCATGTTGTTGCCTTTGATAAATTGAATTTGAAATATGAGATAACCATGCCGCTGCCTTTTATAAATCTCATTCTTCACCCAAGTGAAAATCTTGATTCCAGAAAATCTCACATCACTATTAAACAGTAACAAATTAATTCCAAAAAATCTGATGGATTTATTACAATAACAAAGTTGGATTTATTACAATAACAAATTATTGTTAATTCCAGAAAAATTATAAAATTCGCCCATCAAATAACCTTGTAACTAAGTCTCCCATTTGGGTGTAAAGTTAATTCTAATCAAGCGAGAGAAAGTAAGAAAAAGGTTTTTGTAGAGAAAAAAAATTAGGGTAGGATTGGATCTGTGAAAAAAGTGAGGTTTTTGCTTTGAATTTTCTTGATTTTTTCGTTAATTTTTGAAGTTGGTAGTTTTTATGTCTTTCAATGTTGTTTCTTCATTCATTCATGTGGATTTAGAATTATGGGTTGCTTTTTTCTTTGAAGTGTTTGGAGAAATTGGTATGTGTTTGTGTTCTTATGTTCTTTTCGTTACTGTTCATTTCGTCACTATGCACCTCCATTTGTGGTGGCAGAAGTGACCACCGGTGCTATTGATTTTGGTGGTGGTAGTGAAAAGGTGCTATTGATTTTGGTGGTGGTAGTGAAAAGGGAGGTGGTAGAGAGGTTGAAGCCAAAGTGAGAAAGATTTAGTGTGGATAGACCATCATAAAGATCATGTTCCTCTTTCATCTAATGGTTTAAAAAAAACTTTATCTAACTTATGCATGTGCACAAATTTGTGCTTTGTGTAGGCTAAATGCCACCTGTTAAGGTATTACAAGACATTTTATACAAGTAGACAAAAAGTCTCCAATTATTTGAGATAAATTGTAATTGGATTAAATTAAATGTGTATTTTTTTCTCTATAAACTTGGCACAATCTGATTTTGCTTTATACGTGCAAACTTTATTCGTTTTTAATTCATTTTCTTATAATGTTCGTTTTTAATTCACTGTTTAGGAGACTACATAGTTATTTTAGGAGAAATGCTAACGAGTGTCTTAACTCTTAAGGGTACTCTTTAACAACCTTTAAATAGTAAGTTTGTATAGAAATTGACACATTCATCGCGTGGAAATTGAACAATTTAACTTTTTCTATAAACATTTTCTTAATTAGGAATCTTTAAAGATTGCCACACTCGTGAACAAGACCATTATTTTAATCCTTATTAGCCTCTTAATAGTAATGAAAAGTACAATTTTTTTGTGTGTATATATATAAGAAGTTAAACTAGTCTATTGAAATTGAATTTTTGAGAAAATTTGCATAGACTAAAATTATTTTTCTGTCAATCTTATAAAAATAAAATATTTATATTGAACATGACCAGAAAATATATTTAACCCTTTTGTAGATTTTTTTTTTTAACCAAGCAGGGTTAAATAAAAATATTGTGCCATTTACTTGGTTTCTTTTGAACATTTGAATCTAGCTCTAAGAATCCTTCAATGTTTTAACTCTCTAAGAAAAGTTTTAGCGACTATAAAATTCTATGCTGCACGAGAGATTAGTCTTTGTAACTAGTCATTTACCCACAAAAATATTGCTTCCACAAACTGTCATTTAAATGATACACAAAAAATTCAACATTTTCAAGCATTAAAATGACTTGGGTTTTGATGTGAATCTATGGCTGTAGGATCAAGGAATTGGATTGGTTAAGGTTAGAAAGGAAGGTTAAGAAAAGGAGCAAGACTAGTATTATAATTATTATATCATCACATAAAGTGAAGGGTCTAAGGTCAAGATATAGTTTCACAAGAAAGAGCAGAAATGAATCTAATGATGAACTGTGATAGATTGTGGAGAGTGAAGAATCTACATAAGTTGTGTACTGTGTTCTGTGAAACTGGGTAAATGGTCCACAGGCTGTCTTGAATACAGTACTAATTTGTTTGTTGCCTACTTCCCTTTTTTGTTTCTGTTTTGGTACGTGGGAAATATAACTTTACTGTTGCTTTCACTATATCAAACTACTTTCTTTTATACCTTTATTTTGGTTCAAAGACCACATGGTTTGATTAGTGAATAACATAGCATATCAATTGTTCGGTTCCACCCTAACTACGCCACACGTGTAAGTCTTTCACAGTTTTATCCTTTACAAACTTTGATTTGAGGAGTGTGAGTGGTGTATATAAACAACCTTTGGCCTCAACTCCCAAACAATGTGAGACTTTTAAGGTGTAGAAGAACCGTTGTCCCCTAGTCGAGGCTAAGGGAGAGTTTAAGAACTCGATCCCCCAGTGAAGTCATCATTAATGTTTCGTTCCACCCTCAAGTACGCCACAATGTGTTCCGAGGTATTGTCCACTTTGGCCGTAAGCCATTCACAGTTTTGTCCTTTATAAAAGGCGTCTCGTTGGTTTAAGGAGTTCAGGTGTTGTATATAACTACCATTGACGTCGGCTCCCAAGAGATGTGGAACTTTTAAGGTGTACATGGACATTAATTAACATGTATAAACTAATACTTCAATGGAATAAATCAAATGATCAATGAGCTTTAGTCAAAGATAAATTGTCTAGAGAACTTGAGATCCAATTCTAACAAAAGAAGCAATCATTGACAAAACTTTACTTAACTTTTGACGGAAATCTGAATTGTGGAACCCTTCACCATTAAACCAAAGGATTAGAGACAAAAAAAATAAATACTTAAATTGCAATTGAGGAGAAAGGGAATGAATAATAAGTTAGCATTTAGCATGCAAAAAGAATAGAATGGATCATTTTTATTTTGTTATTATGTCTTTGATTTCACTAATAGCATTTTTGGATTTGTGTTCAAAGTTCAAACTCTTTAAAATAGCATACTGACTTCACTCTAAAGTGATTTTAGTAAAACAATTGATTTTTGGTTAATTTGGATTAAAATTAATTTTGCTTCAAAATGCATAAATACTTAACTTAAAGTAAAGAAAAACACTTTTAAGTTAAGTTGGAAAATTTACATCAATTTATTTTAAACTCAATTTTAACTTAATAAATTTTATATAATCAAACTCAGTTGAATTCAAATATGTATTATTTTAACCATACATCCTTTTTCAATCCTTAAATGCACTAAACATATATATAATGCAACACATTACTTTTTAATGAATTTTTCTATCTAGTCCTTCATTTTTTTTTATGAAAAAAATCCTGTCCTTCCCAACAAAAAGTTCATGATAAAACTTCATCAAATAACCATACTAGTTAAACTTTTTATTTAGCCCTGCGATTCTCAAAAGAAAGAGACATAAGTAATTTGAAATTTGATCGAAAGATAAATAATGTCTGCCAAATAATTATTCCAACTAAAACTTAAACTCATGTTCATTTAAAAGATTTATCATTAACCGAAACTCATTGTTTAAACTCTTTACCTTTACAAAAAATAAAACATCCATGTTTGAACTCAACCCCTTGCTCGGTGGCGGAGGGAGAGGGGGGCCTTTGGAGGCCATGATCCCCCCTATATTTTTAGTAATTTTTTTATATACTACAATTAAACTATATTAGAATGTTTCATAAAATATATATTAGGCTATGGTCCTCCCAATTAATCTAATTAAACTGTTCACTATGTTATTAGATTAATTGACTACCAATATCATTAGTTTTATATGTTATATTATTTTAAATTATTTCATATGGTCCTTTCCACAACATATTTTAAATGGAATGAAACACAATGATATAACTTTGCAAAATAAAAGACTATTTTAAAGCAAAAAAATGAGCTAATTAAAACCTAAAATAAGAATAGGAGATTAAAATATAATTTAGTCCTTAATGGATTTTATTCTCATGTGACAAAAATCTGATGTCTTTCACACTCGTACAAAAGTTCTTCTATTTAGTCAATTGTCGTTCTCTTTTTATATTAACCTTTCGATTCTCAAGATAAAGCGGTCATGGTGATTCGGAGTTCGGTCCGAGAGGTAACTAAAGTTTGGCAATAAATTGTTCTACTCAAGAATCGAACTCAGGTTAACCCTAGAAGGTATGCATTATTATTTTTCTATTTTTATGTGTTTTTGTTTTCTCTTCCTACTTAATGTTATTTTTTTCTACTATTAAATCAATACTTGTATGATAACTATACTTACCTATTAATGTCTCTCATACTGAATATAATTATTTTTTTTTTTTAAAAAAGAAAATATTAGTTTAGACATTTAGGGTTTCTTATATATCTTTTGCATTTAAAAATTATTTTTTTAATCAAATTATGTTCTTTGTTCACTAAAAAATATTCCTTGTACTCGGCCCCCTAACTTTAAATTCCTGGCTCCGCCCCTCCACTTGCTTATACCAATTAACCCTCTGAAATGCAAATGTCATATTGAAATATTTTCATGAAGAGGTAAACCCTCAAATTCTCAACCTCTCTCATAACACAATATTAAAAGTGCTTGTGGATCAAATGGTGCAGCACTACTGGATTTTCTGAGTAATAGTGGGTCCTCAACATGTTGAAGTTAGATTCTAAAATGGTACAACATGTACAGAAAATTTGAATCAGCTTTTATTTTTAGTGAGGTAGTAGTGACCAGTGAGTCTTTTTTTGCACAACATTTTTGACCATATGTTCAGTTTTTTGAAGACTTTGATCAGAGTCCTTCCAGCTAGCCCCATGTCTTCTGGCAACACTTCACATACATTGTTTGTATAATTGAGGTTCTGAATTTTTTTTCTTCAATATATTGTGTGTTGTTGGCAGTGCAATGCATGGTGAGATACTATGAAACACTGATACTAACACGACACAGACACGAACACGTCGACATTAATAATAATTTAAGAAAATAATATAATTCAATATAATCATATATGTCTGTATAGTGTCAGACACGATACGTATTTGATACCGGAACACGCCAACTGAGAAGTATCTCTATTTCATAGATGAGATATAAACATTATAATCAAATGACAACAAACAATTACTGGATTTTCTGGTAATTATAATGCATAGGATTCACTGGCTTCTTGACCCTCAATTTTGACTTATTGATTTACATGTTCAGAGATAAGATAAGGGACCCTATTTGTCAGTAACTTATGACTTCAAGCTTAGTAATTTTCATGAACCCCATTTTCTGATCTTACCTTACTAAATCTGACACCCTATTGTGGCCAAAGGTTATTGAAGCAACGGTTCTCTAATGATCAAAGTATTGTTTCAATTGACATATATTGAAAGGCACACTTGAACTGTATTTAAAAATGGTTTTATAAACTCTACAAATGATAGATGTTGATCTTTGTAGATAGAAACTTATGATGTTAATTATCCTCATGATTGTGACAATGATTCAATCAGCAACAATTTAGCAAAAAAATGAATATAAATACGTCAAAACTCAACATGTATTTGTTTTCTCGTCACTACTAGGAAAAACAAGATTAGTGAGGGAAATTAGTGACAGAAAAAATAAAATTTCTCACAAATTCCTTGGTCGCAAAATTTAGTGACGGAATTAGAGAGAGATTTTATGTTTTCCCTCACTAATTTCCCTCACTGATTTTTTTTTAGTAGTGCGTCGATCAGGTTATTGTCTCAATTATATCATAAAAAATTTGAGCAATTTTCAAGCATCGGTCGAGTGTAGAACACATAAGACGCTCCTCTATCTAACGATAACAATGAGTTATAATTTATTTGTAGAATTTGCTGCAATAATGCATACACCTTTTTTTATTATTATTTAATTAAGGAAACCCTTATAGGGGATAGCATTTTATAGAAAATTACAAATGATATAGAATGAATAATATAAGAACTCAACATGTATATTGCTTCACCTTGTCAAAAGAAAATGTATATGGCTTCACATCTCTCTCACAATTATAGAGCCCCAAACTTGCAGTTTTAATATTTTTTTGAAGTTTTTAATATTTTAAAAAAAAATTATCATCAAATTATGAAATAGTGTAATTTACTTGGCTATATATCCACCTGGTTAATAAATAATATATAAATATTTCTATCTAACCTTTTGAAAATTTTAGGTTTTTTTTACTCTGGTAAACTCTTGACTTAACCCACATAAACTTTTATTAACAAAAATTCAAATATATGTCAGTATAAATTATTACAAGATTCCTATCACTTACCCTAAAGGGATGGTAAAAAAAAGTGTTTGCAGATGTTACTACCAACTTCTATTTTAGTTTAAAACGCATCTGTGCAATGGTCAACTGTCAACACATATTAATGAACATTGCAAGTGGTGATGTAACAGCCATATCATTGGTAAGCCTCATAAATGGAGTAGCTTTCATGTTGAGAATATAGAGGGAGCAAGCGACATAAGAACTTATTTATTTTTGTATAAATTGAGTATCACAATTCTCATGCTAGGTACATTTTTTGGGTGTTCTAGGTACATTTAAAAGAAAATGGTTTGTACCACAAAAAAAGGAGAAAAAAAAATCTATTATTAATAACGATGATACAATGACCATTTTATAATGTCTCCGTGTGAATTTAAATTATGTTCTTTAAGGTTACAATGTCTAGTTATGTACATATGACTACATGGAATATAATTAAATTTATTAAAGTTATAAAAAAATTATTCAAATTGTGTTTAGTGAGAAATTGGATCCATAAGAATGAGATAGAATATTAGTAATTAAACTCCATCCAAGAATAAATTAATTTATATTATCTCACTTTTAAATAAAATCAATTATCGTCATCAAAGAACAAAATACACACTTAGCTCTATTGGTAATTGAACGATAGATGACCAACCCAAAATAACTCTTGGTCTAAATTAGATCTTAATGAGATTTTTTCCACTATAAGTAATTTTTTTGTCAAGTATACAATTTTGAAAATTCATCTTTTTAAAGGAAATAAATACGGAGTTCGAAATTCCAACCCCGTTGCATATTTATACGAAGTTCTCTATCACACATTAAATTAAATGTGACACATCTTTCAATTATATTCAAAGTTTGTTTCACTACATGTTGAGAGACTAACTTATTCTGTTAAATTCAATTCTCGTGGTAGTAAGAGGCTTTTTTATGTATGAGAGAGCAATATAAAATCTAAGGGTGTGTTTGATATGTTAAAAATTAAAGGCCTTGACAATAATACTACATTTGTACTATGTTTTATTTTGAAACTGTTCTTGAGACTAGACAAGTTGGGGGGCTTGTCCCTTGCTAAACCACACCACAGTTTTTTTGTCTTAAGTACAATTTGTTTAAAATATCAAAATAACATTTTGTGTAGCAAACATCGTACAAGACAAAAAGTTGTTTATACCATAAAAGTTTCTGGTTTGTTGTTCTGTCTTGTGTTGTGTTAATGAAAATATAACATTTTATAAGATTCTTTCTTAATATATAGAGTAAATTACACTTATATCCCCTAAGAGAAGCTTGAATTACACTCCCCACTCTTATGTTACAATATACACTCCACTCTCTTGAAAGTAAAAGTCTAAAATAAATTATACCCCCTCCCCTAAGAGATGTTCGGATTACAATCCCCTCCCTAATTGTTTGGGAGTTTGAAGGGCGGGAAGGGAGGGTTTTTTTTTTTTTTTTTTTTTTTTTTGGGGGGGGGGGGGGGGAATATATAGAAAATGGAAAAATCCTTCACATTTTTTGAAAGAACAATTTTTCAGAGAATGATAAACTAATGCTTATGAATAATATATTTTAAATTTTAAGAATATTATAACAACATGAATTGAATTTGAAAAATCTATATAAACCTTCCAAAACCCTCTATAACCCTCCTCCAATACAATTTTTGAGTTCCCCCAAATGAGGGGGATTTTGTATAATGAATAAAAAATTAACACCTAAAGCCTTCTCCTCCCAATGTCTTATATTTCTTGCACTTGCTCCTTCCTTTTTTTTTTTTCCAAAACCCTCCCCTACAAACTCCCAAACAAAGCTTAAGAATAATTTATGTACTACATTCTAATCCATTTTTACATAAATAAATGTTTTTTATGATATCTACAGAATTCGATCCACCATTCAAGAAAAAATAATTCATTTCTTTTTAATTTCAATGTCAATGATAAACAAAATTTGATTATTTTATTTTTAACTTAATGATTTAGAATATAAAATATATTTTTGTCTGCCCATATTTTATTGGTTGTAATTTTAAAAAATTAATCTATTTTGTATTGTATCATATTTTAGAATAATTTTGAAATTGTATTTTAATGATATTGTATATCAAAAATTGAGAAAAACATGATTTCATTTTGGGTATTGGTGCATGTGACTTTTTCGTTAAACGAAAATATTTACAAACAACCAATAACGTTTAGATGAGATGACACAAGTCTATTCTACCTTAACCAAAGTCCTAACAACGTTGAAACTTTTAGGGAGAATTGCCTTCTATATGAGTCCTACAAAGCCCGAAAGATTAGTTTGCGCGGATATCTTGTTTAACACAAAACA
This sequence comes from Medicago ruthenica, assembly GCA_018208015.1. Classification (NCBI taxonomy): domain Eukaryota; kingdom Viridiplantae; phylum Streptophyta; class Magnoliopsida; order Fabales; family Fabaceae; genus Medicago; species Medicago ruthenica. Next base: position 81,971,063 of record CM031376.1, read on the forward strand.
AAAAAGAAATATTTACAAATGAAATTTGAGGTTTTTATTTGGGCCAGTTTTTTTAGGCCTAAAACAAGAGTTTTAAATGCCTTATACTTGGTGGCCCAGAAAATGATGCATTTTGAGGACATGCAGAAAAACATGTAATCATGTCACAAGCTGGTTATAAAGTGAAACTACACTCACCTAACAGAATAGATTTAAATATTCCAAATTTGTGTATAAGATTAAAATATAGTGAAACCCCCAAAAATTCAATTAGTATAAAAAAGTGTACACTTCTCCATCATAGATAAGTAATAATTATTTGACCAAACAGCATTTGGATGTTGCATTTGTGGACATAATAAAGAACATGTGAAAAAATAAGATCCACACATAAGATAAGAATATGTGAATTAATAAAATCCACACATAGGAGAGCAAGATACTACTAACTAGTCATGTTGAATCAATCAAATTTTTGTTAAAAGATTGTCTAATTTTGATTTGTTACAATTTGTCATGTTATTAATTGGAAAGAACATTTTGATCATAATGCATGTGTCTACGTACCTCGACGTTTATGTGTCTGCTTCATGTTTCAACTTTGATGCATCCCTATCACCAAAGTTTACAGTTTCTTTCTTGTTCTCATTCTTCTTTATTATATTTTCTTTATAAGCAGAAATCAATTAAGGTAACGTTGCATCAAACTACACTAACAAAATTTCTATATATATAAAAAAACTACACTAAAAAAATGCCTTGAAGGCACAAAGTATTGGATAACTACTTTATCAAAAAATTAGGATAATTTGAGTGTTAGTTTTCTAATTCTCTATTATTATTTGAGTGTTTATGGTTTATATATATATTATTTTTTACATAAAATAAATATAGAGAGAAGGATGATGCTTTAATCTAAAGTAAGATACCGTTCAAATATTCATCTACAACATTAACCAAAAGTGTTTGAAAATTGCTCTGCTCCCTTTCAAAATTGCTCATTTCCTTAACTCAGCTAGAGTTAACTCCCGCTCGGCATTTTTCAGTTAGATTTAACTCTCGTTGACACTTTTAAGATCAGTTGAACCGACTTAAAAAATGATGGAACTGATCTTAAAAGTGTCAGCGGGAGTTAACTCTAGCTGAAAAATGCCGAGCGGGAGTTAACTCTAGCTCAGTTAAAGGAATGAGAAATTTTGAAAGGGAGAAGAGTAATTTTCAAAGTGTTTTATCTTCGCATTTGTTTTAGTGACTGATATTCAACCTCAACACGTGTAAGGCTAAAACACTTTGATGACCACTCACACACACTTCTCTCTCCCACCCTATAGTATTTCAAATTTTAGGTTCTGATCGCATAAAAACGTTCGAAACCTTTCTCTCTATTTTATTTTTATTTTAAGATCCGAAAGGCCGGGCGCGCGAGCAATTTGGGGACCGGAAAGAAATTCTCCTGTTTGATTGCTTTATTCTTAAGCCCAAGTTGGTAATGTTATTGTCTTTTTCAGTGGACAGTTTTTTTTAAGACAATTTCTTATCCCACCATATCAACTTACCACGCGTCTAACAATATTTCAGGTTATATAATTTGAAAGGTGTAAAACCACGTTAAAAACACCCTCCAACACCTTATATTTTTTCGGATTTTATAATCCGAACCAGGTGTGACGGTGGAAGGATTCACAAGAGAGTATATATATATGAAGTTGAATCCAAGGAGGAAAGTAGCATGCAAAAATAAAAGGGCAAAACTTCCAGCCTTCATTGATTCTTAAAAACTACTCTCGTATAAATTTTCTCATCTGAGTATAAAAAAAATAGAATTCTTTTTCTGAACTATCCATCGAGATATTGAGAAAAACTCGTTTTTTCCTTGTCCGGATTGGTAAATCAGGAGAGGTGTGGCTTTTAAGAAAAATAGTGGGTGGTAAAAGCATATTGAAGAAAAACAATATAGGTTTCAATGAGATTTTAGTTTTATGGGCTTTACAAGTTAAATGGGTACTAGAGCCCATAATAAGTACCTTACTATCATTATTTTTTAGGTTATTCTTTTCCGACCCTCCTTTCTTCTCACTCGCTTTATTCGGATTATAAAATCCAAAACAATGGAGAGCGTTTAACACTGTTCTGATTATGAAATCCAAATTCGTAGAGCGTGTGAGAAACTAGTAGGATGAAAAAAAACTACCTATTTTTTATGTTTTTGTTTCTTATTGATTCCCTCCATCGAATGTAATTTAATTTGAGAGACTATTTTTGGTCTTCACAAGTTCTCTCCATTATAGTGGAGGTAAGACGATCGTGTTAGAGTACTATTAGACATTAAATCTGGACACCTCTCACATCTTAATCTTAAATTTAAAGCTCAATATTCCACTATGTAGTGGAAAACTATCCTAAACTATAGCCGGTAAGTTTAGAGTTTTTCCTAGTCGAGTTTAAGGGTTGATTTGTGGAAGTGGAAGTAGTATAATTCTTTATAATGTACTATGATTTTATTTTATAAAACTATTTTAATCCACTTTCTCTCACATGGACCGTTTCTTGGGCTACCATAATGTTTTTCATGGATGATTCTACCAAGGATAAAACCTATTTCATATGTGAAGCACGCTATTTCAACCTATTCACTAGAGCCTTGCTCAATAGATTATCTATATATAAAGTATTGCACAAGAAAATATGTTTGAATTGATTCTGAATTTATGATGACCAACCTTCAAATTTAAACAAATATCTGTGAAATTAGCATAGCTACCTCTCTAAGACTCAACCAAATCTTGATGAATTCACAAGTATTATTACTCACAATGCTCAAGAGAGTTTTAACTAAACCGCGTAGGATTACAATTTTTTTTTAAAAAACAAAAACTAGGGATATAAAATTATTATTAATGACGGTGATATTAATGATAATTTTATAATTGTCACGTAAACATCACCGTGTAGGAAATGTTAGGTGTTAGAGCTTTTCACTGAAGTTGTTTGGCTAGTTTTAGAGTTAGTTTGCATTACTTGTAAAGCAAGCTAGCCTTTGTACTTAGATACTTTACTATAAAAAATTATCTACTTGATGTAATTTTGACTCAATGAATAACAAATGAATCTTCTCCTATCAAGTGGTATCTAGAGCCCTTGTTAGGGGCTTGTATCAAGAGTTAGAAAGCGCAACTTTTGGCGGGAAAGTTTGTTACAATATTGTTACGCTTGTTTCTTCATCTTCTTCCTCTCTTTCCTTAAGCTTCATCCATGACGGAATCTGCAAATTTTGCGCAACTTTCCATTCCTAAGTTTGATGGCTTCTATGATCACTGGGCTATGTTGATGGAAAATCTGCTACGTTCCAAAGAATATTGGAGCTTGATTGAAACTGGCATCATCACTGCTCCTGAAAATCCAACTCCAGAACAAGAGAAAGCTGCAAAAGATAGTAAGCTCTGTGATCTTAAAGTAAAGAACTACCTCTTTGAATCCATTGATAGAACAATCTTGGTTAAAGATTCAGCCAAAGATATTTGGGATGCAATGCGTAGGAAGTATCAAGGTTATACAAAGGTGAAACGTGCTCAGTTGCAAGCATTACACAAAGAATTTGAGATTCTTGCTATGAAGGAAGGTGAATCCATTGATGATTACTTCCCAAGAACCCTTGCTATTGCAAATAAGATGACAACTCATGGAGAAAAGATGGATCAGATTCTAATGGTTGAAAAGATCCTAAGACCTTTGACAAGCAAGTTCAACCATGTGGTGTGTTCTATTGAAGAATCCAATGATGTAACAATACTTTCCATTGATGAACTGCAGAGTAGCTTACTTGTGCAAGAACAACGCATGAAATCTCAATGTCAAGAAGCAAATGCTGAGCAAGCTTTGAAGATTTCTAATGGTGGAAAAGGATCTGTGGGATATGGAAGAGGAAGAGGGCGTTCAGGTGCAAGAGGGAGAGGTAGAGGAAGAATCAACAAAGATTCTATTGAATTTTATAAGTGTCACAAATTAGGACACTATCAGAATGAGTGTCCTCCATGGGAAGAAAATGCCAACTATGCAGAATTTGAAGATAGTGAATTGCTTCTCATGGCTCAAACATGCTCGAACACAAATGCTAAAGATGAGATATGGTTTTTAGATTCAGGTTGCTCTAATCATATGGTAGGAACAAATGACTGGTTGTTTGATTTTGATGATAGCTTTAGAGAATCAGTGAAATTAGGAGATGATTCCAAAATGTCAGTCTTGGAAAAAGGAAATCAGAAATTACTCATTGGTGGCATGATTCAAGTAATAACTAATGTATATTACTTGTCTGGACCTAGAAATAACTTACTCAGTATTGGGCAACTTCAACAGAAAAGCCTGACAATTGTGTTTAAGAAAGATACTTGCAAGATTTATCATGATGAGAGGGGAATGATCATGTCTACACAGATTAGTACCAATAGAATGTTCATCATATCTGCACCAGTTATTATCCCAGAATGCTTGAAGATAGAAAAGTGTGAAGATGCTAGAGTATGGCATTAGAGATATGTCCATCTTAGCTAAAAAGGTTTGAAGACCTTGATGAAGAAAGAAATGGTGAAAGGTTTGCCAGAATTGCAAGAAATAGAAGGAAAGTGCAAAGATTGCTTGTTAGGGAAGCAACATAGAGAAGCCATTCCTAAGAGATCAAAATGGAGAGCTACAGAGAAGCTTGAGCTGATTCATTCTGATATATATGGTCCTATTAAGCCAAGCTCTAGTGCAAGTAGCAGATACTTCCTAACTTTCAGTGATGATTTCACCAGAAAAACATGGACATATATTTTGAAAGAGAACTCAAGAGCATTTGAAGTGTTCAAGGTTTTTAAGAGTCTCGCTGAGAAAGAATCTAATTGTGTGACCAAGTGTTTAAAGACAGATAGAGGAGGTGAATACACTTCTGCTGTTTTTAATGAGTTTTGTAGCACAAATGGGATCAAGAGACAACTTACTACAGCTTACACACTCACATCAAAATGGCGTATCTGAAAGAAATAATAGAATTATGGTGAATATGGTAAAAAGCATGCTTGCAGCTAGAAACGTCCAAAGATTTTTTTGGCCAGAAGCAGTTGTTTGGGCCACTTATATTCTGAATAGAAGTCCTACATTATATGTTAAAGATATGGCCCCAGAAGAAACATGGAGTGGTGTGAAACCCTCATTGCAGCATTTCAGAGTTTTTGGGTGTATTGCATACTCTTATGTGCCAGACACTCAGAGAAAGAAGCTGGATGATAAGAGTTCTAGGTGTGTTCTATTGGGGCTAAGTGAAGAATCTAAAGCTTATAAGCTGTATGATCCTAAAAACAAGAAGGTTGTGATAAGTAGAGATGTCATATTTGAAGAAGCACATGGATGGAATTGGAATGCTACAACAGATTCATAGACAAATAAAGTCTTAGTTGATGATGATGTGATAGAGTTCTCAAATGATGTGCCAGTGAATGAAGTGGATCCTAAAATGCCTGAGCTTGAAGATATAAGTGAAAATGCTTCCTCAGATCATGAAGATGCTCCATCTGATCATGAAGAAGAAATGGACCTTGAGTCATCTGATGAATCAGAGCTTCCCCCTAGAGCAAAAAATCCTCCAAGCTATCTAGATGATTATGTGACCGGAAGAGAAGCTGAAGAGGAAGAACAACTGAACAATCTAGCTCTATTCAATACTTCATATGATCCCAACACTTTTGAATAAGCATCCTGATATGACTTTTAACAAGTGTATTAAGAATGTATCGAAGTAATAAAATTTATAAGTTCGTCTCCACACGCATTGTTTCAATCTCAACTCAGTAATTTAATTATAGCAAGGATTTAACAAGTGGGGATAAACCGGGGGGGGGGGGGGGGGGGGTATGCAAAGAATATATTTGAGTATAACAAAATAAAAGTAAAAATAAATTGTTTTGGAGAATATCAGAGTTAAAGTGATAAAAGATTTCGAATCAATTAATTCTCGCTGTTTGGTAAATAGCACATAATCTCTACAATTATTCTCCTAGTCTCACGACAAAGTAATAAAATGGTTCTGATCAATCCCTTGAATCAAAACTCTCTTCTAAAGCTACAACACCCTAATTCCTTAGGTGAGTCCGTAACCGTTGAATGTTTTATATGAACGTTAATTTCTATGTCATAACCTAACAATCATCTGTTCCTAGATTGATCTGTTAGATTAAACAGAATTATTAGATCCAATTCAAAAGCTAGTGTCAATAGTCAATTGATATTTGAAATCATTTTATATGTAATCAATATACAAAAAACATTACGAACAAATAATTCTGAATAAAACTAGGATTGTAATTGAATTGAATCGAGTTTATACAATCACATGTTTCAAACAGCTTAAATTAAAATCATCTAAAGACCGAATCAAAGGAAACTAGTTAGACATGATGAAATTAACCCGAGAATACTTGTGCACCGTTGGGATGATGCTTCCTCTATCTCCTTATCTTCTCCCTATGAAGTAAAACGTGATGCCTCCATGTCTTTTCTCTCGTGATGCGCGAACTCATTCTTTGTTCCAAAACGTGAATCCCTTGCTATTGTGTGCAGCTTCTATTTATATATGTTAAGCTTAAGTGTACTTTTGACACTCTAACTTTTTAAATGTTGCGATTTTGACCCCTATTAAAAAAAACGACAAATTTAGTCCTTATGAATTAGCCCATTTGCAATATTGTCATATTCGGATACCCACATTCTCATACTCATATTCGGATGCCCAGATGTATGAACCTAGATTGAGATTGAACATCAATTTTTTTCTTCTTCTTATGAACCTAGATCTATGAACATGTAAGATACATGTGAAGCTTGAACATAAGAAGTGGAGAGGTTGTTGTAGAGAAGAGCAATTAAAGAGGAGAAAAGGGTGCAGAGAAGATGCGTGAACAGAAAATATATCCCTCTTTAATTTATGATTTTCAATCTTTTTATTGATGTGGTTTGTGTTTGAATATATTTGGTTAAGAGATGAAAGAACAAGAGGTGGGAGGATGAAGAAGGAACAAAAATGACAAAGAAGATTTAGGTTAGCATCAACACACCTGGGTTTTAGAAAGAATGAATAAGCTTGAGAGAAAACAATTTACATTTGGAGGGTTAATGTGTCGTGTGTAGTTGGGCTTGAGAATTAGATGAGAAAGATGAAAGGGTTTATTTTTAATTTTTCTGATTTTTTTATTTTTTAATTTCTTTTTTCATTTATTTAATTTAGAAAATAATTATGTGGTTTTTTTTTATTTTTTTAATTCAGTAATTACCCATGTGACATGACACATGTGCATTGACTGAGTCAAAATTGACTAAAATGACGAATATTGCAAAAGGCTAATTCATAGAGGATTAAATTTGTCATTTTTTTTAATAGGAGGCCAAAATCGCAACATTTAAAAAATTAGGGGGTCAAAAGTACACTTAAGCCTATATGTTATTGTCCTTTTTTTTTTTTTCGTTTGTTCTCGTGTAATGTTTCTATCCAATTCCAAACGTGACCTACTTGCCTCACCTCTTCAATTTAGGCTCAATTACTTTTTCTTCATTCCAACACTCCAATGTTGCACCCGTGGCCACATTTTCTTTTGCTTAACTTTTCCTTGGCCAATCATATCAATTTTATAAAACCACATTTTTATTTCATCATCTTTACTAGCCACTGACAGATAGTGATAACATGCAATAATACACTATTTGACTCAATAAATCAACAAACGACAATTTATTCAAAATGACTCTAAATTAAATATTAACTTAATAAAAATTGACTAAAAACTTAATTAAAAGTACTCTAAAAATATGACATGACATATTGTCATCACATCCAAACTGAAAGTATGGAAAGAAGAAATGAAGCAAGAAATAGATTCCATTGAAAGCAACAACACTTGTGAACTTACTACTTTACATGCTGGATGCAATAAAATTGGTGTTAAATGGATATACAAGACTAAATTGAATGAGAAAAGAGAGGTTGAGAAAAACAAAGCTAGATTAGTAGCTAAGGGATATGCTCAGAAGCTTGGGATTGATTATAATGAAGTGTTTGCCCCTGTGGCAAGATGTAAGAACTATACGAGCAATTGCAGCATGCAAAGGATGGAAAGTTTATTAGCTTGATGTTAAAAGTGCATTTCTTCATGGAGAGTTAATTGAAGATGTATATGTGGAGCAACCCTTAGGCTATCTGAAAGAAGATGCAAGCAAGGTGTACAAATTGAAGAAAGCTTTGTATGGACTAAGACAGGCACCTAGAGCATGGTACAATAAGATATAATCTTACTTTGCTCAAGAAAATTTCATAAAATGCTCTCATGAACTTACCTTGTTTGTGAAGAATAACTCTGAAGGGAAAATGCTGATTGTTAGCCTGTATGTGGATGATCTTATATACACTGGAGATAATGTTGCTATGTTTGAATCCTTCAAACAATCAAATGCAAAGAAAATTTGCTATGACTGATCTAGGAAGGATGAGGTACTTCCTTGGAGTAGAAGTTAAGCAGGATGATCAGGGTATCTTCATCAGTCAAAGCAAGTATGCTACTGAGATTTTGGCAAGGTTTGGAATGGAAAACTGTAACATGGTATGCAATCCTACAGTAACTGGAAGTAAATTTGTGAAGGATGAAAATGGAAAAGTTATAGATGCAAGTAAGTATAAGCAGATGGTTGGGTGCTTGATGTACTTGCTTGCTACCAGACTTGATCTTGCATATTCAGTATGTTTAGTGGCGAGATACATGGAAAGACCTACTGAAATGCACTTGTCAGCTAATAAAAGAATTCTGAGATACTTGAAAGGAACTATCAGCTTTGGAGTCATATACAAGAAGGAGGAAACGGTGAGATTGATTGGTTGGTTAGATTCAGATTATGCTGGTGATACAGATGATAGGAAAAGTACCTCGGGGTATGTGTACATGACAGGAAATGAAGCCATATCTTGGTCATCTAAGAAACAACCAATTGTTACTCTTTCTACTACTGAAGCTGAGTATGTTGCAGCAGCTTCCTGCTCTTGTCAAGGAATTTGGCCAAGAAGGATATTGAGTCATCTTGGTGAAGATCAGAAGGAAGGAACTGTGGTGTACTGTGATAACAGTTCCTCTATAAAACTGTCTAAGAATCCTGTTATGCATGGAAGATGCAAGCACATAGATGTGAGATTTCACTTTCTGAGAAACTTGATTAAAGATGGAATCATGGAACTGATGCATTGCATTTCACAAGATCAATTGGCTGACATTATGACAACGCCTCTTAAACTTGAAACTTTCTGTATGCTGAGAATTAATCTTGGTGTTGTTCATGGATTAGAGTGACATACTCTCTTGTAAACTGTTTTATGATATTGCACAGTTTAAGGGAAGGATTGTTAGGTATTTACTTAGATATTTTACTATAAATAAGTATCTACTTAATGTAATTTTGACTCAATGAATAACAAATGAATATTCTCCTATCACGAAAATCATAATCAAGCGATGGTTTGAAAAATCAACCCAATACAAAATGTTCACACATGCATCAAGAAAGTAGTCTAGGCTTTGTATATTAATACAAAGTGCTCGACCCAAACGCTAAAAAATAAGACCATTTGCATGATAAATTGGTTGTCTCCATGTGAATTTAGAGTCAACATATCCAAGTTTTATAAGCTTAATTCATTGATTCAGTAATCTTCTTTGATGAAGCAAGAAAATCTCATTTCTTCACAATAGGTGTGTCAGGTCATTGATGTCACCTCCTCCTAGAAGCCACCTATGTTGCATATTATCAACAATGTTCTTTAATGCTTTCCAAGACACTCTCATATTATGATAGTTCGAGTTAGCATAAACAAAATTAAATAAACAATTCTTTTTTTTTCTTTTTTTGAAGGAGTATAAACAATTCCTTTTATTAAGAAACACATTCTTAAATGCATGAATTGGAAATGTCTTTGCAATATTGTAATAATGACATCTACCCTTCAATCAACAAAAATGCCTCTAAAGAAATCATGAATATATGTGATCTCATAACAAGTAAACCCTAAAAGCACGAACGATCTTTGTAACATCTCATGATCCATTCTGTCATCGATAATAAATAACATATTTGACTTGTAACATCAACATACTATTTACAGCATCTACAAAATCAGTACGTATCTTTTTTCTACTATTCCACACTGTAATTTTATTTGCTTGTACATACATAAAGAAACTAATCCACAAGCATACAAACCCCCATCATTCTTCAAGTTTCCAAGATTAGGTGTCTCTTCAACTACATCAATATCAAAGTCTTCTACACCATAAATCACATGTTCATTTGCATATACAAACCTTCCTTTTTAAGCATACTAGTACGTGTATCCAATATGCTCAAAGGAATTTCTCAAACCAGGTGAACCACGATAAAGGTCAACGAATCGTTCGTTGACCTTAGAACCACTTGCATCCCTCGCTTCTTTTACTTTTTTAAAGTAAAGGGTAATATCCGTTTTACTTCTCCTTAATAAATACTACATGTTGCTACAAATAAGATGATTGGCAAAGCAACAGGAATCACCAAAGTGATAAAAAGTCATTGAAAAAAATAAAGCAAGTACTTCTAATCCAAGAACGAGACCTAACTCATTCACCACTTTCATTAGAGAACTATATTTTGAAGTTTTTTTTTCCTTTCTGAAATTCATTACAAAGTTTTCATTGAAAGATCCTGGAACTCATTTCAAAGTTAGAAAATGAGTTTCACAAAAAAATATTTAATCAAAAACTCTCCATATTCCTACAATGGGCCATATAACCAATTCTCTTGACCCATATTGAGCTTATATCACTTGACAAAAATAAAAACAAAACTATTATTGATAAAAAATAAATAAAACTCTTTCAATTTAAATTAAACTAAAAATTACGTTGAAGTTTTTACATGAAATTTTTCTTATATTTATCGATTTTTTTTAAATGACAAATGTTAGTAATTAGTCTGTCAAAAAAAATATTAGTAATTAGTGTTATGCTAGGGTTTGAACTCAAACCTCCAACTTCTTATTCTTTATTTTTATCATAATTAGCTCTTTTTTTTTGTCCTCATAAATATAAGTATAGTTAGTTACTATATATTTTTTTCCTTCTATTCCATTAAGGCTTGCCTTGTGTTTAACTTTAGTGAATTGTACCTTTCTTGACCTTGATCGATTTTTGACTAGATAAATAAACAAATTAAAGTTTACATCTTTGTCGGAAGAACTTCTTAATAATGCTCAAATATCCAGGCAGCTCATATGAATAGTTTCATATAGGTGGATTTGATGAATCCCTACATTGATCACGTTCCATGGGACCATATAAGAACACCATATTTAATTGCATATACCTACTTGCATTATTGATGTACATGTAGGGAAAAAGAGAAAAGAAAAAAGGTTTTTTGGTTGAAAAACTTACTCAATTGAAGTCTTGCACCCACATTTTTATTTTTAATATTAAAACAAAATGACTCTGATATTGGTCATTGGTGTATTATATATCCCATGGAATGTATAATTTATGTTTATACTGGTTTAATATTATTGACATTAGGCAGATGATGTACTTTATTTTTGTATATGTACTTCTAGAGACCTCCTTAATAATATTTGCTTTTGAAAATTGATCTTCTTCTTTAATTATTTTTTCTTAAAAATACAAGTCTTAAATTGGATAAAGTGGTGATACTAAAAGAGTTTATAAACAATATGAAGTGAAATCTAATTGGTTAGACATTTTGGATCATGAACTCCCAAATTTAGATCACTAAAGTGTAACATGCTAAAAATTCCAACATGGTATTACTGTCCAATTTGACCTAGTAGCATGTATTGATCCAATATCCTAAAAAAAGAATTAAAATTTTGAAGTGGACCTTGAGACTCAACAACAACTAGTGATCAGTCTCCTTCAAAAAAAAATAAAAATTAGTGAGTCTTAAAATAGAAGTCCCATTTGGATAAAATAGCATGACTCTCCCAAACTTAGATCACCAAAGCTCAATATGCAAAATACTGCTCCATTTAAGGCTATACTAAAATATATCTAACAATTATATATTTTTTTTTCTTCTTTCTTTCTATCGATATCATGACATTGCCTGCATGATTCTCTATCAATAAGTGAAATATATGTATCATCATAAGGAGTTGAATTAGATAAACTAGAAAAATAAGAGATATCACCATGATTAAACTAGAAAAAGTTACATTAACAACAAAAAATAGAGATTGAAGTAAAACATGAAAATAAAAAGAAATCAAAGTAGATCAAATACTTTGAAAACAAGCTAGAGGGTTCCAATATGAAAAAAAAAACAGATTTTATTTCTTTAGAAATTATTGAAAATAAGCCATTGTCAACATATATATTAAGCCTAGATAAGAATAATGTTATACACACATTTGATATGAAAAGATAATATGATCATCCAAAATGAAAAATGAAAAATGAAAAAGTGAACATTTTTTTTAAGGGACATACATGCTTGTTGTTCATATATAGTATTAATTTTTTTTAATGCATAAACATTTTTTCTTTTGAAATTAGGGAGGAAAAAATAACTATTAACTAAAATAGCTCAAATGATCACATAAACACATGGAAATGGAACATGTAGAAATTATATACCAAATTCTTAACTAATTTTTGCAGGTACCCACACACGTACATTAGTAATAGTGGTCCAACTTAACTTTAATCCAGTTTCCTTAAAAAGTTATGGTGAGGACTGCAATGCATATCTCTATGTTCAACATATAAAAACAAAATAATAACAAAAATCATAAGGTGGAATGTCATTTTCTGTGCACATTTTTCCTAGGAACGGACGTACTATTGATGTTATTGTGAAACAACTAATTTTAATTTAGCTAGTATGTACACTATATACTATACTCATAATTACCGACAAATCATAAAATTGCCATTTTAAATTTCTAAACAAAATCTTAGAAGAAGAAAAATAGAAAAAGGATCAAGTTGGTGAGATTGACCCTAGGAAAGGAAGCATGAAAAGAAAAGCACAAAGCTAGTAAGCTACGATGTACCAACCACATTACCGTTTGTTCCCTAGGATGCATGATGTGTGTGTGTCTATATATATATATATATATATATATATATATATATATATATATATATATCAGTGTTATCTTTTTTGTTTGAAGAATATAAAGAAATTAAGCTACATATCTACACTGTTAATCAACGAAACGATTTTCTTAATCCTTCCCATTTATCAAAAAATTCCAGTCGAAAAGGGGGCACGATATAATAGTATAAATTTTATTTTAAAATAATTTTATTATATTGCATATTTGAATCTATCTCTTTGCTGCTATAATTTTCTAGAGTATATTGGAGAGGATAGGGTGCCTTTAAGTAAACTTAATAGGAGAAAATAAGAGAGATAATGATGTTTAAAATAGATGAAAAAAGAAGTGAAAGAAATTAAATCAACAGAGAGAAAGGTAGAGAAGTGAAAGTTCGAGGATTCAAACCCCTCATTAATCAACCTAAGCCAACACAACATGTTTTTAGACGGTGAGAGGCAGCACTATTAAAAAGTCTCTATATATATGGCAATCGATTTAGCGATTAAGTTTCTTATTGAATTGTTAAATTAGTCTCTAAATCGATCTCACAAAATAATTTTGTGACCGATTTACAAGAGAAAGATAAAGATAAAAGCATTAAATAAAGATGCACTAAAAAATGCATCATGTATAGTTGTTTTTGGTTTTTTTAACCTACACTAAAAAATGCATTAAATAAAGATAAAAACGGAAAGGTAAATGGATAAAAATGCGAGGAAAAAAAAACTTGTTTGATTAATTGCATGTGTCACTTACTATGCATCTAAGTATTTATAGCAAAAACTAAACATATTAACCAAAGGACGTGGCATTCGGTGTTGAGCTTTTGCTCGACTAATTTCACGGGTTAACTCCCTTGTTAGTGGGATCATGGTGTTCCACGTCCAACTTCAGTCTTCTTTCATCAACATGATCGGTTGACAAGGTCATGTGTGCGTAATTCCACCAGAGGCCGTGTCTTCTCCCTCACCCCTCAAAGTAGTTAGTGGTGCTAAAAAATTGAACATGGGTTTATCATATGATTGTCTAGTCCCACTATATTTTGACTTCGTTATATGGCTCAGAAAACCCACATTATGGTTTTGTGGCATTGAGAAAGAATCAGCTTCCTTGCTCGCTAGCTCTAGCATCGCCTAACCTTCCCTCGGCTAGAAGGCTTCCTCGCCTAATACCCTGAGTTGTATCATCGGTGGGTCATTGAGAAGTGAGACGATGTGACGCAACATACATAGTGTCATCATTGTAGCGTAAAGTAGAAGACAAATAAGATGAAAACCCACACATAGTGTCGAATCCGGACGAAGACGAAAAAAATAATCTAACAACTAATTAATAACATTGACTATTTAAAAAAAAAGTAAAATCATCCATTAATTAACAAATCAAAGATAAATATTATATTATAGGTACATGATAATAAAAAAAACGATTTTATTAAAATAGAAACATTTGATTTTCTCAATTTATGTCAAAAAACGATTACTGTTGTAGATTAGAAGTAAAGTGCATTTCCATCAAAAAAGAAACAAAGTGCATTTTTGTCAAAAAAAAAAAAAGAAGAAACAAAGTGCATTTGACCGGCCTAATATATAGATATGCAGTCACCTTGTTATATTTTGGAATTCAGATAATTTGGTTATTTTATTAAGGATACTATCCAGAAGTCTTCGTAGGAAATGAAGAAATTGATCATAATGACTTTAGATTCACTAGCTTTCAAAAAAAGAAAAACTTTAGATTCATTAGGGGAAATCATAAAAAGTTTGGTCAACAAATGTAACGGTTTATAAGGGATTAGGGTACGGATTTGTCAAAAAAATAATAATCAAGAGTAGCTTAAATTTAGGGTAATTGCTAGGATGGAGAAGTGTAACACCCCAATTTTATATTTTAAGTAATTCAATAAATTTTAATAGGTGTGGCGTTGTGAATATTATTATTAATGCTGTTTTATTTGAATGTGATGTAAATGTTGAGAGGGTTGAATTATATTGGTGAATTAATTTATGATACCAGAATTTAAATAATATAGAAAGAGAATTGAAAAACAAGTAGAAAAGAGTAGGAGGTGTAGAAAATAGGTTTTTAATAAGTGGGGGAGGGGAAAAGCAAAAGAATAGTGAATAGAAGAGGAAAGTTATATGAAGAGTGGCTAGACCAAATATAAATAAGAGTTTTGGGAAATTAGAACTCAGTTTTGCTGAACGTAGAAACAGAGAGAAGAGCAGCCGTCAGAGAAAGGATAACCTAGCTACAACGAAGTCAAGCCAAACCAGAGATTTCAGAGGAATCAATGTAAGGGGGAGAATCTTTGCACTTTAGGGTATCTTAATATATGTAAGGGGGGGGGTTTTTATCATCGTTATTATAATTGATTTAAGGCTTAGATAATTGTGGGACTATCATTCAATAATCTTGAGTTTATGATTCTAAAAACTTCATTTAACATGTTGTAGGTTTAGTTTTTGAGAATTGGAGAATTAGGGCAAGAGTGATAATTGATGACTTATGTTATGTTGTTGTTGATTTGTGGTTATTGATGATTGTTGTTGTTAATGTCATATTATGAATTGGGTATGAATTATGTTGAGTTGTTGTTGTTGATTGTGATGATTTTGAATGAATGAGAAGTTTGAATAATATAAGTTACTTTTCCTGAGTTTTCTTATCTCTGCCCCGAATTTTGAAATAAAAACTGGTATTGATCGGTACAGAATTGGTCTTAGGTGTAAACACAAAAGTTGTAGGTATGGATGTTAGTTTTCTAATGCCGTTGGTCTGACGTCAAAACGATTTATAGAACTTGAGTTATGGTCAAATTACTGCACGTAGGTCACAGTGAATTTTTATGGACTTTCTGCACAACTTTTCCGAATTTGAAACGAAAACTGGTATTGATCGGTACAGAATTGGCCTTGGGTGTAAACATGAAGGTTTTAGATAATTTTGTTAGCTTTCCAGTGGCTTTGGTTTGACGTGAAAATGACTTTTAGTTTTTGAGTTATGATGAAAATACTCCAAGGAGGTCTTAGTGAAATTGTACGGTGACAACATTCTCTGTTTCATGTTTTTACGTCTTTTTCACACGTCTCTGTTTTAAATTGGTCCTTGGTATAAACATGAAAGTTGTTGATAATTGTGATATCTTTCTAGTATCCTTGGTTTGACATGGAAATATGTTATGTATAATTTGTTATGGTTTTACAAAATTGTATGATGAATTGTTGATGTTTGAATACGATGTTATATGATGAATTGTTGATGTTTGAATACGATGTTATATGACGTTGTTTATGATTGATGCATATGAAATTATGATATGAAGTCGCTGTCATTGTCGTTACCACAGTTGTCGAATATGTTGATTTGCAGAGCTAGTAGTAAATAACAGGAATACTAGTAACTAATATATATAGTAGTAGAGATAAATTGGTAGCAGAAAAATAGTAGCTTCATCAATTTGGCAGAGAATAATTAATAAGGTTTATTAGTAGACGTAATTTAGTAGAACTTCGTTAATAATAGTTGGTAATTTTGTTTATAGTAGAAAAATGATTTTTGTATAGCAGTGAAAGAGTACCTTTATGTTAGTTAAAAATATATGCTTACACACCTATGCTTATATATGTATGAATATATATGTATGATTAATTTTGTGTATAAACAATTAGCAGTGAAGGAGTACCATTATGTTAGTTAAAAATAACGTATCCTAATTTCTAAGTAATACCTATATGTATATGAATGTTATAATGAATTCATTCCTACTATTTTTTAAATGTGTTTGAGATGAATTTCATGCCCTTTATGGATGTGTCTTGGAAACCATAGTTACTTCTTAAGATGAATTATTAGATGATGTGTAATTGATATGTTATTTAACGATGTGTCAATAATAAAATATTTGACGGTGTCTATGTTTACTGATGATGGGAATGATGATGAGTGAGAATATTAATGACATGAATGATGATGTATATTCATGAAGACGATGTTTTCTTATGATGATGATATGAATGACGATGATATGTTTGTCCCGGTGTCGTGCATAATGGGAAGAGTTTGCGTCTATGGTTGTAAGTTGTTGTTGGTGTGTTAACATTTAATACTTGATGAGTCTTGAGCCTAAAAAGGTGAAGTAGTTTAAGCAGTAGAAGGAGAAGTGTGAGGGATGTAGATGAGTAGTTCACGGCGGAGTGATAATGACGTGATTAATCCATTGGGGTATTTTTAAAAGGTCTAATATGGTAAGCTGATTAAGAGAGTATACAATATGAAAAGATAAAGAAGTGAAAAGAGACGATGATAAGAAGGGATATAACGTAGGTGTCTTTCGAGTAAGTGATGAAGTTAAATATAATCTTCTTAAACAAATAATGAGCTTAGGAATATTGTTAAGTTGAAGAGTAAAAGAGTCAAGGTAATTAAGGAACTTAAGATGAATGTTAGGTAGAAAGATATAGGGCGTGTATTGAGTAGTGAAAGATAATAGGAATGAGGATAGCGGTGAATAAGACGGGAATTGATTAGAAGAGAGCGAGATGAATAGGAAAGAAGATAAGAGGTAATAGTCATAATGTTTGACGATAATAATAATAACCGGTATCGAGAGAATAAAACCTTAAATTATAATGAAGTTTTAGTGAGGAAAGTTGCTGACGTAGAAAATATCGATAAGGTGAGATAATAACTTTGAATTAGAATGAAGTTAAGGTTAGGGAAATGGTCGAGGTTATAGATGACGACAAATGTGAGACGAGGATTAAGGTATAAAGTCGTAATAATGAGAGGGATAAGTAGGAAAGAGTTATTGACGATGGTGAGGTGAAACCTAGTTGTATAGAGAGGAGACGTTATATGTAATGTTAATGGAGAAGTAAACATCTTAAAACTAAGAAGGAGGAATAGGGTGTGCTATCAGGATAAAATATCTAGAGAGCCTAGAATATGTTGACGTAGAAACGAGTCGTGCTTAAGGGTTGGATTGATGAGGAGATAATGTAGAGATATAGACGGTAATAGAGAGTAATGATGAGAAATCATATGACTATGACAAAGAGTGATGACGATTGATATTATTTACAAGTGTATAAATAAATATGATGAGAAATGATGATACTTGCGTTATAATGATGATGAGAATGATGATGTCTATATTACTATGATGATGAGAATGATGATGTATATATTATAATGATGATGAGAAGAATGACGATGTCTATATTATTTTGATGATGAAAATGATGATGTTTATTTATGAAGACGATGAGAATGATGACGGTGTGTTTTGCATTGATGTTGTGCATATTAGGGAGAGTCTTGCATTTATGAATGTGAATTCATGATGACGTGATGATGTGTAATACCTGATGAGTCTGTCACCATGCATGCATATAGAGTCGTGTCAAGGAATTATGAAGATGAAATGACGATGAAAGTCCAGTAACATATCTCTGGCAATTTATGACGACGAAAGTCCAGTAACATACCTCTGGCAAATTATGACGACGATAGGTGTGGTACCACATTCATATAGGTCTTAGGGTGAGTCCATATGCACTTAAATGATGATACTTATACTTGGTGTTTTTAAGTGTGAATTGAATGAGATGATGATATGTATGATTAGTTGAGAAGAATATAATAAATGTCGATGATCATATGACGACAGAATATTGTTATTGTTGTATTATAATGTTGTGCGTGCTTTTCCCTAATATTATGTTACGGCAGGATTTCTCACCCCTTTGTTGTTGTTGTGTTGTTTTCTTTGTGGTGATTGTACTCCCGGGTACAGACACTCAGGTTGAGGAAGTTTAGCTGTGGGACGACTTAGAAGGTGGAGATGGAATACGTCTTCCGTCTAGTTTTCATTTTATTTAGTAATCTATTAAGCATGTAGTCGCTACGAGCTCTGATTCTTGTAACACCAGGGTTGGGGTTGACGTTGAAATTAATTTGTTTTTAAGTCGAGAACTTGGAAATATTGATATTTCTATTTATGATGTTGAATAACAAGGATAATCAATATTAATGAAATCAATGAAATGTTTTCTGCTGTTGAAATTATTATTTAAAGAAAGTGTTTATGTTATATGTGATATATTGACGAGTTTTGTAACATCCTCTTTATTAAATATATAATTATTATTTAATAATTATCGTCGGGAAATAGGGTGTTACAAGAAGCATCCCCTGTGGTGTTAGTGTATAGTGGATTATTAGTTATTGTTCAAAGTTTTGACCTAATATTTTTTTTTACTCAAGTATAAATTTTTACTTATGATGAGTAATATTGGTCAATTCTTAGACCATCTCCAATACAAGTACCCAAGTCAATAAGCATTAGCGTTTTATTTTTTTTATTAGAAGCATTAGCGTTAAGTATGTCCTCTTATTGTAGAGCAAAATAAATGAGTATTTACGAAGAAGAGTGACTTTAATAAGCTGTTTCTCCATGTAGGATTCACATAAAAATATTAAGGGCATGTTTGGATTGACTTATTTTAGAGCTTATGTAAAACAACTTATGCAAATAAATAAGCTTTTATGTATTATTTTTAAGCTTTTTAAGGCAATTTATGAAACAACAACTTATGAAGATACAATTTTTGTTAGCGAAAACTTATAAATTAACATAAAAGTTTATTTATTTACATAAGCTCAAAATAAGCTCAATCCAAACGAGGCCTAATTAAATCTACGTTCAAATGTGATTATGTAGAATTATTGATGAGACACTGACAATCAGTCCATTAGCCAAGTACTTAGGGGTTAGATCACAACTCTTGTGTATGAAAAAAATTCGGTTGAAAAAGAAAAACTCACTTTATGCGTCTAATAAATTCCCTTACGAATAGTCATTGCTAACCGTGATGGAAACTTCCTATTTGTAACATGGGTACAAGAAAAAGTTACTTATGAGACTTATTTACTAAAAAAGATGAAGGCGCTCAATTGAAAAAATTGATTTTTTATTATATACGAACATTAATAAATTATAAATAAATAACATGTACATATAAAATCTATCTAAATACTCAAATATAGTAAGTTCCAATGTGTATTCTCTTTTTCCTGGTTCTCCTTTTTTTTTTTTGCCCCCTCCATATTGTGCCACCAAATCACTACCTATATCTCAACCACCACTATCCCTTACTGTTATAACTCTCTCTGGTTAATCGTCCCCCAGCTCATCTACTACCTCTAAATCTGGCCTCCATAGTTTCAACCCCAATTGCAAATAGGATCTCCAAACGCCCATCTAGAACGCCACCATGATAACTTTGTGTTTTGGTTACTCCATCCTCCCTGTCCTGTTTGAGATCTAATAATCGTGTTGGAGATTTTATGAAATTCTTGTTTTGTTTATTTGCTTGTGTTCTATTGTTAGTTTTAATTTGCTTCAAATTTGTACTCCATGTGTTTGCTAAAATGCTCGAGTGTTTCTCGTTTTGTTGTTACCCTATTTTGAGTAAGAGACTTAATGTGGTTATCATCAAATTCAACATGCTCTCAACCTTACAAATGAATTGTCAACATGTGGTTGAATTGGTTATTTCGAGGACCACCTATAATGCGAACACCATCGACAATTTTTTCCCAAAGATGTATGCTACTAAAGACTGTGCATTTTCATTATTCTTGATCTTTGGTCATACATGAAAGAATTTAGTTTGGTTGTTGGGATTAAGAGTTTAATTTGTTAATGCACTTTTGTCTTCTGAGAATTGATATTGACAACATGTATTTGTCTTTCAAAATAGATGTGAAATGTCTAAACTCATAGACAATTTGATTGTACTTTCGTCATTTTAGTACTTGAATGAAGCTTATTTTCTTGTAAAAAAAATTCAATATCAATTAATCTACCGCAAACTACTCCTTCCGTCTTAAAATGTGTGACCTAATTGGTTGTTTCACATGTGTCAATGTACAATTTTGATATTTAATATTTTTAATTATCTATTAAAAAAATTATAAAAAGATAATATTTTAAAAATATTTATCAAAACAAATCAACATCTTATAGGTTACCGTTTGTCTTTATATATTACTTCATTTAATCTTATATATAAGAGAAATTTGATCAAACAAAGGTTGAGTCAACATCTTGTGTGGGAATATGATGTGAATTAACTGAAAAGCTAACGGCCTAATCCAATAGTAGCTTCTTAATCGGATAGTTAACCCATTTAATAAAGAAGAAAATCACCTTATAATTAGGTTTTATAAAATGATCAAAAGCACTTAAGCATGGGCTAATTAGTTAATTACACTTTTCATTGGGTTTGAACTCAAAAAAGGTGATATCCCTTCAAAATAAAGTAACTACGCATGCATTCCTAGGAGGGGACTAGGGAAATGTTTTATAAAGTTGTTTTAACTATTTTCCTTGTTTACTTTTGGACTTTGATTCTTTTATCATCATGAGTTCCAACAGAATTCTAACTTCCAACTTCTTGTCGGGTGAGGTACTATATAGTTAGGTCCTTTTTGACCATGAAAGATACAGAAGAAAGAAATAGTTTGAAACATTTTTTTTTTGAAAATAATTTAAAGGGAATATGCTTTTTTGCATGTAGTTTGGTTTGGTATGAAAGCTTCAACAAGAAAAACTGGTAGTTAACTACTTTTGGTCAAAAAAAACAACTTTGGCAAATAAAAGTGCTGGTGGATATTACCTCTAGGACCACTTTTTGATAATTTTATATATTATATATCGATAGAGTCACGTAGATCCATTTTAATTCACGAAATTAGGATGATATGATGATGTTAGTTTGGATATTGGAGCATGCTTCTTTTAAGATCTCAAATTCGATATTTTCTAACGTTAATTTCGGTCCGTTAAGTCTACATAAACTTAGCTTTAACTTTAAATTGAACCCCTTTGTAAGTGGACATTGTCATTAAACACCTCAGATTAGTTAGTCATTTGGTCCAAATTTAAAAAAAAAAACATGAGAAAAAAAATACAAGATTTAACCTGATCTCTGAAAAAAGCAACTTTTAGTCTATCATAAAAATAGACAACTTTATCCACTTGAACTATTGTCAGAATATTAATAATTAAGCCTTAGCAATGGTATAAAAAAAAGACAATGTGGTCCTTAGGACAGAAAAAGTCCATACACAATATGATTTTTCAATAAATAATATGTGTTTGTTTTTTTCTTCTTTTTAAAGTTATTAGTGATGAAAATTATTCAAATAAATACCAACAATACCTAATATGTACAACTTTAAAATTATTTTATAACATATCCATAAAACAGTACCTACAATGTACTAATAACAAAATACATGTTATTTATTTTCATAGTTACAACCGTATATCATTATTGTAGATGATGGTTGCTTGAATCTTAAAGAATGGAAAGAAGAAAAATAGACGATTCATTGAAATAGATATTATTTAGGGACCTTTTGTTAATTGCCCCTTTTCTGAAGGTGGTTTAGGTTGCAACTAAGTTGTCCAATTTTTTTTTTCTTGAAGGAGTGAAAGTTGCTTTTATTTATTTTTTTAAATCGAATGGGATATCACATTTTTTTAGGGATAAAAATGGATCTTCAATCTTGTATATATAAACAAAAGCAATAGTATATATTTAATGTTTTTGTAGTTAATGTATGGAGCCTATGACCATATACTATATGAATAACACTCTTTTTGTGGCCATTCAAGAAAGACTTATGGCCAACAAAAAATTCTCACAAATTATTAAGAAAAAAAATCCTTACAAATGTTAACATTCATTTCAATTCTTGTGTCTGGCCAAAAAACCATCGTAGAAAGAAAATAATATGTGTGACAGTCTTTTTTATTTGTGATGGATAAAAACGGAAACATGTGCTTTGGAGGGAACAAAAATTTGAAAATGCTGCCATAAATTATGCTTTTTTTTATTTTTTTATTTTTGTTGACATTTGTGACAGTTTAGACAACTACAAAAATGTTTAAAAGTATGATTGTTGTGGAAGTTACAGCCAATAAGGTCGCCACAAACATTATCTCTGTCCCTAAAAATATCACTCTTTTTTTTTTGCTATTGATCTGGTGGCCAACACAGACTTAAATAAACTCGCGCACTGGAGGATGAAGAAATATGGTCATCACAATAAAACACTAGGTTTTAATAATGGGGACTAGGAAAAAGTATCACTCTCATCATTCTTATTTCTCACTTTTATCTTCTCTATAAATAAGAGAATAGGCCTCTTCTACTTTCTTGTTCTTCTAACATCATTCTTGTATTGTAGGTGATTCCATTATAGAATTAGCCATTTTTCCATACCATGGAGAAGACACACAATCTCAAAAATATTTATCAAGGAAGGCTTGCTTCAACTGATCCCATGTGGTAGTAGATTAAGAAGGCAATGAATTTAGCCAAGCTCTTACTCAACCTCTTTATGAAAAATGGAAAAGTCTAACTAATGATATATGAGTTCCCACTCTTATACATCTTCCACTTAGTCTTATCATAAATGAAGTGAATCTAACAACTCACATTTGAACTTTTATAAGATGATATAGAATCAATTGAATAGCAAACCCTGAATTTTAGTCTATAATAGTGTAGTTCATTGTCACAATAGTCCCACAAATCAACGAAATTTAACCCAAATATATTATCCGTCAACCATACCATTAAAAATACTCATGTCACACATACACTTGGTTGTATAACCACACGTACGCCACATCAGCAATTAATTAAAGCCAAATATGTATAACTAAAAAAGTATTTATAAATCATGCATTATTTGAACCTTTTAATGGCCAAATATATTTCGTCCTTACAAATATTCTATTTTTTACTTTTAGTCTCCATAAAAAAATGATTTAGTTCTTGAAAATATACTTTTTCCCTTTAGGTCCTTGATTATTTTGGTCTTTGAACTTTTTTATGTTGAAATAAAAAAATTACTTTGAAATTAATTCCTATAATATGTATAACATTTAATTTAGTTCCTCCAATATTGATTACATAAAGTTTAAAATGAATATATATATTGCATACATATTATAAGAACTACTTTGGACATTTACAAATTTTACAGGAACTAAAAAAAAAGCAAGAATGTAAAGAAAACAATATATGTTTTTAAGGATTAAAAATATATTTTTTTTTCACAGGAACTAAAAGCAAAAAATAGTATTTGCAAGGATTAAAAATATATTTAAACTAAAATTTTGTGTAAACAAATCCAACAAATTTTAACCCTATCATACAAAGAGGTGGCTAATTAATGAATGGATAGACAATTTTCCGTATTTTTTAATTAGATTTTTCTTCGACTTATCATGTCCTTTAGTTCACCACATACCGATGGCGGATTTAGCTCATTTTTTTTTTTTGAATCAAACATGAAGGAATTATGTTCATTCTATCACCATTAATATTCATTGGAATTTACAACTTCAAAAATATATAATTAGGATCGAATAAATTTTGATAGTGAAATGATGAATATAAGAACAAACATGAGGATCCAAATCCAACGAGCTGCAACTTGACAACATATTATAGTTGATGGAAATTTTTAATCTCTATGGCCCAGTTTGATTAGATTTATTATAAGCTTGGGTGTTGGATATATATTGGAAGTTGATTGAGTTTGGCTAAGTATGCATGATCAATCAAGAGTTAGTGTTAAATATAAGACTAAATCCTAATTGCCGGTTGTTAGCAAAAATGTTATGTTTTGTAAAAAAAATAGATACAAAAGAGTAGAGACATTAAAGGTCCCTTCAATGTTACAAGAGGGGTCTCTTAATTTTATATGCACGTGGTATTGTTTCATAATAGCGTGAAGTTCCCAATCTCTGCTTGATTTGAAAACCCTTTTCCTTCATTATAAGGTACTAGCATGGGTCTCATAACATGACACGTGGCATGTTGTGTGAGCCATGGAAATAGCATGTGATCACCTTATGGAAATAACATGTGACTCACACACCGTACATGGAGATATTGGGTCAAGATTTCTTGTTGTCTAAATATCACGAACTCAACTAGTTGATATATTAGGTTATGATTTATGATGATTCAAACTTTCAATTTGGTATTTTAGATATTTTTTTAAAAAAAACTCAAAATCTATACATTTATGTGAACTGTGATGTAAATTTAAAATATCCCAACATTTATCAATGTATTGAATGTGTGACTATAATAATATCCCAATTGCAAAGAGTATGTTTAAAATATTGGGGACTCGGATTCACTCTGATTCTTAATGTATTCAAATTGTTAGATGAACGTAAAATAATTTACCTTATGATTGAAAATTTTATCGGCTTAATCTTCCTTTTCTTCTAAGCAAAAATTGTATTCAAATGAGTACAAGAGTACTGAAACCTAATACAATAGGATCTCAAACACTTTGAATACAAGAAAGTGGATTACTTAAGTTTTTGTTTTTCCATTCTTTTTAAATAAACCAATACTATGATAAACACTTGACGGGGTCAACCACCTTTAAGGGATTAACCATTTTTTTTTAAGAAACTAAATTAGCCCACCTAAATTAAGACCGGGAGAATCGAACCTGAGATCTTGAAGATGAGCACATTCCAAGATCCCAAAGATCAATACCAATTGACCAATTTTTCATTAAAGATAGTTTTATTTTGTTCCAACCAAATGCACAAACAAATGTTAATCAAATTATGTGAGATACATCGTGTTTTCTTCCACAAACTGTGTTAAAGAGCAGGAAGTTGTTCACCACTTCACTTCCTGAACCTATGTTTGTCCATTCCAATCAAATAAACATGCTTTTTCCAAATTTCCCAAGTCATTGGACATGTTGTAAACAAGTGACTAGCTGATTAATAATGATTAATAATTTTATTTTTCATGGCTATATCGAATTCTTTTACAAAATATTAGATCAAGATTCACAACAATAAATTATTGAAGTAACACCATTCAACTTATCTAAACCGTTGGGTAAATATCGAATAACACATCGTGACTTTGACAAATCGAGGATTCATAATATGAACTCAGGGTTAGCTTAAGATAACTAAAATCCTAAGTTTAGACTACTAACAAAAATATATATTTGTTAATAGTTTTCTATATTAAAAAGACTCAATATATTGTAGAAAAAAAACCAATTGACCTAATACAATATTCAACATATAAAGATATAGCTAAGCTAGTCTTCTACAATGTAGTAATTCAAATTTCGAGTCATTACAAAATTGGTTTATAAAGTAAGGGATATCACTCTTTATAAACTCATTGCATGCCTTATTTTTATCGTATGTGAGACTTATTTTTTTTTTTTTGATACACCTCTCACGTTCAACACTATATATTTAGTTTAATGTGTAGATATAAATGGTGTGTAACCCAAATCGACACACTCTAATATAATATTAGTTTTTATATTGAGTTTAACATATCTTTACAAATTCGGCTGCTAAGGTGAGAACTGCAACTTTTTATAAACTCATTTTAAACTTTATCTTTATCTTACATAGGAGACTTGGATTTTTGCCAATAAGTTGTCTATAACGCTCAACATATCCTTAAATATGATTATCTTCGATATCTCAGATAGAATGAATGAAAAACAAAAATGTTACTTTAGTCCTCTTGATTATGCTAGAACATCTTGACTATCACATGCTTCATCAACGGTTTAGATTATTCATTGTTGTGATTACATCAAATCCATTTCCGAGATAAATTGGCCCTTAATTGCTCACGTAGTTGTCCCTAACAAAAATGAAGGGCAATAATTTAATAAGTAGCACGGAACATGTCCCCCTTTTTAGATTCACTTGCTTGTTCTTAAATCAAACACTTTATCTTAAAATAATTAACTATGCACTTTAAACTTGTTGTTTTCTTGAATTTTACTTAGCTTAGCTAAATTAAGTTGGTAATTTAATAACATGGTTATCCTAATTAAAGACATTCAAGTCATAATGAAGCATCAATTTCATTGAGATCTAAGTCACTTCCTTGAAATATAAATTGTTTTAAATCTATAACTCAAGTTTTGACTAATAGTTGCATGCCATGTCGGTACCACTCTTGAGCAATTTATAGATTTTTAACTCACTAGCCAGAAACATTGGAGCTATGAATCATGAAGGGTGGTAGTGTTTTAGGGTACAATTAGTTACGTGGAACTATGTGATTAGTGAGGGAATTGTACAATTAACACCCTTAATTGTAGAAGATCAGTTTCCTATATATGGTCACATGGTCCTGCTAATAGGGACATGTACATGAAGGCCCACTTTGTTAGCTTAAAAACATGACAAGCCCTTCCTAACGCACTTCAAATCAACCCCAAATTGGGAACATACACAAAAGAAGAAACCTCTCTCTTAATTTTTTTTTCTTATAGAAAACTTTTTAGTGTTTATTCAGATTAACGGTGAATTTGATACAATCATTTGTGATTCTAATGTTACTATGTTTTTATTGAAATTTTAAAATGTAACTTTTTTTAAAATTATGGTGGCACTGTAATTTTAACAAAGTACTATTAATTAGAATCAGTTTGCTACTTTTTTTTTTTTGAAAAGAAAGAGCTTTTTATAAAAATAAAAAAGTTACTTTTAATTAAAAGTACTCATATGTTTGTCACTGTATTTTCAATTAAGGATCTAGAAAAAAAAAGCATAAAAACTATCCAAATGAAGAAGAATTTTTTTTTGTGAATGTCTTTTTTAGAGAACCACATTTTTATCTTTTTGCAAACTAAAACAAAATAATTTAATTTTTCTATCACTGTTTATTTTAGTTCTAGTTGTATAAACTCTAGCTTACGATGTTTCTCTTAAAAATTTCTATAAATTTTAATCTCTAAATGATTAAATATTGTAAACATGTTTTTTTATAATGTGTAACAAACTTTCAGTCAATGTGTAACAAACTTTGTAAAGTTGGATTTCGGGAGTTGATCACGGTCAATGTATTTCGTGAGACTCCACATACATATTTTTTTAAAGGACATAGTAAATACATACTCCCTCCGTTCCTTTTTAATTGTCACTTTTGAAGAAAAAATTTGTTCCTTTTTAACTGTCACTTTCAAAGTTCAATGCAACTTTAAATAATGTTTTACCAATTTTATTCTTAGTTATTTATTACGGAGAGAGAAATATATGAGATGATATATTAAATGAATAAGGTTATTATAGTAAAAGTATAAATTATTGTATCAAAAGTAGTGACATTTATTAATTGTCTTGGTTTGTGCAAAATGTCAAAAAGTGACAATTAAAAAGGAACGGAGGTAGTATTATTTATCAACGACGTATTTATCTCAATAGCAAAATTTGAACTCGTATATATTTTCTTTAAGAGGAGAACTCATATTCTCCTATATTAATGTATGAGTAGACAACTGATCGGTTGGTGAACTAATGAAACATCAAAGGAATAGTATTAGAGTAATGATATTTGTAAAATTATTTGTTGACAACTTTTGTGTCAATTTTTTTCTTCCTCTTTTTATTGGTCAAAAACAATAATGATTGTGCAAATATCATTACATAATGTAAGAACATAATGTAAGTATGAAAGAAAAAATTGTTTCAAAATTATCATTAAATAGTTGTACAAATATCATTTCTAGAACAGTAATAATTTCTAAGTATCAAATCCTTAAACTAAAATAACACACAAATATTTGTCCATAAAAAAAATGAGTGGCATTGTTACAAACTAGACCAATATTTTGGGCTCCTCTCTCTCCATTTTAATTAACAACAACCTACGCCACTGCTTTCCCAATGCAATTGTTTTCTTCAAATCCAACATCACTGTCTATCTAATTGTACCCTCTCTCTCTCCCTCTTCCTTCATTTATGGTCCCTTTCTCTCCCTTTATATCTCTCTTATCACTTTCTCCATTTCTTCATTCATACCTATAGCTTTTAACTCTACTACTCCTACCATTCCCCTATCTTCCTCCTCTCCTTTTCTCCACTATATAGCTTGTCTTTTGTTTGTTAATTTCCAACAAAATAAACCAATTAATTGTTGTTACTTTCTTACTTGCTTTATTCTCCCTCATTTGTATCTTCTTGGTTATATTTAAACTATATATATAAAAATAGAAAATTACACCAACATCTAGGTATATATTATGTCTAGCAGAAGGTCAAGGCAACAATCTTCTTCTTCAAGAATTTCTGATGATCAAATCATCGAACTTGTTTCCAAGTTACGTCAACTTGTTCCTGAGATTCGTCATAGGCGTTCAGATAAGGTATTTTTCAAACTCACCCTAAGTGTTTATGTTAGTTTTTGGGATATCAAACTCAAAACCTCTTGCTTTATTTAAACTCCTTTGATAATGTCCCTTAACCCACTAACAATATTTTCCTTTTCTTAACACATGTTATTATATATATACATAGGGTTATATTTTTCATAGGGTTATATTTTTCATATATAACTAGGTATCTCAAGCAACTATATAGTTCAAACTAATTTTAAAAAAATATAGGCACATCAAACCAAGTTTAATTTTGGAAGGGGTAGTCTAGGAAGAAGCTAAGAAATTAACATAATATGATGGGTAGGTCGTGTAGCACATGTGAGTCATATCATAATAATAGTAAATGGTCAAGGAATATACTATAATCTAAAAAGTAATTAACTCATACGGCGGAGCTTAGAGTGGATATTTTTATGATCAAAATTTTATAATGAGTTGAGTCTTTTAGCTCATGAAAATCAGGACATATCTCCAAATTTAAAGAGCATTTATAAATATATTTATAGATAAATGTAGACTCTTAGTCACAAGCATATTATTATTATTATTATTATTTGTATATACACTGCTTAGGTATACAATTAAGAATAATGTGTATAACAAAATTATCATTGCTAAAAGAACTTCAAGGAAGATTTTGTAATAAGATTTATTAAAGGAAGATTTTTATTTTTATTTTAGTAGTCTTACCGTAAGATCCTTATATTTTAGTTGATGTATGTCATAAAAGCCTATAAGCCTATATTATTATAGAAATTTTGGTCAACCAGACAATGTCCTGGTCAATCTTACGAAGGGTATAGGACCAAACTGTTCCCACACCATTCACACCGACTCGTACATGTATCATGTGTGTAGTTTTGAAAGATGAACAATAAAAAATAATAATGAGAAACGTTTTTTGGACGTCCTATTTTGTAATAAAAAATATTATAATATATTATTTGTGTACATTGATAATAATTAAAGTATGACGCAGAACCCAAAAAGGAAAATATTTTAAAGGTAAAAAAAGGAAACTGCACTGTAACAGTCCTGTGGTTAATGTGGACTAATTCGTGAAACAAGACTTTCTGTATGATCTCTGAATATGATTTTGTAGTACATGTACAAACACATCAATTTTTGGTCAAAAAAAAAAGAAGAAAAAGAAAAAAAAAGCCTAAGTATTTTTTTTGTATACAATCTCGTGCCTCTAAGTATGAACATTATTTTATACAACTACAATAAAATCATGGTAATGAAATAAATCAACATTAATTTAATTTACCAAAGTAAATAAATCAATCAAAAGACTTATATATAAGAATTATTATTATTATTATTATTATTATTATTATTATTATTATTATTATTATTCATAATTTATGAATATGGCATGAGTAATGTACGATTCATGACATTTATAACCTCTGCTCCTTTGTGACAAAGGACAGCATATATAGAAATAGAAGAAAGAAAGTGACTCTCATAGTAACTGATTGAGATACTGACTAATTTTATTGTGCAGGTATCAGCATCTAAGGTCCTACAAGAGACTTGTAACTACATAAGAAACTTACACAGAGAAGTTGATGATTTAAGTGAAAGATTGTCTCAGTTATTGGTCACAATTGATGCTGATAGTCCAGAGGCTAATATAATCAGAAGCCTAATTAATCAATAAGCTTTAGAAATTAATCTAATTTTCTTAATTTCAATTATGATGAGAAATATATATTTATATTTATAAGAGTGTACTTTATTTTAGATGGGCTAGCTAGAGTGTAGTTTGAGGTGTGCAATTTTCATATGGCGGGTACATTTTGAAGGTTTTGTAATTTTAATTAAGAACTTTGTACGATTATTCTCCTATATATCCATGTGTCATATTTATAGATGGCCAAAATGTATCACTTGTTAAATCTATTAATTAAGGTTATAATTAGCACTGGTTTACTTCATTATAATGACATCAGTAATGTAGAATTTTGTGGCGGAACACACTTATATTAGGTAAATGTGTTCATATCTAAACCTGATCCAAATTAAATCGTAAATATATCTAAAAAAGATCGTAAAACCGCACAAAACTGCTTTTTTAATCTTATTTTATGAAAATTTATGAATCACATTTATCTATGCATGGAGTATTCTATATGGTGAATGAGGTGCCCAAGGTGGCACTTGAGGCTCCCTATACGTGGGCCAAACCTTACCTAGGAAGCCTGTGGCTGCCATGCGCTCTCGTTATCATGCGCAAGGCACCTGTCGTAGGTCTAGGTTATAAAAACATGTTTTGGCAAATTTTGAGAGACAATATCAATGTGTTTGTTCCTTTATTCTTTTGATCTTCGTTATTTGAATCGATTATGGATTTCATATATACATATGTTTGTAGATTAATTCTTGATTGAACCTTGTTGCTTGAACGATTTGGTTGTTGGCTGTTATTGGAAGCTCCGCATATTGTCTTATTGGGTTTATTTGCCCAAAGGTTTTTGCTTATACCACTAATAAAAGAAGCTTTACTAGAGGTCATTGAAAAGAGCATGGGGAAAATATTCCTTAAAGGGCAATAAGCCAATAACTAATCCATATCCATGTGGTAGGGAATTCCAAACATAGATAAGTATCGACCCTTCCAAAGGGAAAAACATCTTTTAATAGATTCTAAAATACGGGCTCAAGTTGACACTCTTCTAGAATTAGTGTCCATACGAAAAACTTAAACGATGACATAGAACTAATGAAAATGACCAAATAATTGACCGTAAGTGATTAATTAATTTCAATTAATGCTAGTTATTTGAAAGAGTTTGAATTCAAATCTTAAATGAACTAAAATTTTAACCATGATAACCAACCATAACACAATTTTCTAAAACCGAGAGGTTTAAGATAAAAACATAAAAACATCACAAGTGAATATTCTACACAACTTCTAGAAAGGATTCAAGATGAAACACTTATGTTAGAGCAACACAGCATCCACAGACCACATAATAGTACTGTCAAAACACAACAACCCACATGTGACTCAACATGGCACTACCAACACCCGACAACTACACACCTAAAACACACTTATCAAAATTTATGCAACATTATCGTACGTCAAAAAATAATAATTATGCACCATATAAACACATTAAAATGATGCTCCATCTAATACATTAATAAAAGATTCTGCTGCATCTAATAAACTCTTGTTTAATACACACGTTTCTGCATCAACACATTTAGTATAGTTTTTTTTTACTAAAAATTAACAATTTCAGTATAGTTATAGATCGCAGATTATATTTTTAGAAGGTCAAATTTATAGTACACAAGTGAGACAAATCATGCATCATGCATAAACTTGTTTTCTCTTTTGGATCAATAAATCTTAATTACCATTAAATTAAATGGTAGAAAATAAACTTATGCATGTTGTTAGATTAATTTCATCGTGCACATTTTTCTTCAATTTTTTTTATTTGTACACATGAAATAAAGACATTATTTTAAAAAGTAACATAAGATAAAGTGACATCATAATGCATATGGCAATTAACATTTTTCTCAAACAATTTTGATTGAATTTTGCACTAATTATAATGTTTATGACCATGCAAGACTCCTCCATGAACAAAATACTTAGTTGGTCACAAGACTTCATCCAGGGGTGGATCCAGCCACAGATGAGGGTGTGCTACCATCTCATATTTGTTGCATTTTGCATACCCTGAAAAATTAATTTTGCACCTCTAGTCCACTTTCTCTCACACACTCACGGGAAAAAGGAAACAATTAAGAGAAAACTTTGAAGAATTATTGATTAGCAGCATAAGAAGTGCAGACACCGGAACGTGGAAGAAGAAGAAGAAGGAGAAGAATAGGGAACGAAACTGATAAAACATACAACAACTTTACTATTCCTTATATCATGGACCTTGATTTAGGGTTATCTGATTGTACTTTTACAATGAGCTTTGCTTGGGCCATAACACATATTTGTGATGTTTTTGGCCATTGGAGCCAATGAGATTTAAAGCAAGAAAGGTGTGTATTCATTTATTCTATATTACAAATTTTATTTTACTTTTATAATTTTATTTATCATTTCTTCAATATATGCATGTATCAATATAAAAATGTTTATTTTTCTCTAAAAAAAATATAAAATATCTATTTATACCATTACACCAATTTATTATTATTATTATTATTATTATTATTATTATTATTATTATTATTATTATACCACCCCATATAAATTAGTTCGTGGAGTTAGTTTGCTAATTTTTTTCTTGAAAACCCGATATTCGACCATAAGATTGATTAATCAAGGGGATCAATTCCACGTTCATTAACAAAAGGTTCTATTTAAAGCCAGAGTTAGCTTTGTTTATGTTATTCTACTATAATTGACGCTGAGAGGATTCAAATCCGAGACATTGAGGGAAACACAATCCAAGGTCGCAAGACTACTACACTAAGCCAATCCATGTTAGTTTGTTAATTGCTTATTGATTTGATTAGTGACCCGATGATTTAGTATCGAATAGAGTTAAATTCTATATAATAATCTTTATTTATACAATTTTGTCAAAAAAATATATTTATTTATACAATTATAATTGAAGTAAAAATTTTGCACCCCATAACTCAGGGTCCTGGATACAACACCAACTTCATCTAATTATGATCAAGAACATACGTTCTAGACAACACAGAATATAAAATTTAGATAAAACACAAGACGTGTAAAACTAAGATGATACAGAATCTTCCAACATAGCAAAATAAATAAATTAACTAGAATACAAGAAGCTGACAATAGCCAAATAAAAAACCCATTGATCTCAAACTGTACACAATGGAAAAAAGAATCATAAGGAAAACAATATTGACTCAAACTGTACCAAACTAATGTCTTACACTTGTAGTCTTCGATGCCTAACAATTGTTGTCTTCAACATGATGAGTAGGGATGACAATTGGATCTAGGCCCGATGGGTACCTGCAAAAAATATCTACAATGGGTAGGGTAAAATCCCTCTTTCATGGGTTTGGGCACGGGTCCGGGTAATACCCACAAATTTAAATAGGTATGGACACGGGTAAGGGTATTATACTGCCCAGCCCCACAACCCTGCATATACATATTTATATGATATCATAAATAATTTATTTATTTTCGGTGTATAATTAATTTATTTATTTAGCTATTTAAGTCTAAACTTAAACCTAAAAACTACTTAATACAATAACAACTCCCTCCCGCCGGTGTACAATTTTTTAAGGATATTTTGGATGTTTTTTATTTGACTAAATACTACAATTCGTATTTTATAAGTTAATTCGTACTATATTTTGGATCATAGTTTTATTTCAATTGTGATGTTTTTATTATCTTTTTATAGTTAAAGTGCGGGTAATGAGTGCGGGTATGAGCACTTAGGTACACATATGATATGGGAAAGGACACTAAAGTTGTTGCCCACGAGGGTACGGGCTCGGGTACGGGTATTTTTTTACAAATACGGGTATGGGGAAGGGCATTGTATTACCCTATCCATAGGGTACCCATTGCCATCCCTAATGATCAGCAACCCCCCAAATGATCATTTGCAGTTGTAGCCGAAGCAAACAAATGCATTAATTTATTTGAGATAAACCATCAATTTAATATTTAAAATATCATTCTCTCCAATTTCATCTTTAAAGTACATAAAAATAATAAATAATCCCTAAATAAAATAAATACGTCAATTTAGTTTCCTAAAATATATGAAAAAACCGACGGATTTCATATATTTTATGGAATGTTTACTGTATTTACTGGTGTTCAGACCTATTATTTTGTTCTGTTAATGCATTTAAATTACGAACAATATTGTCAAAAAAAAATTACGAACAATAGTTTTTATAAAATTTCGATTTTAATTAAAATCTTTTTGATTAAAATTATAGAATGAGATAATTTGCATTTTCATATTTTAACAAATATAATATAGTAAATTCTGATCTTTTGGAAATAATTGGAAGTGAAAAAGCCACTCCAAAACTATGTATTTCCTTTATATATAGTATATAATAGATTTATTCTAGAGAATAAATTGGAGAGAATGATGTTTTATGGACTAGATTAATCATTTATTCACTTTATTTGTGACAATTATGAGAAATACATTTAGGATCCTTTGGTGATCATGATACAAGTCGAGATAGGATAATTGTATCATATTTTGTTTTAATTTAGTTCTTGACGAAACAATGTAACACCCTAAACACCACATTTTATTTTCTAATAAAATTCAATAAATAATTAAACACACAATGGTGTCACACATGTTAATCAATCCAAAAATATTTCATTTAATATTAAAAATGTCGCAGCGGAATAAATTTCAAAGCATTCAAAGTAATTGTCACATCAATAAATCGACATCAAAACTAAATTCAAAATGAATTCTAAAACAAAATCTTTAATAAAATAAATCCTCATTCCTTAGGGTTACTAATCAGAGCATCAACTCAATAAAACACTCAAAAGTGATAAAAAAGAGAAGGCTCCAACGCCATCCTCCGAGACTCACTGCTACTAAGATTTTTCTTCCTGCAAATCTACACCACAAAGGCGTAGGCATCCAACCCGCTACTAGAGGGTGAGAATATATTCAAAATAAGAATCACATAATCATAATAAATAGAAACAAGACATAAAACACATAAGCACCATCAATCATATATTCATATATAAATTATTTACATCGTTAGATAATTAAATTCACATTGTTAGATAATTAACATTCACATCATTTAATAAATCACAATAAACAAGTATCACTTAAACAAAGTCAATCATCAATTAAGGAATTAGCAACTCATCAACGGAACACAATAATGTATGCAATACTCCTAGACTCGACCGTATATGCATATGGTATCAAACCTATCACCATCGTCAAATATTTTGGACATCAGAGGTATGTTACTGATTTTGTTCACACCATCGTCAAATACAACATCGTTAAAAAGACTCGACCATGAATGCATGAAAATCAAATAATGACTCAACAATACACATCTTTATATGACTCGACAATTACACATATTTAAATAGCATCATCATCAAATATCACATCTTAAAATATCACATCTTTATATAACACATCTTTAAATCACACATCTTCAAATAACACATATTTAAATAGCACATATTTATATAACACATCTTTAAATCACACATCTTCAAATATAACATCTTTATATAACACATCTTTAAATCATACGTTTAATTCGCATCGTTAAACCACACATCATTTACACATCATCAATTAACACATCAATACACATCGTCAAATAGATTTACTCATCAATGCACGTCGTCAAGTAATTCAACTGTGCTCATCAATTCAATTCATCATCTAAAACTTATTATTTCAAACACATTTAAATAATAGTAAAATAATTTCATTATTACTACCATCCTTAAAAAAATCACATTGAAACTAGAATACATTATTTATCTAATATAGTAGTAATTCCTTCACATAACAGCATGCATGTACACAATAGTCAAGTAGTAATTACATGTGTACTTGGAATAAGTAGCATCACGTCACCATCATTTATCTTCATGATTAAAGAGTTATAATTAAAATCATTCAATAATTAACTACATTTAAAATAAAGGTTTCACACTATAAAGCCGTATGTGTGTATATATATACACGATATATAGTCTCTAGTACCGAAATAGTGTTGGGCAAAGATAATTGTAACACCCTATTTCCCGACGATAATTATTAAATAATAATTATATATTTAATAAAGAGGATGTTACAAAACTCGTCAATATATCACATATAACATAAACACTTTCTTTAAATAATAATTTCAACAGCAGAAAACATTTCATTGATTTCATTAATATTGATTATCCTTGTTATTCAACATCATAAATAGAAATAACAATATTTCCAAGTTCTCGACTTAAAAACAAATTAATTTCAACGTCAACCCCAACCCTGGTGTTACAAGAATCAGAGCTCGTAGCGACTACATGCTTAATAGATTACTAAATAAAATGAAAACTAGACGGAAGACGTATTCCATCTCCACCTTCTAAGTCGTCCCACAGCTAAACTTCCTCAACCTGAGTGTCTGTACCCGGGAGTACAATCACCACAAAGAAAACAACACAACAACAACAAAGGGGTGAGAAATCCTGCTGTAACATAATATTAGGGAAAAGCACGCACAACATTATAATACAACAATAACAATATTCTGTCGTCATATGATCATCGACATTTATTATATTCTTCTCAACTAATCATACATATCATCATCTCATTCAATTCACACTTAAAAACACCAAGTATAAGTATCATCATTTAAATGCATATGGACTCACCCTAAGACCTATATGAATGTGGTACCACACCTATCGTCGTCATAATTTGCCAGAGATATGTTTGTAATATCCCGCTTAAGCGAGACATTTAACAGTATTACAGGAATTAACGAGAGGAATGGCATTATAGTAATTTTGGAAGGAAGAATTATTTAAAAGGAGGAAACTAAGATATTTTCTACCACTTTTTCCTTCCACTTCTCTCTCTAAGGTTCATGAACTCCTCTCCCTTCTCTCTTCTTCCCCTCTTGCGCCCCTCCCTCTAATCCTTCAATAATCATCAACTTCTATCTCAATTACTCCATCTTCATGCAAGCAAGGTTTGTGATTTTGGTTCAAAGGAAACAAAGAGGAAGCAAGAAAAGAAAGGATTCAAGCTAGGGTTTTGAAGCTTGAGCATAACCAGCACCAAATCAGTTTGAGGTGAGCTCCCTAGGGGTTTTAAAACCCCTCTTTGTGAGATTTATAGTGTATTTGCATCATAGGTAAAGTTATAGTGTTTTTATCCCTAATTTCCTTTGCTTGCTAATTCCTTGCTCATATATGTTTTAAACTACCAATTTGTAATTGAAAATCATTCCTAGCATGTTTGGGATGCTTGGGTAACTTGGATTGAGCAAAAATGGTGGAAAAACATGATTTTTATCAAGTTTTGAACTGTCATGGTCGCTACAGCGACCAGCCGTCGCTACAGCGACCAGACAGCTTTGGACTTCTGCCTACGGTCGCTTCAAGCGACCAGCCGTCGCTACAAGCGAGCAGCCTATTTTTCAGACTTTTACCTACAGTCGCTGTAGCGACAGGCCGTGGCTATAGCGACAGCAATAGGACAGCACTTGACAGCTTTGCTGTTTTGGGCATTCTGGTGCGCGTAGGCATGGTTTTTCACTCCCGTTTTCTCCAGAAACATTTTAGAAACATTATCCACCATTTTAACCCATCCAAAAAGGCTTCCAATGGTTGAAAGATTATAGGAGCAAGGAATACGCAAGGCTTGGAAAATGTACGAACAATGGTTAAAGGAATAGGAAAATTCTAAGAACGGCATATGATAACGATATGTCGAATCCTTTGATAGGGAAACAAGATTTATAGTATGAGTGTAAGGATTTAATGGATTGATTCCATTACTTGTGAGTGATAACTCTTAAGGAAAAGCATACGACCTTGATAAGTCAGGAACCTATATTAGGTGAATAAGGTTATAGATGTATTCGGATTAGAATACAAGAGTTATAGGAATGTTTCGACAATCATAGTTATAGATAAGCTTATAGTGTTGGTTCTCCAACAATTATAGGAGGCTTATGAGAACGATAAGCCAAGAACTAAGTGTTATAGGATTGTTATATGATTACAGTAACATATATACATGTTTATATGTTAAAGTTAAAGAATTAAAGATCAAAGATAATGGCGTGCTCGCACGTTTTACAGTTACAGTTACAGGGCGTGTTCAGCAGACTCCGGGATTCGCCGGATGGGACTTCTCCGAGAGGGTTGTCCACACGTTTTATAGGGAGTCCGGTGTTAGCATGATATGATAGGAATTTCACCAGTTTATAGGGAGATGTACCTCGGGGTTACTCCACCCGGGCCGCACTCCGTAAAATGAACTCAGATAATAATGTTTGTTCAACGCTAACAGCTAACATAAAACACCTAAAACATCTTTATTTGTTTTATGTTTTAAAGTTATAGTTAAAGTTACAGTTACAGTTATAGTTACAGGAAGTTACAGTTATAGTTATAGACAGTTAACAGAAAGTGGTCCTAGGTTTCCCCTCGATCACTAAGTTATAGTTACAGGCAGAAATTACAGTTACAGATAGGTTACAGTTACAGTTAAAGGTGGTTTACAGTTAAAGTTATAGTTAGAGATATAGCTACTGATAGATTCATAGTTATAGGCAAAGATATACCCTTTGTGGATAAAGTTAAAGACTTGGCGATCATAGGAAATCCCCAAGATTGCCAAGGTAGGCATGGCGACCCTAGGTTCCCTGCGGTTGCCAACAGTTGGTTGGGCTGGAGCTCATTGAGACATTATGTCTCATCCCATTCCTTCTGGTGCAGGTTTCAGGTAAGTCAGAGGTTCGCGATGGAGATCTTCATAGAGATACTGGATGGAGTACAGTTGCTCGTTGTGCATCAGTTCAGGAGCTTATTGGATGTTGTATAAGTATTGTAATAGTATTGAATTATATGTACAAACGAGTAAACTTGTATTCATTCATTTGTGATGTATTATTATTATTGAAATTTTTAAATGTATCCAGTATCAGTTTAACGCACATGCTAATATACTAGTTAAAGTTAGTATGGGTGTTACAATTGGTATCAGAGCAGGTCGATTCAGACCGTGCCATGGGTCATTTAAGATTCAATAAAAGTAGTGGAATCATTGGGTTCCGGATGTTGTTCTAAAGGTCACATCTAGTTGAGCCTGATCAACTCAGTCTAGTATATGGCAGTTAGGACAAATATCCGAGAGCTGAATGTGACCAAGGAGGAAAGAAGTGTACGAAGGGTGAAGGTTAAGGCGTCAGATTTTAAGACGGAAATTGGCAAGGTATTTAATGCCAAAGGATGGTTCTCTAACAGTGAAGTAACTGAGCCCGTTAATTGCAAAGTCTTAGGAATATAAGAGGTATCTAAGAGGAAGGTCAAGTACCTTAACTAGTTGGACGCATCTTTGAGCGATGTCTTCTCCAAGGAGATGTGTAGAGTAAAGAATTATGGAATACTCTAAAGAAAGATTTGGAATCTTAACGGGAACCATGATTTGAAAAGTTAAAGTTAAAGTGGAATAGAGTTTTATTCCAGGTACAGAGGTAAAGAATTACGGTACCAAACCCAGCGACTTGGCATAAGGAATGATCAGATAATTATGGGAAGCTCTGGACTTTCAGTAAGGATATAGTGTAAGGATGGAAGGACTTACGCACCTGGGCAGGATGAGATTTTAATATCCGACAGGTAAGAGATTTATTTATGGATTAAGCAAAATATTGGACAGATGAAACATATTACCTTCCTTTATTATGGGTCATCAAGATGCTTTGTATGAGGAACGTAAGCTTAGCGATAAGCGAGGAAACCCTTGGTAAGGGCATGAAGTAAAGATTGAACCTTATGTTGTCAGATTATAGCAGATCGGTTTCGAGGATTAAGCAGGAAGATCGTCACTAACGTACAAGTTACAGTTAAAGTTATGGTTGATGTTAAGGAGTCCTATGTTTTCTTTTGATGGGTTCCTTACACAATGTGTTCGGGTAAGCCGACAAAGATCACCTTATGTTGGTATGTGTTAAAGATAGTGGAAATACAGACCTATGGAGAATTACTCAAATAACAAGATTAGATGTGAATTGTCGATACAGTAATAAGTTATTGGAAGAATTCTATTTATAATAATAGTGCAGGAGATAAGACCAGTTAACCGGGTACTCGAAGAGACGTAACCTATATTGGGCGTACAGGAGAACCGGTCAGAGTTTGAACTTACTTCAAGACGGATTAATTCCGGAGGAACCCGAGGAGTAACCAAGAGATATGATAGAATTATGTGGACCTAAGTTGTCTTGGGAAAAGGTCGTGAATGTGAAATCCTTGCGGATAATTATAGAACGGAACTCGATTCATAATATGAAGAGTAAAGCTAGAACCAACGCATAAGTTGTTTTGATAGGAGCATTGTTGAGCTCGTAATTATTGCTAAAGACTGTTTACAGGTTTCGGCATCTTTTCGTGAAAGTAAAAATATGGTTTATATCCGAAAGGAAACATAAAGTCAAGTGTCGATTAATTAGTAAGTTAAACAGGTGGATTAAACCACAAGAGAAATTATAATGTAAGATAGTTATGTATGGTAACTACAAAGTTATAAGTCAAAAGATTGGCCAAGGAGATTTTATATGGAAATAGTGGTGTATTACTTCTATCCCAAGGTAACTTGTTTAAATCAGAGTTGCGCAGCGGAGAAGTAATCCAAGAATGAGTTAATGAACAATTCAAAGTTGAAGTTTAGAGAAAAAGGATGTTGTGAAGTCCTTGCCCGACGAATTACAGGAAAGGTATTCAAAGATTAATTTTCAAGTTACAGAATATGTGTAAGTAGTGATGATTTGAATTTATCATCAGTTCTAACAGGAAATTTTAATAGATAAGTCGAGGAATGTTTCAGACCTCGAAATTCATGAGAAAGAGAATCGAAACAATTTGAGAAATTTAAAGGATGTGTTCCTAACACAATAAGTACATGGCGATGAAAGCCACATCTAATACGGTAATCTAGCTGTTTCAGCTCAGTAACTTAAAGTTAACTTGAATAGTAAGTTTAACCAAAGAGGAATTATGCCGTGGCATACAGTTATTCCGCATCGTACCCACGTTATACTAGCATGTCGCATGTAACAGACATGTAACAGGTTATGATTAGTATTATGTATACTGATCAGGCAGAGTTTATGCTATTTAGATAGTAGTGTAACATATTTTATAGTCATGAGACATGTATTAGTAATCGTGGTACGGAGTCGGTAATGTTTTAACAGGAAAGTCTTAAGCCTAACAGGTTTGTTGTTACTGAACAAAACTTAGTTGTGGAATTCAGAAATTCTTGAACTTAATGTTCATAGTTAAAGGAATGAAATGTATTACACAGATCAGAAGATTATTCATAGTTTATAGTACAAGGCCACGTAAATTAAAGTTATGAAATAAAGGATTCAGAGTTTAAGAGTGCTATTTTGAATAGCAATCAGAATAGAGTTTTCTTTTAGAAAACAGAGAATGTTCATGAACGAAATAAGTTATAACGCCAATGGAATGTAACCATAATTTATGTTATGGGATTGTGGATACTCAAAGAATACAAGCATGGGTTAAGAGCAAGAAGAGTGACCTTAGTTGGCATGGTTTTGTCTCAAGTGTATTTTGACTAAGTATGACGTCCCGTTAGTTGGACAATGATGATGCGGCGTACTGTGTACCCGATAGTAGTGTACACGTACTCGATCATGTATGGAAGCTATGTGCTATGGACTGTATTATATGAGGATATGTGAGACGGCTTATGCCACACGTCACTTATACAAGACTTTCATAAGTTTGAAAATTATTGTTAAAGAAAGTATCAATCCCAT
This sequence comes from Medicago ruthenica, assembly GCA_018208015.1. NCBI lineage: Eukaryota > Viridiplantae > Streptophyta > Magnoliopsida > Fabales > Fabaceae > Medicago > Medicago ruthenica. The sequence continues at coordinate 82,013,997 of CM031376.1, forward strand.
GAGTAAGAACATCTTTAATGATGCAAGATTGTCAGAGTCCAAGAAGGAAACTCCTAAGACCTTAACTACGCGTTATCGTTTATTAAATAAATCGGAGCATGAGTGGCTCATATGATTTCTCGAGCCTTAAGGATTCCCGCAGTGGGAATGTGAGCAGTGCTCATGGATGTGATAATAGTTACACCAGGATGATAGAAAGAAAGGAACTTGTACCTTAAGTTCAGCCACCTCCTTGTACTTGAATCGTGAAGGTAGTTGTAATAGACTTCACTTTCGTTTGAGAATACTCAATATCAGATGCTTTTCAGAGCAAGACTAAATCTATATAAAGAATGGTATGAGTGTAACAGTAAAAGGTCGTCTTGCGAGGCGAAAGTTAAAGACAAAAGTTCTTTGAACTAAAAGTAATGTAATAGATTCCTCGGAAAGTAGGAATAATTGAGGAAAATCCAAGACTTAATAATGTTAAATTGGATTTGTAAGAAATATGTCGAACAGAGATCAAGGTCAGATAATATGGATATGTTGATTCAGATAACCATACGTCCTAACAAGTAAGAATTATGTAACATGTATCGGACCTTTCGGCTGGAAAGAGATTGTCATATGTTTTGATTTATAGAGATAGAAATCATGGCTAAAAAACAAGTTTTAACCAGTATGGTTTAATCGAGATGCGTGATTAATCTACATGTCAGACCCTAGAATTGCTATGAAATCCCAATAAGCAAAAAGAATTGGAGTTTTGCAAAGTAAGGAAAGAGGTAGAAAGGATTCATCTCTTCGGGATCTCAGGATGATTTTCTAAATTTCGAGGACGAAATTTCTTTTAAGGGGGGTAGAGTGTAATATCCCGCTTAAGCGAGACATTTAACAGTATTACAGGAATTAACGAGAGGAATGGCATTATAGTAATTTTGGAAGGAAGAATTATTTAAAAGGAGGAAACTAAGATATTTTCTACCACTTTTTCCTTCCACTTCTCTCTCTAAGGTTCATGAACTCCTCTCCCTTCTCTCTTCTTCCCCTCTTGCGCCCCTCCCTCTAATCCTTCAATAATCATCAACTTCTATCTCAATTACTCCATCTTCATGCAAGCAAGGTTTGTGATTTTGGTTCAAAGGAAACAAAGAGGAAGCAAGAAAAGAAAGGATTCAAGCTAGGGTTTTGAAGCTTGAGCATAACCAGCACCAAATCAGTTTGAGGTGAGCTCCCTAGGGGTTTTAAAACCCCTCTTTGTGAGATTTATAGTGTATTTGCATCATAGGTAAAGTTATAGTGTTTTTATCCCTAATTTCCTTTGCTTGCTAATTCCTTGCTCATATATGTTTTAAACTACCAATTTGTAATTGAAAATCATTCCTAGCATGTTTGGGATGCTTGGGTAACTTGGATTGAGCAAAAATGGTGGAAAAACATGATTTTTATCAAGTTTTGAACTGTCATGGTCGCTACAGCGACCAGCCGTCGCTACAGCGACCAGACAGCTTTGGACTTCTGCCTACGGTCGCTTCAAGCGACCAGCCGTCGCTACAAGCGAGCAGCCTATTTTTCAGACTTTTACCTACAGTCGCTGTAGCGACAGGCCGTGGCTATAGCGACAGCAATAGGACAGCACTTGACAGCTTTGCTGTTTTGGGCATTCTGGTGCGCGTAGGCATGGTTTTTCACTCCCGTTTTCTCCAGAAACATTTTAGAAACATTATCCACCATTTTAACCCATCCAAAAAGGCTTCCAATGGTTGAAAGATTATAGGAGCAAGGAATACGCAAGGCTTGGAAAATGTACGAACAATGGTTAAAGGAATAGGAAAATTCTAAGAACGGCATATGATAACGATATGTCGAATCCTTTGATAGGGAAACAAGATTTATAGTATGAGTGTAAGGATTTAATGGATTGATTCCATTACTTGTGAGTGATAACTCTTAAGGAAAAGCATACGACCTTGATAAGTCAGGAACCTATATTAGGTGAATAAGGTTATAGATGTATTCGGATTAGAATACAAGAGTTATAGGAATGTTTCGACAATCATAGTTATAGATAAGCTTATAGTGTTGGTTCTCCAACAATTATAGGAGGCTTATGAGAACGATAAGCCAAGAACTAAGTGTTATAGGATTGTTATATGATTACAGTAACATATATACATGTTTATATGTTAAAGTTAAAGAATTAAAGATCAAAGATAATGGCGTGCTCGCACGTTTTACAGTTACAGTTACAGGGCGTGTTCAGCAGACTCCGGGATTCGCCGGATGGGACTTCTCCGAGAGGGTTGTCCACACGTTTTATAGGGAGTCCGGTGTTAGCATGATATGATAGGAATTTCACCAGTTTATAGGGAGATGTACCTCGGGGTTACTCCACCCGGGCCGCACTCCGTAAAATGAACTCAGATAATAATGTTTGTTCAACGCTAACAGCTAACATAAAACACCTAAAACATCTTTATTTGTTTTATGTTTTAAAGTTATAGTTAAAGTTACAGTTACAGTTATAGTTACAGGAAGTTACAGTTATAGTTATAGACAGTTAACAGAAAGTGGTCCTAGGTTTCCCCTCGATCACTAAGTTATAGTTACAGGCAGAAATTACAGTTACAGATAGGTTACAGTTACAGTTAAAGGTGGTTTACAGTTAAAGTTATAGTTAGAGATATAGCTACTGATAGATTCATAGTTATAGGCAAAGATATACCCTTTGTGGATAAAGTTAAAGACTTGGCGATCATAGGAAATCCCCAAGATTGCCAAGGTAGGCATGGCGACCCTAGGTTCCCTGCGGTTGCCAACAGTTGGTTGGGCTGGAGCTCATTGAGACATTATGTCTCATCCCATTCCTTCTGGTGCAGGTTTCAGGTAAGTCAGAGGTTCGCGATGGAGATCTTCATAGAGATACTGGATGGAGTACAGTTGCTCGTTGTGCATCAGTTCAGGAGCTTATTGGATGTTGTATAAGTATTGTAATAGTATTGAATTATATGTACAAACGAGTAAACTTGTATTCATTCATTTGTGATGTATTATTATTATTGAAATTTTTAAATGTATCCAGTATCAGTTTAACGCACATGCTAATATACTAGTTAAAGTTAGTATGGGTGTTACAATTGGTATCAGAGCAGGTCGATTCAGACCGTGCCATGGGTCATTTAAGATTCAATAAAAGTAGTGGAATCATTGGGTTCCGGATGTTGTTCTAAAGGTCACATCTAGTTGAGCCTGATCAACTCAGTCTAGTATATGGCAGTTAGGACAAATATCCGAGAGCTGAATGTGACCAAGGAGGAAAGAAGTGTACGAAGGGTGAAGGTTAAGGCGTCAGATTTTAAGACGGAAATTGGCAAGGTATTTAATGCCAAAGGATGGTTCTCTAACAGTGAAGTAACTGAGCCCGTTAATTGCAAAGTCTTAGGAATATAAGAGGTATCTAAGAGGAAGGTCAAGTACCTTAACTAGTTGGACGCATCTTTGAGCGATGTCTTCTCCAAGGAGATGTGTAGAGTAAAGAATTATGGAATACTCTAAAGAAAGATTTGGAATCTTAACGGGAACCATGATTTGAAAAGTTAAAGTTAAAGTGGAATAGAGTTTTATTCCAGGTACAGAGGTAAAGAATTACGGTACCAAACCCAGCGACTTGGCATAAGGAATGATCAGATAATTATGGGAAGCTCTGGACTTTCAGTAAGGATATAGTGTAAGGATGGAAGGACTTACGCACCTGGGCAGGATGAGATTTTAATATCCGACAGGTAAGAGATTTATTTATGGATTAAGCAAAATATTGGACAGATGAAACATATTACCTTCCTTTATTATGGGTCATCAAGATGCTTTGTATGAGGAACGTAAGCTTAGCGATAAGCGAGGAAACCCTTGGTAAGGGCATGAAGTAAAGATTGAACCTTATGTTGTCAGATTATAGCAGATCGGTTTCGAGGATTAAGCAGGAAGATCGTCACTAACGTACAAGTTACAGTTAAAGTTATGGTTGATGTTAAGGAGTCCTATGTTTTCTTTTGATGGGTTCCTTACACAATGTGTTCGGGTAAGCCGACAAAGATCACCTTATGTTGGTATGTGTTAAAGATAGTGGAAATACAGACCTATGGAGAATTACTCAAATAACAAGATTAGATGTGAATTGTCGATACAGTAATAAGTTATTGGAAGAATTCTATTTATAATAATAGTGCAGGAGATAAGACCAGTTAACCGGGTACTCGAAGAGACGTAACCTATATTGGGCGTACAGGAGAACCGGTCAGAGTTTGAACTTACTTCAAGACGGATTAATTCCGGAGGAACCCGAGGAGTAACCAAGAGATATGATAGAATTATGTGGACCTAAGTTGTCTTGGGAAAAGGTCGTGAATGTGAAATCCTTGCGGATAATTATAGAACGGAACTCGATTCATAATATGAAGAGTAAAGCTAGAACCAACGCATAAGTTGTTTTGATAGGAGCATTGTTGAGCTCGTAATTATTGCTAAAGACTGTTTACAGGTTTCGGCATCTTTTCGTGAAAGTAAAAATATGGTTTATATCCGAAAGGAAACATAAAGTCAAGTGTCGATTAATTAGTAAGTTAAACAGGTGGATTAAACCACAAGAGAAATTATAATGTAAGATAGTTATGTATGGTAACTACAAAGTTATAAGTCAAAAGATTGGCCAAGGAGATTTTATATGGAAATAGTGGTGTATTACTTCTATCCCAAGGTAACTTGTTTAAATCAGAGTTGCGCAGCGGAGAAGTAATCCAAGAATGAGTTAATGAACAATTCAAAGTTGAAGTTTAGAGAAAAAGGATGTTGTGAAGTCCTTGCCCGACGAATTACAGGAAAGGTATTCAAAGATTAATTTTCAAGTTACAGAATATGTGTAAGTAGTGATGATTTGAATTTATCATCAGTTCTAACAGGAAATTTTAATAGATAAGTCGAGGAATGTTTCAGACCTCGAAATTCATGAGAAAGAGAATCGAAACAATTTGAGAAATTTAAAGGATGTGTTCCTAACACAATAAGTACATGGCGATGAAAGCCACATCTAATACGGTAATCTAGCTGTTTCAGCTCAGTAACTTAAAGTTAACTTGAATAGTAAGTTTAACCAAAGAGGAATTATGCCGTGGCATACAGTTATTCCGCATCGTACCCACGTTATACTAGCATGTCGCATGTAACAGACATGTAACAGGTTATGATTAGTATTATGTATACTGATCAGGCAGAGTTTATGCTATTTAGATAGTAGTGTAACATATTTTATAGTCATGAGACATGTATTAGTAATCGTGGTACGGAGTCGGTAATGTTTTAACAGGAAAGTCTTAAGCCTAACAGGTTTGTTGTTACTGAACAAAACTTAGTTGTGGAATTCAGAAATTCTTGAACTTAATGTTCATAGTTAAAGGAATGAAATGTATTACACAGATCAGAAGATTATTCATAGTTTATAGTACAAGGCCACGTAAATTAAAGTTATGAAATAAAGGATTCAGAGTTTAAGAGTGCTATTTTGAATAGCAATCAGAATAGAGTTTTCTTTTAGAAAACAGAGAATGTTCATGAACGAAATAAGTTATAACGCCAATGGAATGTAACCATAATTTATGTTATGGGATTGTGGATACTCAAAGAATACAAGCATGGGTTAAGAGCAAGAAGAGTGACCTTAGTTGGCATGGTTTTGTCTCAAGTGTATTTTGACTAAGTATGACGTCCCGTTAGTTGGACAATGATGATGCGGCGTACTGTGTACCCGATAGTAGTGTACACGTACTCGATCATGTATGGAAGCTATGTGCTATGGACTGTATTATATGAGGATATGTGAGACGGCTTATGCCACACGTCACTTATACAAGACTTTCATAAGTTTGAAAATTATTGTTAAAGAAAGTATCAATCCCATGAGTAAGAACATCTTTAATGATGCAAGATTGTCAGAGTCCAAGAAGGAAACTCCTAAGACCTTAACTACGCGTTATCGTTTATTAAATAAATCGGAGCATGAGTGGCTCATATGATTTCTCGAGCCTTAAGGATTCCCGCAGTGGGAATGTGAGCAGTGCTCATGGATGTGATAATAGTTACACCAGGATGATAGAAAGAAAGGAACTTGTACCTTAAGTTCAGCCACCTCCTTGTACTTGAATCGTGAAGGTAGTTGTAATAGACTTCACTTTCGTTTGAGAATACTCAATATCAGATGCTTTTCAGAGCAAGACTAAATCTATATAAAGAATGGTATGAGTGTAACAGTAAAAGGTCGTCTTGCGAGGCGAAAGTTAAAGACAAAAGTTCTTTGAACTAAAAGTAATGTAATAGATTCCTCGGAAAGTAGGAATAATTGAGGAAAATCCAAGACTTAATAATGTTAAATTGGATTTGTAAGAAATATGTCGAACAGAGATCAAGGTCAGATAATATGGATATGTTGATTCAGATAACCATACGTCCTAACAAGTAAGAATTATGTAACATGTATCGGACCTTTCGGCTGGAAAGAGATTGTCATATGTTTTGATTTATAGAGATAGAAATCATGGCTAAAAAACAAGTTTTAACCAGTATGGTTTAATCGAGATGCGTGATTAATCTACATGTCAGACCCTAGAATTGCTATGAAATCCCAATAAGCAAAAAGAATTGGAGTTTTGCAAAGTAAGGAAAGAGGTAGAAAGGATTCATCTCTTCGGGATCTCAGGATGATTTTCTAAATTTCGAGGACGAAATTTCTTTTAAGGGGGGTAGAGTGTAATATCCCGCTTAAGCGTGACTTTTAACAGTGTTACAGGAATTAACGAGAGGAATGGCATTATAGTAATTTTGGAAGGAAGAATTATTTAAAAGGAGGAAACTAAGATATTTTCTACCACTTTTTCCTTCCACTTCTCTCTCTAAGGTTCATGAACTCCTCTCCCTTCTCTCTTCTTCCCCTCTTGCGCCCCTCCCTCTAATCCTTCAATAATCATCAACTTCTATCTCAATTACTCCATCTTCATGCAAGCAAGGTTTGTGATTTTGGTTCAAAGGAAACAAAGAGGAAGCAAGAAAAGAAAGGATTCAAGCTAGGGTTTTGAAGCTTGAGCATAACCAGCACCAAATCAGTTTGAGGTGAGCTCCCTAGGGGTTTTAAAACCCCTCTTTGTGAGATTTATAGTGTATTTGCATCATAGGTAAAGTTATAGTGTTTTTATCCCTAATTTCCTTTGCTTGCTAATTCCTTGCTCATATATGTTTTAAACTACCAATTTGTAATTGAAAATCATTCCTAGCATGTTTGGGATGCTTGGGTAACTTGGATTGAGAAAAAATGGTGGAAAAACATGATTTTTATCAAGTTTTGAACTGTCATGGTCGCTACAGCGACCAGCCGTCGCTACAGCGACCAGACAGCTTTGGACTTCTGCCTACGGTCGCTTCAAGCGACCAGCCGTCGCTACAAGCGAGCAGCCTATTTTTCAGACTTTTACCTACAGTCGCTGTAGCGACAGGCCGTGGCTATAGCGACATCAACAGGACAGCACTTGACAGCTTTGCTGTTTTGGGCATTCTGGTGCGCGTAGGCATGGTTTTTCACTCCCGTTTTCTCCAGAAACATTTTAGAAACATTATCCACCATTTTAACCCATCCAAAAAGGCTTCCAATGGTTGAAAGATTATAGGAGCAAGGAATACGCAAGGCTTGGAAAATGTACGAACAATGGTTAAAGGAATAGGAAAATTCTAAGAATGGCATATGATAACGATATGTCGAATCCTTTGATAGGGAAACAAGATTTATAGTATGAGTGTAAGGATTTAATGGATTGATTCCATTACTTGTGAGTGATAACTCTTAAGGAAAAGCATACGACCTTGATAAGTCAGGAACCTATATTAGGTGAATAAGGTTATAGATGTATTCGGATTAGAATACAAGAGTTATAGGAATGTTTCGACAATCATAGTTATAGATAAGCTTATAGTGTTGGTTCTCCAACAATTATAGGAGGCTTATGAGAACGATAAGCCAAGAACTAAGTGTTATAGGATTGTTATATGATTACAGTAACATATATACATGTTTATATGTTAAAGTTAAAGAATTAAAGATCAAAGATAATGGCGTGCTCGCACGTTTTACAGTTACAGTTACAGGGCGTGTTCAGCAGACTCCGGGATTCGCCGGATGGGACTTCTCCGAGAGGGTTGTCCACACGTTTTATAGGGAGTCCGGTGTTAGCATGATATGATAGGAATTTCACCAGTTTATAGGGAGATGTACCTCGGGGTTACTCCACCCGGGCCGCACTCCGTAAAATGAACTCAGATAATAATGTTTGTTCAACGCTAACAGCTAACATAAAACACCTAAAACATCTTTATTTGTTTTATGTTTTAAAGTTATAATTAAAGTTACAGTTACAGTTATAGTTACAGGAAGTTACAGTTATAGTTATAGACAGTTAACAGAAAGTGGTCCTAGGTTTCCCCTCGATCACTAAGTTATAGTTACAGGCAGAAATTACAGTTACAGATAGGTTACAGTTACAGTTAAAGGTGGTTTACAGTTATAGTTATAGTTAGAGATATAGCTACTGATAGATTCATAGTTATAGGCAAAGATATACCCTTTGTGGATAAAGTTAAAGACTTGGCGATCATAGGAAATCCCCAAGATTGCCAAGGTAGGCATGGCGACCCTAGGTTCCCTGCGGTTGCCAACAGTTGGTTGGGCTGGAGCTCATTGAGACATTATGTCTCATCCCATTCCTTCTGGTGCAGGTTTCAGGTAAGTCAGAGGTTCGCGATGGAGATCTTCATAGAGATACTGGATGGAGTACAGTTGCTAGTTGTGCATCAGCTCAGGAGCTTATTGGATGTTGTATAAGTATTGTAATAGTATTGAATTATATGTACAAACAAGTAAACTTGTATTCATTCATTTGTGATGTATTATTATTATTGAAATTTTTAAATGTATCAAGTATCAGTTTAACGCACATGCTAATATACTAGTTAAAGTTAGTATGGGTGTTACAATGGTACTGGACTTTCGTCGTCATAAATTGCCAGAGATATGTTACTGGACTTTCATCGTCATTTCATCTTCATAATTCCTAGACACGACTCTATATGCATGCATGGTGACAGACTCATCAGGTATTACACATCATCACGTCATCATGAATTCACATTCATAAATGCAAGACTCTCCCTAATATGCACAACATCAATGCAAAACACACAGTCATCATTCTCATCGTCTTCACAAATAAACATCATCAAAATAATATAGACATCGTCATTCTCATCATCATTATAATATATACATCATCATTCTCATCGTCATAGTAATATAGACATCATCATTCTCATCATCATTATAATATAAACATCATCACTCTCATCATCATATTAACGCAAGTATCATCATTTCTCATCATATTTATTTATACACTTGTATATAATATCAATCGTCATCACTCTTTGTCATAGTCATATGATTCGTCATCATTACTCTCTATTACCGTCTATATCTCTACATTATCTCCTCATCAATCCAACCCTTAAGCACGACTCGTTTCTACGTCAACAACCCTCTATTTTATTTTATTATTCATCTTACGGACATGCTCTATTTTCTCGTCTATTCTAGCACACCCTATTCCTCCTTTTTAGTTTTAAGATGTTTACTTCTCCATTAACATTACATATAACGTATCCTCTCTATACAACTAGGTTTCACCTCACCATCGTCAATAACTCTTTCCTACTTATCTCTCTCATTATTACGACTTTATACCTTAATCCCCGTCTCACATTTGTCGTCATCTATAACCTCGACCATTCCCCTAATCTTAACTTCATTCTAATTCAAAGTTATTATCTCACCTTATCGATACTTTCTACGTCAACAACTTTCCTCACTAAAACTTCATTATAATTTAAGGTTTTATTCTCTCGATACCGGTCATTATTATTATCGTCAAACATTATGACTATTACCTCTTATCTTCTTTCCTATTCATCTCGCTCTCTTCTAATCAATTCCCGTCTTATTCAACGCTATCCTCATTCCTATTATCTTTCACTACTCAATACACACCTTATATGTTCCTACCTAACATTCATCTTAAGTTCCTTAATTACCTTGACTCTTTTACTCTTCAACTTAACAATATTCCTAAGCTCATTATTTGTTTAAGAAGATTATATTTAACTTCATCACTTACTCGGAAGGCACCTACGTTATATCCCTTCTTATCATCGTCTCTTTTCACTTCTTTATCTCTTCATATTTTATACTCTCTTAATCAGCTTACAATATTAGACCTTTTAAAAATACCCCAATGGATTAATCATGTCGTTATCACTCCGCCGTGAACTACTCATCTACATCCCTCACACTTCTCCTTCTACTGCTTAAACTACTTCACCTTTTTAGGCTCAAGACTCATCAAGTATTAAATGTCAACACATCAACAAAATCTTACAGTCATAGATGCAAACTCTTCCTATTTTTCACAACACCGGGACAAAACATATCGTCGTTATTCACATCATCAGCATAAGAAAACGTTGTCATCATGAATATACATCGTCACTCACATCATTTATATAATCAACATCATCATTACGAGTATGCTTCACCAACTTCATCATATTTATATATTCAGTAGTCAACGTCATTAGTAACTTCATTATCTAAGCGCTTTCATTCTCACCATTCACTATCCTACTCCTCTCTCTTTATTTCTTCTTGTATTTGTCTCTAACACCCTAAAGTTCTTCCATGTATTAATTCGTTAAGGGGTTGGGGAAATACCCTTAAGACACCAGACTAGACTCCCTTCATTTATGTTTATAGGTTCGGAACCCTAGTAAACGCTTACTTTTCACGCTAACAGCTTTCTTAGACTTACTATTCATATCGCAGCATGACCCAGGTACAATATTTTATTCATAACTCAAGTTCTAGAGATCCAAATGGATTCAAACCAAAGGGAAATGAAAGATAACATCTATATCTAAAACTTTAATGAAGGGACCTAAGTCCAATTCGGGACAGAGAGGGGTGGAAATGTTTCGTTTCCTAAACCTGGGCAGAGTCCACGACCGTGCCGACCCCTGTGTAGTAATATGACCATAAATCGAGTTGTGGATGTCTAAATGAGGTCACTCTAAAGCCACGTGAAAGATAACATCCATATATACAACTTTTATGAAGACACCTAAGCTCAATTCGGAACAGAAAATGGTCAAAAAGTTATGCCAAAATCGCATCACGATTCTGTCAGCATTAGAACGCAGATTTTGTAATTTTCCACCATGAGAGCTTCCCCGGCTCCGATTTCGACCCCCCCAACTCACCCAATTCGTCCCTAAACATCACCCTAAGGTTACCCTATCATTAAAACACTAATTTTCCATTAACCTACTGAATCACACACTCTCTTCATGGTCAATCCTCTATTCGTAAACCGTAAACTAGTTTCTCTTAATTTTAAATAATTCAACCTCGTCTTTACCTTCGTCCATCATCAATCTCTCATCACAATCTCACATCATAACAGAAACATCATCTTAAGAATTAAACACCCCCCATCATATATTAAGATACCCTAAAGTGCAAAGATTCCCCCCCTTACCTCGATTCCTTTGAAGTATCTGGTTTGGCTTGACTTCGTTGTAGCTAGGTTTTCCTTTCTCTGACGGCTGCTCTTCTCTCTGTTTCTACGTTCAGAAAAACTGAGTTCTAATTTCCCAAAACCCTTATTTATATTTGGTCTAGCCACTCTTCATATAACTTTCCTCTTCTATTAACTATTCTTTTGCTTTTCCCCTCCCCCACTTATTAAAAACCTATTTTCTACACCTCCTACTCTTTTCTACTTGTTTTTCAATTCTCTTTCTATATTATTTAAATTCTGGTATCATAAATTAATTCACCAATATAATTCAACCCTCTCAACATTTACATCACATTCAAATAAAACAGCATTAATAATAATATTCACCACGCCACACCTATTAAAATTTATTGAATTACTTAAATTATAAAATTGAGGTGTTACAATAATCATATAAATAGTGCTCATACAATAAATCGAAGGATATAAACAAAGAACAAGAACATATATATGGAACTAGTGACTCGAAGGGGATATACACATATATTCAAAACACAACATAACCATAATTGAATTATGAAATTTAGCATGTTAACATCATAGATTCACAAATAATCACATACCCATAATCACAACAACAAACTAGAGCACGAGTTCATCATCAATTCATCATAAGTACATGAAAACATGGAAGAAAAACACAAACCCTTCACTACCCATATGTTCATACAACCCTTATGGTGAATAGAGACTCCCCTTACCTTAAATCAGCAAAATAAGCAACTTCTTTCTTTCGAAGCTACTCTCTTTACCTCTTCTCTTCACAACCCTAGTTTCCTTGCCTCTTTTCTCAATTCTGATCTTTGTGTTCTGTAACATAATTCTCTTATGACTTTTCTCTATTTATAACATTTTAATTGGACTTGGTTTTTCTCATAACTTCCTAACATGTTTACTCTCCACTATTTACACCTCCTTCTATCCTATTTAATTAAAACACTACTTAACTACTTACTTAAACCTCCTTTTTATTTATACACCTCTATTCTCTTATTATTATTATATTATTTTTCTTTCTAAAAACATCTATTTCTCCTTAATTTCTCTTAATTTCCTATTTTTCAACAACTAACTAACTCATCTATTTGCTCAATATCCACAATCCAACAACTTATTTTGAAAACACCAAACAGATAATTCCTAATAATATTAATATTACTAATATTATATAACAATAATACCAATAAATTAATATTTAAAAATCGGGGTGTTACAAACAACATGATATTGTCTCACAAGTTACAATTCTTATCCTAAATTTGAGTTGGGATAAAAATCAGCAGGATAAATTAAAAAATAATAATTTACTAATTTACCCTTATAAATATAATTTAAAAAATTGAGATATAATATAATTAATTCTTATAAACAAAATTAATTATATATTAAATTAAATATTAATAAATAATTTTTTAAAATATGTATAATTTTGGCACAAGGGTAAATTTATAATTTAAATAATCTAAAAATAAATAAAAAATATTAAAATGAGAATATTTAAAAATAAAGTAATCATTAAAATTTATAAGAAATATTAATATAAATTATGTTTTTTTACATGAGTAATTATCATACTTTTATTTAGCCTATCTAACATATTCACAAGAGTAATATATATCATACTTTTGTTTCCCCTATCTAAATATATTAATATAAATTGATATTTTTTAACAAATATAATATATACTTTTATTCAAAGAGTAATTTTATCATTTAAATATAACATATATTTTTTTGGACAAAACTTAGGTACAATTCTTTAGGTGCTTTTCGTATAGTTTTTAACTAAAAATACAAATTTTTTGGATATAACAAATTTTGAGAAAATTATGAATTTAAGAAAATCATGGTGAATTTAGTTAAGAATCATACGAAAAGCACCTAAGGAATTGTACCTAAGTTTTTTCCTATTTTTTTTTTAAAGAAAATATGACATGAATCTTATCGTGTCATTACAAGGTGTGCAAAAAATATGATATGATATATATCCTATTGTGACATGTATTGTTGGAGCCATCAACTACTAGACCCATTTTATTTGTTGAACTAATCAAGTGTTTGACCCATTTTATTTTAAGTGGTGTAATCCGAAATAAAATTCTAAATATTGGTAGATAGGGTTAGAAGGTATAGAGACGTAGTTTGCATTTAGTGTGTAGTTGAGATGTGTGTCTTTAGATGTTGAAGTACGTAGAATTAAAAGCAACGTGCAATTGCAAGCAACTAGGTAAGAAACACAATCTTCACTCTAATACTCTCTCCTCCTTAATTAAAAGCAACGTGCAATTGCAAGTTTACTATATACTATTCTCCTTTTCCAACATGTATCATCTTACAATTTGATTTTGTAGCAGTGAGTAAGGCGCAACCTAATTTTTAAAATTATATCAAGTCTATTGAAGATATGTTAAATCACTTATTCTTAAGTTAATCAGGTTACACTCTAGATGTGTAGTTCTAAATGTGAGACAACGTCATTATATATGTATGATCGATCAAGTTTGACAGAGCCCACATTTTAAGAATGTATTTGTTATAATTGTTAGTAGCTAACAAATATATATGAATCATATGATCGTAGACTCGTAGTCACATGAAGAAGGTGAACTTGAGTCATATTTGTATTATGTGGACTTGAGCTGTATTACGGAATGAAAATATCAGCATGTAATTGGTTAATGCCGTGGTGACTGGTGAGTATATGTAAAGATTGTACATATTTTTTTTTTTCTGACCAATTGTATATAGTACATGAATTTTAGGTTGAGTCCTAAAATATCTCGACAAATATCTATTTAATGTAAGGTTAGATGAATAAATTACGTTGTTAATCTCATTGTACATATTTTGTATGTTTGACAAAAGATACATAGTTTATACGTTAGACCAGTTTCTATATATCAACAAAAAAAATGGTAAACATCCAAGTACCAATGTATACTTCGAGATAGAATGAGGTAAATATAGTGATTTGATAGATCGATAATATGATAAGAAATTGACAAATAATAGAGATCAAATAGGATGTTGAACATGATAAAGAAAATTTCTTTTGAGGGGAACGAATGTGTAAAATTGAAGAGTGGCTAAATAAAAATGCTAAAAATATGTTAGATCAGCTTAAAAACATGAGAAATGATATTTGAACAACCATTTTTTGACAACTTTCTCTTTCATACTCACATTATGTTTTTACTTTTTTTCTCTATTGTTTTGGTTTTTGTGCCAATACCTCATTTTATTTGTAAAATTTTGGTTGTCTCAAAAGTTGTAATATAAATGGATGTTCAAATAACACAACTCTAAAAACATTGTTAACTTTCATCACCAATGGGCCGTGTGGCCTTCTGTCGTTTTTGACGGATTGATTTGTGTTGTTGTGACATCATTGTACACCCATCATACATTTAGAGTAATTGTTTTTGTACACCCATTTTGTGACAATTTTTTAGATAACTTTTTTTTTATATCTTTTTATTGGTAAAAAACAATAGAGAGAAAAAGGAAGTGAGAGAATAAGAAGAAAATAAAAGTATGAGAGAGAGTTGTTCAAAAGTTGGTCCGAAATGGTTGTACACATGTCATTTCTCCTACATTTGTTATGGATTATATAATTTGAAGAGTTAAAAATAGAAAGAAAAAAAACCATTTTTTTTTTATTTTAGAATGCGAAAAGTAGGGTGTATGAGTTTTGGGAGGGCCATAAATAAATTCATCGAAAATATATATAGTTGGGCAAATAGACAAAATGACAATAGTGATAAAAAATTCACAAACACAAGCGGAGGAGTCGGGATTCAAACCCGAGTCATGATGTTGAACCTAAATTTTTTGACACGTTTGTGATTTGAGCTTGGACTTTTTTTTTACTAAAAATAAACGATATTCATTCATTCAAATTGATAGAGTACATCGATACAATACAAATACACTAAAAACAAAAACAATAAATCTGCGAACTAACTCACAACATCCATGTTAATAGCATAAAACAAAAAAGTACATAAGCCTATAAATTGACATCCATCCATCTTTGATCGATGAAGGAGAGAAAAACTAGGGTTTTAGGTGACGGATGATAAGAGAGAGAACTTGAAGCAATGTGATATAAAAGTGTATTTTGAACTAGGACTTTTAGACTGAATGTTGATAGTTTACTTTATTAAAATAAGTATGGTTGAACATGTTAGGAATGTAAATATGAGAAATTATAAATAAAAAAACATATTTACAATACTTTATGATGAGAATGACATATATTAATCATGATAATTGATAATTGAAAAAATATATTGAAGTGTGACGGGAAAACTACATATCATAAGTTCTATTATAATGTGCACTTTTGAAAAGGGTTATAATGTACAAACTCGTATAGTATAATTATCAATGATCATGATTAATGTATATCATTCTCATTATGGAATATTTTTAAAAAAGATTCTTGGAGGGATTTAGATAAGACTAGACAAATCTAATGGAAACTAGGGTGAAGATCCTCACAATTCCCTATGGATGTACATAAGTACGCCTCATTATTCAACCATGGAGTCTCCTTTCCTTTTAGCTTATAGGAACGAAGCAATTATACTATTGGAAGTCAAATAACTTAATCGAAGAATGTCTCATCCACCTCCACATGAATAAAATGATCCCCTACTCTGGGAGGAGTTATACCTGGTCAAAGAATAGATGGAGCCAAGCCACATTAAGAGAGGTCGTAGTCAACCAACACATTAAAGAAAGGTAGTACCATAATGTATATCTCAGTGATTTGAAAACAAGAGACTTGGGAAACTTTCTGACAATGGAGAAGGCCCTTGAAAAATTTCAATGAAGACGGATAAAAGAACATAGTCTCTGGAGACCTTAAACGAGAGTCTAATGCCAAGAACATGGAATGCTTTCAAACTTAGAAGGTATTATAGCTAGTAGAAGAACATGTTGAATGTGGCCTTGATCATTTGTTAGTCGAAACAAGAAGTCAATAAACATATTATTTAGATATCCATATTTGTGTATGTCAACCACTAAAAACACCAGCAATGATGAGTGTCCATCTTAAACCAAGTTTTTCCTTGGGGTCATAAAAGGGGATAATACCCGCAAATAGTCAAAACGGAACCCATAGACTCTAAGCAAAACAATCACCCACCTTAATTTTTTTTTTTTTTCACTTTGGTATGTGGAGGGGAAACATACCTCTTTGCCAAAGACTTGTTTTCCAAAGGCAAAAACATCAACAAGGAGAGTCCATCTTAAACCAAGTTTTTACTTGGGGTCACAAAAGGGGATAATACCCACAAACGATCAGGACAGACCCCATAAACTCTAAGCAAAGCGATCACCCGCCTCAAAACAAGTCTTCACTTGGGTGAAGGTAAGATGTTGTTTAGCCTTGGAAAGGCTAGTTTTTCCCCACCATGGGAAAGCTTTTTCTAACTATTAGATTAATGAGGAGCACGATTTTTATCATGGACTGCCTACACCATATTTTTTTCCTTTATCTTTTACACTCTTATATTTTTGTTTAGATCTGAAATTTTTTTCTTTTCTTGATCTAGAAACAATTGGTCGGATTTTCTTGCGCGCGCCCGTATTATAAGAGTGACTTAGAGGTTGAATTTTTTCACGATTTTTTGCAGACATGTTTAGGACATAAAAACAACATCGCCCACAAAAAATGAGAATTTTCCGACAAGAGACGGATTAAATATGATTTTTTTACGCGCCAAAAACTCAAGAACGCGAAACAACAAAACATGCACCTAAAAAACGAATTTTTAGTTGGGGGGGAGCACTAGGAGCAACCTTCGGGCCTTCTTTGGATATGTTTGAAGGAGGGACTTGGGATGAAAAAGTAGAAATATATGTACTTGTAGGATGGAAAAGCCTAACAATCGAAGATGGAGAAATAATAATTTGCAAGGAATTATGAGAATCCTTCCCATACCCGATAAACTGGATGAAATTAGCCTGCCCAATGACAATGTCGACCTTTAACTTGTTGAAATATGTGATCCCCTTCATACAATCTGCAAACAAACAAATACTTTTAAAAGATAGAAGGGAAAAATGAAATAAATAAGTAAAAACAATGTCTGCCCAAAATAATATCCCAATCTCACAATTTGACACATTCAAAATGATATTTTAGCTCGATCACACTAGCATCCTTAACCTCTTCATCACTTTCTCCAACAAACATTTGGATCATAAGATTTCATATAGGACTCAATCCTTGCGAAAGCCTCTAGACATCCAGGGTTAGCATGTTATTCTCAAAAACCAATTTAACACAAGACCTCTTAAAGTTCTCATCTATCTAACAGAAAAGGAAGTTCACAACATAAGTTATGAGAGGTTTCCCTCCATACGTGATCAAAATTTCTGCATCATTTACAAAAATATCTTTAATATTGAAAACTCTCAACCTAGAGAAGGGATTGATGACTCTAATATGATAACATATTTCATTTAAACTTCTGAAGTTATATGTATATGGATCAAGTAACCTCAAATAGTATTGACCGTGTTGTACCCCCCTTTTATGAGGATTATTCTCCCACGATGGAAGAATGAGGAAACATAATAAGGTGACAGAAGTTAACACACCTAAATACCAACACACTACCTAGAATGAACTCCCATGAACTTGGGAGTTATGAAAAGTGGATTTATTAACATTGTCTCAATATCTTTGAAGGGAATGAGAAGTCCCAAGTCATAAAGACAACTTCGTACATCATATACTCGATGTCTTCATGATGGCTGAATATATGGGTATTCCAACTCGAGCACACAACTTCTCAATCTTTTGAAGGCCCCGCATTTACGTGCTTTGTGGTATTCTGAAAGCTCGCACAAACACGATACATTGAGAATATGTAAGAGTTACTCAGTCATCAAAAGGAGAATCCCAATCATCCCCATATAAACGCTTCATCTTCTTTGCCATCTGGTCCCTGTATAAATTAGAGGGTAAATGGCTCAACCAAATTCTTATCTTTCTATATCACCCACTGCTCCACCTCCAATTATGTAGGATCACAACCCCAAAGTCGCCTAAGACTAGGACACATGGAATCAAAAGCTTTAGGGTTAGGAAGAAGCATCACATGGCCATGGTAGTGATCGACACGATGATTCGACATTAAGATTGGAAAAGGTAGAGGGTTCAGAGATACATAAGGATAAAAAATATTCTCCACCAACAATGTAAAGGAAATCCCCATCAGAATGAACGAGGCTACGAACACTCCACGTTAATCTTACAAGAATCACTACAAGAAATGAGCCAGTTTTCCTACAAATTTTTTCCTAGGAATTAAATTCGTCGGAAAACAACCTACTTAGCGACGAAAAATTCGTCGGAAAATGGCATGGGACCACCTGCAATGTAGCCGTTGAACTCCAGGCACGCGTGGCAGCGTTTTGTTGGTTGAAGCTTACCGAGGAATCCATTTCGTCGGAAACAGTCCTGGCATGGGACCACCTGCAAAGGAGCCGTTCCTGGCACGCGTGGCATAGTCTGGTTTGTTGAAGCTTACCGAGGAAGCTATTTCGTCGGAAACGAGATTGGAGGCATACCGAGGAAGCTAATTCGTCGGAAAAACAACCTATTGTGACCGTTTGATGCAAATCTAGCCGTTATGATGAGCTGCTTACCGAGGAACTGTTTCGTCGGAAAGCATAGTGTTGTAGCCGTTTTCAGACCGTTGGAAAATGGCTTATAAATACACGGTTT